>VZTD01002165.1:225478-488125 GCA_013397725.1 Rhagologus leucostigma | reverse complement strand
TTTTGGTAGGCTGGATTGCACCCTTTGAAGAGAAAATGTTCTGAAAAGGCTGTTAAGAAAGTAAAAATGTGGCAGAGTTTCTTTCCCAGCAGCCTGAATATACTAAAAAAAAAAAAAAGGCACTTCTGATTAAAGGTATAAAAACCTACTGTTTGCCTAGCTGCTTCCTCTGTGTTTCCCGGTCTGGGTGTTCATGTTTGCACTGCCAATGGCTGGTTTTCAAACAGTCACTGAAGAAGTTGTGCTGCACAGAAGCGTCAGCCTTGGAGAAACCCACAGTGTTAGCAGAGTCCTGTGCCAGTGTGTCGGAAGAGTTCTCGTGTGTCCACAGATTCCCTTATTTTATGTGCGGCAGGAGTCCTGTAATACATGGTGCTATAGGCATC
This sequence comes from Rhagologus leucostigma, assembly GCA_013397725.1. Lineage (NCBI taxonomy): Eukaryota > Metazoa > Chordata > Aves > Passeriformes > Rhagologus > Rhagologus leucostigma. Next base: position 487,739 of record VZTD01002165.1, on the reverse strand, counting down.
AAAACGTTGCTCAGCTTTTACATTAGCTTTGCTGTGATCTATCATGATGTAGCCTGTCCTTTAACTTCCATCATTGTTATAAATGGAATGTGATTTTTATGCTGGTTTCTTAGGCTAATAATGCGTCATTGCGATGGTAATGATTAAGTCCGTGTCTAGGCAGTGCAGAATGAGGTCCTAGAGCAGTAGTGAGTTATACTGCATACAGCTATCTGGAAAACAGCTTAGGTATCTGCTCTGAATGTTGTAATGATACAGATATATTTAGAACTGAATTGATATTGATAGCTATTGTTCAGCAATCCATTATGTTATAATCTCTTTATGACATGGATCATATTTTGTGTTATAAGTGCATTTTTGGAGTCCTATAAACTTTTTCCTTGCTTATGTCATTAATAACCATGATGGTAATGAACATGTAAGGTTTCTGGATATAATAGAACCCCAGTCAGAAAGTACAGAGTTTCGAGGAGACAGGAAAAAACATCCAGTGGGAGCCTATTTTCAGAACTGTCTTGCTTCTCTAGAAATGAGCAATTTGCTGGTTTGAAATTGCAGTTGGTGCTGAAGAGAGAGTGCATTTAGGGAAATATGTTTTTTATTACAAGTGGCTTTGCATATGGGAAATTGGAAAATATTGTTTTCAGTGATTTCTCACAGTAAATCTAAATGCTGTGGGTAAAAAAACAGATGAGCTATCAGTTTGGCATTCCTGCAGCAAATCTGAAGGGAAAGTTCAAGTCACCAACACAACTGTGGAGCTTACCAAAGCCCAAAGGGTGATTAAAGCGTTTCAGCAGCATATTGCTCTCAGTCCCATTAGGCTTGGGTACGTCTTCCAGCTAGCTATACTGATAACACTCCAGGAGGGGTGGTGGTGTGCGTGGGGGGTGTGTCTGGGGCTGGGAAGAAAATCTTGGGAGAAGCAGGAGAGTATATCAGGATATGTGACCAACTTCAGTGACGTGTATAGGACTGCTGTAATAATAATCATAATTAAGTTAATTAATTCAGTCTTTGTGTCCCCCTAGGTAGTGCGATAATAATAGATTTCAAGGATTCGCTCCTGCTTTGGTCAATGCAGAGAATTTACGGTTTTGCTTTTAAATGCATCAATAAGGATTGGGATTCTGTAGCACTAAGTCTTGTCCAGCAAGAAAGAAGTTGCTGCTGCTTTAAATAGAAATGAATAAATGCCCTGTACATTGCTGCTTTCTGTTACTCTGGTGGCTAAACTTGGTCTGTTTCTTACCTCATAATCATTACAGACAGCCAAGTCTCTCTTCATCTGTGGGTGAAGATAAAAAGTGCAAGGTGTGCATGGATGTAGAAATTGTCTTCGAAAGATAAGTTTATGTCCATAGCCATTGCCAGCTCAGATAAAATGCTGTCGTAGAAGCAGCATGCTAACATTCCTCTACTAAAAGGTATTATGGAGCTCAGTCATTGGGATGTGTATATCTCATTCTTCAAATGGAAGTTAAAAGTCTAGAATTTACTTATTTATTCTGAGTACAGAATTTATTCAGAAATTCAAGTACAGCTTAGACTCACCAGTAGATGGGACAGTGTGTGGACATCAGCATAGGTGTTGAGAGTTCCCGCCCTGTGAATATGTTGATGTGTTCAGTCTGTTGGAGGATATTGCCATGGGATGTAGTTTTGAACAATTATAATTATTATTCTCTTTACTTCAGTGGCAATTTCAGATTTAGGATGGAGACAGTGAGAATCCTGAGCTTCCTGAATCCTAGCTTTTGTCTATTCCCTGTGGATCTGGAGAGTATTACAGGTGAAGCAGTATGGGAATGTCTGCTCTTTGCTTCATTAGCTGTATTCAAACTATAGCAGCTGTGAAATTAGAAGGGTAGGTAGGATTCTAGTTGGTTGAACAGCCCTTGATTACTTCCCTTAGTAATACTGAAAGCTGTGTGATTCCAGGTCCAGTTCTGAGATTAGGGAAATATAAACGTAACGTGATGATCGGATCCTGTCAGCCTCATGTGGAAAAAAGTGACATCAGAACTGCAGGCCTCCTGCTGAGGAGAACATGTTAAATAGGAGAACTTATCCCACGATGCACTTTGTAAGACCTTCATTAGCTAGAAAATCCCAGCATATCCTAAATACGAGAAGCAGAAACATGAGTGTAGGCTGTGCATACAGAGTTGGACTTAGGTGAATTCCTGAGTAAATCGCTCTGTGTATACCTTCACCTAGGTTATTCCAGGATGCTGCTTTTCCAATTTCGTTTCCCTTTTGAAATTTTCCTGATACTTCCTGAACTACTTAGCAGTCAGAAGCAACAATAACAATGACAACGATAATTCTAGTGATGTTTAATTTTGACTAACCATGGAAAAGGACAAAATAATAATGGTATTACCATTGCAGTTAGAATACCCTGATGGTTACAGTTTGGCTTGTAAATATAGTGATGCCTTCACTGTAAAAGGCCTTTTTTCATATGGTAAGGACATAAATTTCAGTTCTCATTTCTTACTTGAGCTTAATTATCTTTCACACTTTCTTTCCTTCTGAAGGGAGACAGAATCAGAATTCAGAAATGAAATTTTAAGGCATGTTAATTGGTAACATCTCAGTCTTTGGAAGGAGGCATATGGTAACTTTATGTTAAAATGGGAAATGAAGGGAAGGCTATATGGGAAATGGAAGTCCACTTGGGAAACTGAGAGGGAGACACGATATACTTTTGCTTGGCAGAGACTCGGAAGCTTCTTGCAGATGCTGTAGCAGAGCTCAAACACGAGCATGTGTAAGAAAGGGAGTGGCGACTGTTTAATAGTAAGACCTTGAATGTCCCTTCTGCTATCCATGCAGGCACTGATATTATTTACATCTCTATAACCATACTTCAGGGCTGTGCCAAGATTTTAAGTCTCCCCCCCTCCAGCTAATTGATTATCTGATGTGAGCTCCTTTGACTTGGCAGTATCACATATACACAGGGTGAGGTACAGGGGCAGCTGGAATGCTCATTTCTAATTTCAATGTTTGGCAGCTTCCGATATCAGCACGGGGCACACTGAAACACTTGGCACTTCACCCAAAAGTATTGAAGTCTTTCACTTAACCCAGTGTGAGGGTAAACAGGATGTTAGCCAGAGTTGCTTTGGTGTCAGATATCAGATAAGGGTAAAACACACAATAATTTATGGGCTAAACTAAAAGTTCCTCTTTTACTATTTCATTTTCTGTACACATTCTTATTAATCCATTTGTATGTGTTCTTTGCAATGAAGTTGTAAATTATTAACTGTATAGGATTACAAAAATAATTGAAGTATTTCTTTGATATAAAGCTAATTTCTTCTTCCACTTGACCAATTGAGATGATACACATTTTCCCTCACAGTACACATGCAGTGGCTTCAGAATTCTTGCCCAGCCTCGTGTTTCTCAACTTTTACTTCTGTAGACCCATGCCAAATTTATTTTACATGAAATGCCAACATAAAACTAAATTATGAGAGGAAGAACTATGAAAAAAATGGATGCATGTAATGGCACAGAACAGAATATGGGTTTATCAATTAATTAAGTATTTACCAGTACTAATAAAAGTGATTAAGAAAGTACTGGCAGAGATGATACTTAAAATTGCTCTATAATATAATTGTCTTGTTGAAGACAGAAGGTATAATTGGTCTAATGTGGACTTCCAAGAATTTGGTAAGGACCTGAGATATTGCTAATTTAGCTGTAGAAGATGCACTTATTTCAGGAAATGTACGTAACAAAGTACACAGAAGATAATAAAATTTTACGAAGATATGTAGTATAAACAGGATTCTACTGTTTTCATTCTGTCCTCAAATTTTATTTGATACTTTCATGAGTAAATTAGGTCAGATATACAGCTTTCTACCTATAGGGAGGAAAAAAAAAAATATCATCAATCCAAAGGCAATCAGAAAACCATACATAAAAAAATTGAATGACCGTCAGCACTAGAAAAATAAGAGATAAAGCAGTCTAATTCAAAATGAAAAGTCATGCACTTGGGGACTAACAGTTCTCATAATTTCAACTGTAAGATGGGGGACCAGCAGGTGGAATCCCTGAGAAAGGAGAAAACCTTGAGTTTTATTCAGTGAAGGGCTGAGCCTTCAATGTGGCATCTCTGTATTTAAAAAGCCAAAAAAAAAAATCACTCCCCTCAAAACAAACAAGCACAAAAAGCCCCCCAAAATAAGAAAAATCTTGAGAGAATGCTAGTGCCATTGTGCAGGGTGTTGGAAAAGCCTTGTCTGGAGTATTGTATCACCATGTTCAAAAAGGTGAATTCATGCTGGAGCAGGGGCATACAAATCACTGTAGGGAAGAGAGCTTGGCTTATGAGAGGCTATAGAAACTGATTTCTTTGGCCTTGCAAAGTGAATATGAAGAAAAATGCTTCCTGCCTGTAAATGAATTGAACAGGGCTATTCACCAGGGAAGAAAAAGATATTTAAGCTCAGGGATAATGTTGGCACAGGAACAAGGAGGTATAAACTGTTTACAAATGAACTGAAGCAAGAAACCAGGAATCTGTCGGTTCAAAGTAAGAGTTTCTACATGTTCCTTTAGTAGAAATAGGACTAGGAAAAACAGACTAACTGGACTAGGTAGGTAGATCTCCTTATGGCAAGGTTCTTGGGAGCCCTGGGAAATTGTATGTGCTTGATGAAAAGGCATACTGAGCCAGATGAGTTCTTTTAGGTGCCGTATTTTTACTGTGAAAGTTCAGGTACCTGATCAAGCATAGCTTGATTTCTATGATAAGTCTAAATAGATAAATCCCAGTCCTCCTGTGTCTAGGATAACTGCTGATAAACAAAACAAACAAACAAAGACCTCTTAGGTTTCCATTTGCTTTCAGTGTCAAATGCTTTCTTTGTCTCTGGCCTTTGTACAGTGTCTACTTTTACATGGCCTGCAGCCAGATCTCCTTAGTCTGTGATTTTGTGACCTTGCAAAGTTAACTTGGTAGTATACAGCTGGGAGGTTTCCAGGAAAAACCTAGTTTTTGGTAGGGTGTGTTGGCACTTCAGTAGGTGGCACTCTTCACTTTGGGTCTTGCCCTAAATCTGATTTTTCCTCAGGAGTGAGGAGTTTGCAGTTTTGCCTGTGGCCTTATCTAACTTCTGTTTTGTCAAGTGTTGTTTGATCTCCCTGAATTTGTCTCACTGTATTTTTTCTATGCTCTGAATTTTTCTTCAGTGAAATATTTGGAGTAAAATCATCCACTGGAATTAGACCAGAAAAGGACCCAATAGGTGGGACATAATCAACTTCCTCTTGCACAAACGTTTGTCTTGCAATAGCTCAATGGTTTCTGTTAAATTGTTCCAGATGGATTTGGGTAGAGCTGAACTGTAGTTGTCATTACTCCTTGAAAGTATTTTGTGTGCTGTCCAGGCTACTGTGAGTGGTGCCACAGTGTTCAACCCATGGTATACCTAAATCTTCGTGTTGGTGGTCTGTAAGGGAGCCAGCCCTGTTTATCTGACATTCCCCTTATGCATGGGGTCTTGGTCTAATGTAACTTAACAGGAAGGAAAGTTTGTAGTTAAGCTGCCTTTAGAGCTCCCCAAACACACTGGCTCGGCTACACCATTTCCTCAAGCTCTAATGTTCTGGACCATGGTTTTTCAGTTCACCTTTTCAGGAAATGTAGTAAGTAAGAAATATGACTTCTAAAAAACCCCAGAGAAATCCCACAGAATTTTTCTAAAATCTATACAAATCTTGTCCTATCAAAAGAAAATGGATGCACACCTCAGTTTCTTCACTGTGTATTTCTTGAGGTTTGGCCTTAATTGAAGTTCTGATCCCTTTGCTTGATTCTCACCCAAATAATTATGTTTATCTCTCTTAATCATCGGTGATCTCCCTCTGTTTTTGTCCTCTATTAAAGATGCTTTTCCCTGAAATAGGAGAGGATGAGTGACAAAAAGGAAAACAAAAAAAATGCGGCTTCTTTTGACTCTCGTTACCTTTGACTTTTAAAAAAATTAATGTCTTAACTATGTTGCCTCTCTTATGTTTTGATGGTATTCTAAATCTCACTGGCTGCCAATATATAATAATAATAAAATAAGATTTCAGGTTGTGAGGACACTTAGTCTCTTTGCTGTTTTCAGAACAGTATAATTAATAAGTTAAACTGTCTCTTCCGTTTGTCTTAACTGTTCTTCTGGTTACAGTCAATGATAAGATCTCCTTAAGCCTTGCATTGCATATTCAATCCTGAGGCATACAGTAAATAGTGTAATATATTGGTGCTGATGAAATAGCAATGTTTCCCAAGATGATCAGTTTTTTTCTCTTCTACATGGCTGCTTGGTGTTTTCTGTATATTGCCAAACAGTTTTCATAAAGATGAGAGCATGAACTGAGCTGCATTGTGTGAAAGAGAAAACTCTACACTGATGACAGCTGCTGCTAAAGTAGTACTTCCATTACTGTGTAACCCCTCAAGAACAATTATTTATCTTGTTTAGAAGATCTTCAGAGAGTATCTGACTTGAAATAATTGTACCTTCTGACACGGTTCTAATGATTTTTGGAGGTCTGTGACTTGAAGAGTGCCTGTCACTACGTTAGACTTTGTTTTGGAAGCCTTCATGTTCTCTCTTGCTGGCTTTGCATCTGGTCAGTTATACTGTAACTTCTTTCATCTTCATATCATTCATTTTATGATAGGATTAGGTTGATGACATGAGAGGTCAAAATTCTTTAATCTTCCCCCCTCCTCTCAAGCTTTATTTTTAGAAAAGTTTCTCAGATATCTGCACTCTCAGGATTGGTAAAAGCAACGCAAAACATGTTGCTTGCTGTGTGGGTACAAATTTTGCCAAGGCAGTGGAAGTTTCTCCTTGATGTGCCTTTTACTGTAACACAGTGACAGTGGAATTAAGGCTGTATCCTTGTAGCCATCAACTTCCATACAGAGATTTGTATTGCAGCTCTCTTGTGACTGATAGCTATTGTAGCGTGCACTGAAAACACGCTGACCTTTAGCAATTCCCCCTCTGACAGAACAAAGGGGATGTCTGTTAACTCCAGCCTGCTTAAATTCTGCATTTGCTTTTAAGCTGTTTCTGTGTATAAGTGTAGATTTAAAAGCTTAGAACATGTTTTTGAAAACTAACAAAAAAGAACTGAGTTTCTGGGACAAGAACATCTACAGAGCATCTGCATTTTTTAATCCTTCTGTGGCAGTGTTCATGTAATAACGTGGTTGTATGAGTAGTCCCTACTTTAATGCTGTCAAAACATTTTGACTCTCATCACTCTGGCTTGTGCGTTGAAAAGATAAGCTTGCTGGAAAAGTGTAGGTATAGTGCCCTTTGCAAATGTTTGCCCAAATCCTTTAGCCGTAAACAGGCAACTCCCCAAAAGTACAATCTCAACCCTGTGACCATCTTCATATCCTCCTTAGATGAAAAATTTGTAATTCTTGCCTTTCTAAACCCCTTTTGCACTTTACAGAAGTCGCTTCTGTCTTTAGTGGTGTATCTGTCTTCAGATTTTGTATCTTCTCTCTGTGGTGTAAACTTCTTGGAGCAATGAATTGTAGCTAGTGTTTCCTTCAAATCCTGCAGAATTTCACTGGAATCTCTTGCTGGCTTTTCAGTAGATTGACGTGTAATCAGGTAGCTTTGAGGTTTTTAAAACCCATTTTCTTGCAGAGCTAAAGGTGTCTTAATTGTGATTCACTTGGAAGAGAAGTTAAAATCAAGTCGTATTTTTTTATCACTTGTTTTCTAAACTAAAGTTTAGGTTAAATTAAAGGTTGCAATCTCTTGTTTTCAGCCTGAATTTTACTTTCATTTTGGGTTAGAGATATCTGAAGGAGCTTGAGTTGCTTCTAAATTGGCTTTAAATGGACACGATTAAGGTCTGGCTACAAATTAGAAAAAACTTTCTCATCATTAAATCAAAGGTCTGCAGTGGTCTTCTAATTAGAGTGTTAGCATAAGAAATCCCAAAGAGTTTTGAAATGGAGCTTGTTAGGTATTGGTGCTAACAGTACAGCACTGAACTTGATGACCCAAGAGTGCTCTCATATTTTGTGTTCCTAAATGCATCCTGTTGTGGCCTGAAAGTACAACTTGACCTAGTTATTAAAGTAAACTGTTAACTGGAAAGGATGGAGTAATTCCATTTCCCAGGTTTTAATTGTGTGTCTGAAGTGTGTGGGGAGCTGTGCTGGCTTGCTTTCTGAACAGCTTTTTCTGGGTGCTTTGTAAATGACAAGGAAATTGTGCACACCTTCACAGCTGCAGTAAAACAACTGGAAGCAAACTTAGAAAGGAAGTAGAACTCAACATATGGAAATATGCAATGTTCTTTTAAAAAGCCTGAATAAGTAGCAAAATGTTCTTGCATTAATTTTGTATGGAAACGAAATGCTGTTAGAGATAGCAAGTAAATACTATTGAATATAGCTGTATATATAGCAGTAATAAATAGCTGTTCCCCGGATGATTTTAAATATGCAGGGAAATCTGACCGTAGTGCTTTATCGTTTGTCAGATTCAGAGGTGGGAAGAGGTAGAAGTTGCCTTTGCCAGGGGCAATGGTTACATTGTAACCATGCAGGCTTGTTAGTTCCCTGGAGATAAAGTCACTCTTTTGGTACTTCCTATATCACATCATTTGGGTAGAAAGAGAATTTTCCCAAAATTGCATCACAAGACTGGATGGGTGCCCTTAGAAGATTTAGCTGTCTTGCAGTTATGTCCTGGAATATTGGCCAGGACGTAATTGCATACAGCTACAAACCTACAGTACATACCTACACGCTCTCAGTAGGTATCAAGTTGCAGTTACCTGTTCCCAAACATGGATCTGCTCCTGCACAACTGAAGATTTTTTAAGATAAATTAGAAATAGTTTCTAGAAGTAACTTACATGTGCAGATGTACACACAGTTGTGTTGACATATTCACTGAGTCTGCTTTTGGGCTCATAGGAACGTCATAGTTAATAAACTTTAAATAGTATGTGAATAATGAGTACAGATTTGCTAGGGAATAACTGTGTGTCGGTGATTGTCAGCTATTGGATTTGTAGCACAGTGCACAAGTGTTTACTAGACGGGTGTGAATAATCAGGTGGCATTTAATGAAGGAATTAGATGGATGATTCATCATGATAACAACACAGAAATAGACTGGAAATTTTGGTGTTTTAATAACTTGTTGATATTTTAAGTAGTAGTTCATATTAATGGACAAAGAAACCAAATCTTTTTGATTTGGATCAAAATCTGTCTTCAAACTTCGACATTAAAGTTTAGGTTTTGAAAGGTGATTCAGATTAATCAGGTTTGTGCCTAAACTGTTCTTAGTTTAGTACCAAAAAATAAAAACCTCATAGTTTTATTAATCTTCTTGGTTTATACTATTATTTTGATTATGTTTAGATATACTGTTTGGTGGGAGGAATGTACTGCACAGAAAAAAATAATTTCACATCCTCTTTCTTCCTTAACCTTTTTCTGTGCTTAGTATGGGAGGGCTGTCTAATAGTTTTGTTTTAAACACAAGCTACTCAAACCCGAGGTATATGCAGCAGCTTCCCCTTTTGTGCAAGTAGAATGCTCTGGGACAGTAAATTGTATAAAAGTATCCCCTGTAACTCTCTGAAGGAAGCTTAGCTTGCTGGAGTTGATGGCACTTCAGTCAGTTGCTTATATTAAGTAAGTGTGGGTGTGTATTCTTCCAGAAGATATGTATTTACTGTACATATGGTATCTATAGAGCGCATAATTTTGGGTAAATCAGATTTCTCCCTTCAGAGTAAACTTTTGGGTGACAGCCAAGGTGTACAGTCATCTTTATGTTGCTGGTTTAACCTCATTAAGGGGAAGGGGAAAGCTGCCTGCCTGTACTGCTGTCAGTTTTCCTCTGCTGTCGTGTACGCATGCCAGGGTCTCCACGTCCAGTTTCATGTCTTGTTGATCCAGTATATGTACAGCACGTGTTCTGTCTACAGTGCACATTAATTTATCTCCCCGTGTGTACTTCACTGCCAGAGTAGTACCCTCAACTAGCTTTGAATAGGTGACTCTTCTGTACCATCTGCTTTGAGTGGGAGTGAATGTACACCAAGAAGGAAGAGGAATTGCCTGCAAAGATGGGCACTACTCCCCCTGCCCCCCAAGCTTAATAATAAAAAGAATATGGACCGAAGCCAAGTATATTTTGTACCAAATTGACTTCCTCTGCAGAATACAGTTAAATGAAAAACATCTGGAGTAGCTTGTTGAGTTGATTCTGTTCTGTGCTTTGTCCTGGTAATGGATTTGTTTTCAGAACTGAGCATTCTGCGTGTTTCTTGGTGGATTGTAGTAGGCTTGGAAATATCGCAGCATGTGGAACCCAGTAAAACATGAATTCCATTTGTTTTCCTTGGCTTCTGTGTGTCATGATGTGTTCAAGATGATAGGGCCTGGAAAACTGTAAATTTTAGTTGGGTCTCAAGTATGAATCCTGAGCCTTGTCTTTGTGCTGGAGAGGAAGTCTGGTAGTTGGAGGAAGGCTGTTCACTCTGTTCCTGAGGGTGTACTGTGCAGCCTATGTGTTGTTTACATTAGAGGTATGCTGACAAAGCTGCTGGCTCTAATATTGGGCTTAATAGTTTTGTTTGGGTTCGCAGCTGTGTCTCACTGGTCTTTTACTCTGCCTGCCTGCAACTCTTCACAGAATTATATACTGCAGCAGCAAATCGCACTCCAGTAGTGCTGCTGAGGCCAGGATTCTGGTGTGTTTCTGTGTTGTCCACAGAGTTTGCCAGGCAGGTTGAAAAGACTGAGATAAGTGGATGGGCATCTGTGTGCTGTCATTGTTTTGTGACCATTTAAGGAGCTGTGAGCTGAAATGAGCCTTATGACTGTTTTTCCTTCAGCCTTGTTCTTGAGAAATTGGGGTTGGGAAGGATGAAGATGGGGTTCCTTTACCTTATTCAGCTAAGATATGTGGTTCAGAAAAACAAAAAAAAAGGAAGAAAAAATAAAATTTAAGATCTTGGAAGGTGAAGTTTTCGTAATGAATATCGAATAGAAACCCCTGAAATATGTGACTTCAAGTCTTAAAAGATATGTTAAAAATTCAAACACTAGTTGTTTAATAATTGCAATTCTAAGAAAGGCTGCAGTAGTAAGGGATTGTGTTCTTATTGCTGCCGTGGAACCAAATCTGTATCCTGTGCAGTGCAGAGTGCTGCTCTTCAGGACCTTGCTTGGGCAAAGCATGGCATCTGTGGGGAGTTCTTTGAAAGGCAAGGTTTTAAAAAGATAGGCTAATGTCAGAGAGATAAGGAAGATTGCTAGAGAGAGGGGACTTCTGGCTTTTTAGGTACTGATGTACATACTGACTTCCTCCAAATTTTATTTGAACGAAGAACAGTTCATGGGGGAATTCTATGTCACTTTTCTCTTTAGAAGCATTTTATTTAGCAAAGTAAGTACTTTTAAGTAGGGTAAAAATAGTGGTCCATCAACCTTTTCTGTGAGTCAGTTGGTACTACTCGAATACCAACACTTAGTGGTCTAGTCAGCAGGTCAGATAAAAGCAGAGATTTTTCCAATCTACTTATGTGGACCTCAGTGCGACACTGACTGAGGCCACAAGTGAGGTATGCAAGTCCATATCCTTAACTGGTGGTCACAAGTCACTACTTACAGTTCCCTGTTCTGGAGTGTATAGGATTTCCCAACATCCAAGTAAACAGGAATTTGATATTACAGGTAAAAAGGCAGTGGTGTTGCCAGTGAAACTACACTATGAGTAGCTTTCACTTAATCAGCTCTTCGTTTCCATCTATTGCTCTAATTCCTGGAACTTTGAGTACGGTGTTTTATCCAGCTCATCCTGGTTGATTGACTGTTTAGGGTAGTCTTTCTATGTTGGTCACAAAGGAAAAACAGATTTAGAGTTTGGGCACTGAAGGAACTGCAGAGCCTGCTTGTTAATTTTTGAGTGCTTGGTCTCTTCAGAACAGCAGCTTAAGTTCATTTCACTTCTCTCTATTTCTTGTTGGGTAATAAACAAAATTTCTTTGGGGGACAGAGACAGAGAGAATGAAGATACACAGCCTTGGCTGTTGAAGTTCAGCACCCACATCTGATAACTGGGATTCTCTTCTGAGTTTCCCATGGGGTGTTCTTCCTGCCAGCGTACAAGGTCATATGTATAACTGGGTGTTGCAGTGAACTTTGGTCTAAATCTGCTCTGGTCATGTGAAGAGTAATCTGAAATGTGACTTCTAGTCCGCCTGGCAAGTCTATCAACCTGCAGTGAGACTGAGCTCTTCAACACTTCCCCAGGTTTCGTTGCCACACTGCTACACAGCATGTGCAGGGTAGTTGAGGACTGGATTTCCTGTGTGATGGCTGCTGTCTCTGCAGACAGTTAAATGAGCCCGATACCACAGTTCTTCAGCTGCAAACAGAATGGTTGGCTGGCTGATTATAAATGGTAGATGGTAGGGCAGTGACACAGGTCCTTCTTGCTCCCTGGTGCAAATGACATTGGTTCTGACCTTCTGCATCACAAGGAGTCTACCTGCCCTCAACACTGTCACCTTCTCCACTCCCGCCTGGGTACAGCCCTCATTCTTCATTGCCCACTTCACAGGCTCTACTAAAGCATACTGAATGTAGGCTGTACGAAAGCCTTGTGAGGCACGAGGTCTGCAGTCCTGCAACGCCTTCCAGATTTATTTTTCTATCCTGCTATAGCTGCATTAGCTTCAGTTACACTTGTAGATGATTGTGATGCAAAGATGTCTCTACATTTCAATGGCCACTCAGCTGGCATTACTTGGAAAAACCTCAGTGCTGAAGTCAGATGGCACCAATTTGTACCAAGTGTGCATTTGGCCACTACGCTCACCCTGGCTTGGAGCTGGAAGCTGTATGAAGTGTGTACTTTCCAGATGGCAAAGTGTGGCGTTTCTCCATATCATCAAGCTTAGCAGGTCTAGTGGGTAGAGCTCTGTTTACAATAGCTGGAAGTTTACGTGGAGAAGATGAGTTCAAAAGGTCTGCAAATACCCAAGTAGAGCTTGAGTAATGGCCCCTTGTGGTTTTCCTGTGTAATGGCACTATGTTTTTCCAGGCGTTAAAACTATGGGGAAAAACAGAAGTCAGGCTTCCGTTCAGATGAAGTTTTAAAATGTCTTTCAAGCATTAATTTTGAGTTTGTTCAGCAAAAATGAGTTATTTTTCAGAAGCCTAGGTTTTGGAAAATGCTTGAATAAGATGTGCTGTAGAAATACAATTTCAAAATGTAATGTTAGTAAAGTATGCCTTGTTTCTTAGACTTACGTAAATATTTATATACTTCCTTGAATTTTGTATGCCAGCTTTTTGTTCCACAAGGAGCCTCTCTTAATGTGATTAGGGGTTGATATTGTACTGTCTTACCAAGCTTCAGTAATTACCTGCTTTGACAACTAATGCAGCAGCTTGCCCCAGTTTGGATGGGTGCTTAATCACACTGCTAACCATAAGTCCATAGTAAATCCCACTGCTGTTACTGGGGTTTGTACCTCTTGTGAATGCCACCTTGTATTATTTGGAGTTACGAAGTTCTTGTACGTCTGCATATGTTTTTTGGAGATTGGGTATTGCCTCTTCAGACTGCACATTACTGTTTTGGAGTTTTTCAAAAGCACAAGATATTAAGCACAAGATGAATATTCTGAAGGAGGAAGATTTTTTTTCACCTTGTAGTACTGTAATGTTTCCTGTAATGAATCTGCTTACCTGGCTGTTAAAGAAATGAAATGTGCTGCGACTCGCGACTTATTTTTGGCACAGGCACAGAATGGTTATGGGCACTGGCCACACACTGACATGTGAATTGGCATTCTGGCACCCTTTGGCTGTTTTTGCAGCTGCAATGAGACCTAAACTTTATCCCAGAGGGAGCAGTTACACCCACTGGATTTGTAAGGGAGCCCTGTTGCGTGTTTGCAGACAGATTGAAGTTTTCCTCCTCCATGTAGCTTCAAGGTAGGAGTAACAGGAGGGCAAGCCATTACAGCAGTATCATAGAACATGCTGAGTTGGAAGGGACCCTATCAGGACCATCAAGTCCAACTCCTGCTCCTGCATGGGACACCCCGAGAATCACCCCATGTGCCCGAGAACATTGTGCAAATGCTTCTTGAACTCTGTCAGGCTTGATGCTCTGACCACTTCCATGGGGAGCCTGTTCCAGTGCACAACCACCCTCTGGGTGAAAAAAAACCTTTTCCTGGTATATGACCTAAACTTTCCCTGACTCAGCTTCATGCTGTTTTCTTGAGTCCTGTCACTGGTCACAAGAATGAAGAGATCAGTGTCTGCCTCTTCTTTTCTCCTCATGAGGAAGCTGTAGACAGATATGAGGTCTCCCCTCAGTGTCCTCTTCTCCAGGCTGAACAGATCAAATGATCTCAGGCACTCCTTATATGGCTTCACCTCAAAACCCTTCACCATCCTCGTGGCTCTCCTTTGGACACTTTCTAATAATTTAGTATCTTTTTTAGACTGTGGTGCCCAAAACTGCACACAGGATTTGAGGTTCCTAGTCTGTACTCATCTATACATCCAGGGTTGCCTTGTCCCACGTTGCAGAGTCCAGGACTTGCCCTGGTTATACTTCAAACTGTTGGTGATTGCCCATCTCTCTAATTTGTTGAGGTCTCTCTGCAGGGCCACTTTGCCCTTGAGTTGTGTCTGTTTAATGTTTGCAGCAGCATGCTGTTCTACCCACCGTAACTCTGCCTTTAGTATTTTGGGTGAAACACAGCGTTTTCAAAAATTCAGAGGCCTAACTGGCTATTGCACCCCTCAGTGCTATCTAGATAAGGCAGTCAACTTTAAGCTCTCAAAGTACTTGCTCCCAAGAGTATACAGATTTCTGTATTTAAAGGAGGGTAGAAATTTGCCTTTTAGCTTGTGGCTTATGGGTGACTAACATCTAATTCTGATAAACAGAAAAAAAAAAGCCCGTATCCAGCACTGACTTTGTGGTGCGTTTCAGCTGCTCTTCATACAGCTCAATGTCCTTAACAGATGCTTGCTTGCCAAAGGGCTGGACAATGTGGAAATGTGTCTCTCATACTTGCAGATAATACTGTAAGCATGTGCCTAGTTGGAGACTGTGGTGAAAGGCTCTCCTTACCCAGAAATCATACCTACAAGCATCTCTGCTTTGGGAAGTCATCTGTAATGAGTGTGGAATCTGCATTTGACATGGTGAAGTATGGCCGTGAAGTTGCTACATCCTGATCCTATTGAGCTTTCCAAGTAAATCTAGTTTTTCCCCAAAGCTTTGGCATTGAAACCTGTTCAGCCTGTGCTTTAAGTAGTCCTGACTGCTTTTATTTAAGAAAATGCCAGTGCTACACTTGTATACTAGACACCAAGGGACCGTGCAGGAGAATTATTTTCTGCTTGGCCCTGTAACACCTCATTAGAATGGGATTGTGGTCTCAGACTACATGCCGGTACATCCATTTTATTCCAGTGCCAAAAAAGAAGAGAAAAAACTCTAGGCTATCTTACTGATAAGCTTCTGAAAGCACTACCTGACTTTCAGAGAAGTATTTCAAAAAGTATTCTGGACCTGTTAGTAAAATTTCCAAATAAAACCAGACATTCTTACACTAAGAAAATGCATTAGCCACTTAATATTTAGTTCACTATCATCCTACAAGCAATATTCCTTGAAGTCTTACTACTGGAACTGATTCATTTGCTTGGTGACAGGACCACAAAAGCCAAGAAAAGCACAGTTTGCCCTTTTTGGGGTGTCTTTGAAAAAGGAGGGACAGGAGAAACAGGGTAACCTGGCTGCTGCAGAGGTAACATGGATTATCTTTCCAGTTTTGCCATGGTTTGGTCGTGGTCTGTCTAGAAGAGATCATTGCAGGTCCCCTTTAGAAGGCTTTGATTATTTTGCCACCTTTACTCTTAAAAAGCTAATTTTCTGCTATTTTCATGAAGACCTGAAGAAGCAGCTTCTGCAGTGTCTTCTGTTCATAAAAAGGCACGTGGAACAACTGTCTTCTGCGGAGTCTGTATCCTGCATAATTTTAAAAGAAGGTACCATCACTGGAGCAAGATCCAGGCAGCACACTAGGCATGATGTTGACGCAGAGTTTGTTGGGGTCAAATCCCTCTTTTCTCTCCCTTGTTCCTCTGATGACATAACGGTGAGGGCACAGCAAGGTTGGCAGCAGAGAAAATAGAGGTCTTGTACGAGGCCTCCCATATCTGTTAGACACAAGGTCACTAGGCAGGTGACCTCTGAAATGGGAATAGGATCCAAGAAAGCAAATGGAGAGGTAGGAAAACCTGGTCTCACTAATTAGTTGGGAAGTGAGAACTCAAACCTCAGGGGAAGGGCCCACAACATTCTGCCCAATGTATTACAGGAATGTGAGAATGCTGGTTTTGTTGGTCTTTCTTGGCATCTTTGTATCAGCAATCTTCTCTTCCTCTGTTTCCTCTTAGTACAAAAAAAAATCTGGCTTGGTATTAGGATAAAATTCTTAATTTATGAACACTCATTGATTAGTCAGAAAGTCTGACAGCTTTTTTTATTCTCTTTTAAATAGCTCATGCATTTCCTTATCTCTGCAATAGAACTCTCACGCTGAAATAGCCAGACACACAAATTGAGTCAGCAAATGAAGTGAAGCCTACTTTTGCCTTTCTTTCGTATAAAGGAAGTGATTTTAATACAGAACGTGACCAACTCCATCTAAGCATAGGAAGGGCGAGGGAGTCTATAGGCTCTGCAATTAGCTCAGAACTGTTGGTAGGCTCCGCAAAGATGGCTGGTGGAGCAGAGATTAGCACCTAACATACAAGATAAGATTCTGAAATCTCGAAATACTAGTAAAAGCAACAATCCAACATTTTGTCTTAAATGTGACCCTTGCCCTGCTATACTTTCACCTTTGCTAAAGAGATGGAAGAAGAGGAGGAGAAATATATGTAATTGTTAGGATTTTTTTTAAAGTTCTTTATAGGTTTTCAGTAGATATGACACCTACATAGCAGGTCAAGTCCTATTAATAGAGTACCAGAGACTGATATCAAAAGGGGTTGCAGTATGAAGGGGGTACCTAAAAGTTTTAAACGGGATTCAGTTTCTGAAGTCCCAAGAAGATGTAGCAAATATTCGGAATAGGGAAAATCTGTCAGTGGTCTTGGGTGCCCGTGGTATAACCAGGATGAGACCAGCATGCATAGTTTAGCAGAACACGGCTTTGAAATCTGCAGTGCTGGCTGGAGCTGTCCAAACACTTGTGGTGTCAGGTGCAGCTGGGGCCAGTCGTGGCAGTGGAAAGCAGTCTGTGAGGTGGTGCAAGATGTGTTTTTGCCATTTTGGAGGAATTTCCAAATAGCTATCCAGCCCATGAAGCTGGTAGGGTGCAGATGATGACTGCTGCCTTTGGAGTCACAGCGTGGTAAATGCTGACTTGGAGTGAACAGAAAGTGCTAACAGGGTACGAGGAATGACAAGAACATGCTTGCAGGAGGGTGGCAGAACTTGCCCTGAGTTTGTCAAAGAAGAAATTTTCTCTTGTAAATGAAATAAATCTCTAATGGCAGAACAAGTTAATCATGCTGCAGCATATCTAAAAAAAGTCCAGTTATCAAAATTAAGACAAAGATTCCTGGAACAAAGGCCAGTTCGTAATTTGTGGAGCTCTGAACACACAGCCATTTCTCAAAGCACAGCGTGTAGCGGAAGAAACAAATCAGACCTCAAACACTTGTGTGTGTGTGTGTATTTTCTTCTTTTAACAGAATGGTCATTGAAGTGCTGTTCCAACTGAACTTTTATTACACTACCTGTTCTATACTCTGTGCCAATCTTCTGTGGCATGTGGAAACATTGGAGTCATTGCAAAAATGAACAGTTATCTCTCCATGTCTATGAAGTGTCTAATACAATTGCAAGGCTTTCTGTGCCTGAGTTAGTCATTAATGGATGTCTGTCAGACTGATGCTATTATAACAAGTACTGTGGGGCTGCTGAGAGTGCACCTACATCCTCAGCGTAGTGTTGTACCAGGGATTTGCATCAACTCCAAAGCACCTAAATACGGTTTTCTGCTCTTCAGAGTTGCTGTTTAAACTGGTTTTTAACTTAGCAATTATTCTGTTAGCGCCAGTTGTTGTGAAGAATAAGACTGGTTTTATTCAAGTCTGGCAAAGTCCCTTTGATTAAAAATTGCACAGGCTCAGTGTATTAAATATTAAAAGAAAAAAAACCCAAACCGTAAAACACACACACAAAACCACATCAAAAAAACCAAAACCCAAACTCACTCTTAGGTTAAAAACTCTTTTTAAACTGAAAAAAAGTGTGGTATCATGATTGGATTTTCAGCAGTATTTGGGATCAACAGAGTTCAACTCTTGCAGTTAAGAATGGATTTGTCAAAAATACTTGTTTGTAGAAAGGTAGTTAATGGCAGTATTTTCCAAGGTAACTAGTCTAACTAGTTTTAAGGACTTGCAGTAAAGGCACAATGTGGCATGATGGGACCTATCACCAAAGACAGTGTCCTAAATATTCTTTTCTTTGTTTTGAAGCACCTCTTTGATTCACTTCTGCCTTCCTGAGTGGATGGTGATGATACACTTCCACAGGCAAGCTAAAAGAAAAATAAGGATAAGTATTGTCTTTGAAAAACTTCAGGGCATAAATTTAGTCAGCAGTGCCCTTTATCTTTGAAAGAAAGCTAAGCATTCACACAAATACATGAAGCCTCAAAATCAGGAATATGTGAAATGTATATAGCTCGTGTCATCAGTCTTGCTGATGCAGATGAAAACAAAGTTTTAAGTTGGCTTTGCTTCTTTTTCCTTTTGCATTATTTATAGAGTTAGGTCTGATGATGATTTTGCAGTCTGTGTTTGTAGTAGGTGCCTGTACATTCTGCTGGCACCGTCATTAAACAATGAATTGTATTATCTGGCACACCAAGCTCTGAAGTTTTAAATTATTCAGAAATGTTTTTGTTGTGAGCTGGCACATTCTCATTAGCATGTATCTGGTCAGCCAGGCTGAATCAGTCATGCAGGGAGAATTTGCAAACTGCCAGGCTTGTCACCTTCTGTTAACTCAGAAAAGAAGCTTGGCCTGAAACAAGTCTCAATTGGGAAGTGTGTGGATGGTATTGATAGCAGATGGTACCCTCTTCGTTATCTCTGAAGGAACTCGGCTGCACGTTGATGGGCCAGGCTGAAGAGCAAGGACGTGGCTAGGAGATGATTTTTTTTTACTCATTTGAATATGTAGAGATAAGGAAAGAAGAACTTACAGCCTTGTGTTGCTGAAGAGTAAGTGTCCAAACTTCAGTGACGTAGGCACCTGTCACTGGTTGATTGAATGCAGTACTACTGTGGAGAAGTCACGGGCACAACTGTGCTCCGTGTACCTAATTCCTCCATAAAATAATTTTCTGGAATTAAGGAAATATTGCCTAGTGTTTTTATTGCTTTAAATATGAAAAAAATCCATTTTATTCTCATAACTTCTATCTAAAGCAAGTATTTAAATGTTTGTTTTTGGCAAGGAAACGAGCTCAGTAGCCAAGTATGACTTTAATTTGCATGAAAATCGAAGGCATCACAAATAGGAAACAAACAGCAAAGCTCTTTTGCTTTGGTGCTGGCTTCCATGATGTATAGGGATATTGATATATTTGGTATATAGGATGAAATTTTGGTTATTTTGAAATTGAAGGGTGTTTTTAAAATTATTTAAAGATGGGGAAAATCAGAATTTCATCCAGGAGTTTACTGTCCCCAAGACTTACAGGATTTTCAACTAAAATTAGTTGTAAGGATGATGAGAGAAGGGTGTTTGTGTAAGACATGTAATACTATAGGACAGAATTATGCTTTCTGCATGGTATTTTGGTCTGCTGTGAGGGAAATGGTGAGGATCAGATTTTTTTTCTGTATACCACATCCTTTTTTCTTCTGCTTCAGACTTCACTTGGTAAGGCTACACCTGCAAATAACTGAGACTTAATGCAAGTTTGATGGCTGACTCTGACAGAGCTTAATGTTTTATCAGCAAATTAAAGCATGAAATTTAATCTTTATTTTCCTTCAGCAAATAATACTTCTGCATTGCAGAGTTGTGGCAGCTGCCCACAAATGAATCTTTGGTCTGTTGTCTAGACTTTCCTTAAGCTTTCTTTCAGGTTACGTGGGGATCAGTTAAATGTCTTTTTTCTACAGAAGTATCAGGGGCTATAGTGATCTTTTTCAGGACCCTGATTAGTATCACAGGAGACTGAAAGCTATGTCAGATAAGCCAAGAAATTTTTTAGGGGTGGTCTCTGTGGGTAGGAGGTCAGGTCACTGGTTCAGGGGTGATAGAAAATCCATGGAAGGTAAAGTAGAAGGACTAAAGACGGTTTATCCATAAGGGGGAATGGCTTTGCAATTGGCAAAGAATGGAACCTAGGCTTGAATTTCTCACCCAAGATACTTGCTTCTGCTGCTTATTCATTGCTTAAAATACTGTAAATAAACTGAACAGAACCAAATAAACAGCTGACTTCATAGTTACACAGTTCTCTTTGTATTTGCTGTGGACCTGCAATATTTTAGGCTTTGACTTATTTTGTGGGTCAACTAGCAATTTTATGTGTATTAATACACATATTATTGCTATATTTTTTAAAAAAAATTATTCAAGTTATTTTGCTGATCAACCTTAGGTGCTTTTCTTTCTGTACAGAGAATAGAGAAGTCATCGCTTCTCAGACACTGCAAGTGATTTGCTAGAGAGTATTTCAGATGGCAGTCTTCATGAGTTGAAAAAAGAATAAAATTCCATAATGGTGATTTGGCAGTTTGAGGTAGCCTTAAATCTGAGCTGCCAAGCTGAAATGGGTTTTTAATAGGAAGAGAAAAATTGAAGGCAGAAAATTAGAGGAAAACTTGTATTATTAGGTGCCCACACCAGAAAAAGTGACCTTGATGATCATAACTGAATTTGAAAGTAAGTAATTATTGCTATCCTGACAGACAGTATTCATAAATGGGATAGCATCAATATTGGTTCAGTAACTTCAGCTTAATATAATGGTGCACATATTTAAAGCCATAGATTTGTGTTGTGTGCCACTGTTAAATGTCTGACCAAGATAGTCTCTCTGTCTCATAGGGATTTTATAGAGAATGCTGAGCAACTGATTGCCTGTTACAGCTCCATTGCCTTTAAATTAAATCAGTGCTTCCAGATGAACTAGCAAAAAATCACGTAGGTCCTTGGGTTTTTATCATCCTGCTTTCTGCCCTACTTCGAAGGTCTAGGAGCAGAATCATGAACTATGTCACGGCTGCAAATGGCTGTTCAGCTGTTGGGTGGAGGGAGTGGTGTTCATGGTGTGTCTCTGGAGAGCGTTTATTAAGGTTTTCCTAGAATGTCATGAGATGTTTTTTCTGGAACATGACAGTAACTTGACATGCAGTAAACACTGTCAGCTGTTCTGTAGGACGCTTCCATAGCATATCGATATTGAGGAAAGCTTACGGCATATACTTACCTATAATGACGAGTGACCAGTTCTTTGGTTTCTGAGAGCTAAAAAGCCATGTTCAGGATTGATTCCAAGGGGTTTCAAGTCAGAACCTGTACGAAGTTATGTGTGCATTTGTTTTATTGTACATACAATTACTGGTAATATCTAGTGCTCCTTCTTTCAGAGAAGCATGAAGTTTGTAAAATAGGTGTGTGAGTACTCATACAGGATAAGGATTAGGCTAAAAAATCAATATTGTGGGTGAACTAAGTGGTTCAAGTACTTAACAGAGGAGGTATGTTACCATTATGAAAATGTCATGGATGGCTTAATCTTTATTGGATATGGGAGTACATAAATCAGAAGGCTCCTCTGACCTTTAGTTTGGTTTTAGACCTTTTTGTTATATTAAGAATAAATATATTAACGATATGGAGAGAATAAAGAAGAGAGAACACGTTTTGCTACATAAAATAGCATGACTTTTTCATTTAAACATCAATCATTCTCAGTGCATTAACTAGATTTTATCAGATTGTTTGACCTTTGCTGTGAAGGGAGTAAATGCAATTTTTCTTCTCCATAATGAAAACAACATCAGGAAATATATGCAAGAATGCTTGTTTAATTTCCTTCTCCCTTGCATTTTTTTTCTCTGGAAAACTATGAACTGTTGTCTCAGTCCTATCAAGCATATTTTGCTTGGTCTTGACTTTAAAATGTGAACACACTTGGTTTTACTTCAGGATAAAAAAAATTAAATTTGTTTTAAATTAGGTAAACAGATTTCTATCTTTCACTGTTCAGGGAGTGGAGCTAAACTACTGCTTAGTCTTATGATTAGTGTTTCTAGATTTATGTGTATGTCTGTATATGCATTTTATCTCTAGCACATTAATATGAACAAGAGAAACTAATTTGCATAATGGTAAATTTAACTAAGTGATGGATCTGTGTTCTAGAACTAAGCTTCTGTTCCTGCAAAGGAATATATCTCAGAGAACCTGAGAGCAGTCTGAGAGAAGATGAGGGTATTTGTCTTGGAGCAATTGAGAGAATCTTAAAATAAAGATATAATTAAAACAAAAGGAGAGAATCCTGGAGATTCTTCAGAGAAGTGAAATGGGAAATCTGGAAGAGGAGAAGCTTTTGAAGTAGACATACAGTTAATACTAAATCTAGCTAGTGATAATGAGAAGCAAACGTGTTACCAAGTCCTGATGGTGCATGCTCCATCAAGAGTGTGAGCAGGGAAAATGATCCACCTCACCTTTCCTCCCAAACACCTTCTTGGAGAGTGGCACTTCCAGTACCAGCCAATTACCAGGGAAGGCAAAATGTCTGTTCCCTAAACATGTTGCAGATGTATGCTGGGCGACTTCTGGTGTTAGCAGGTAAATGGAAAGTGCAGAGAGAACAGTTTAGATGTTGAGAGAATGTTTTTCTCTGAGGTATAATGAGCATGTTGTAAATACATGTTTGACGTGGTGATTTAGTATTAGTTGGCAAATATATGGTGCAGAGAAGACTTAACAGCTGCTTAATGGACGAATGTAACGTATCCAACAGAGTGTATGACTAACAAAAACATAGGAAAATGAAAAATGTAGAATGAACAATTAATATTCTGTCAAATGCATCAAGGGGTCAAATAATCTCAGTAAAACAATAGAGGTTGTATTACCGATCGTGGTGAGTTAGCAGTGAAATTCCCACATAGCCGCACTCTCCACACCTCAGTTGGATGGGAAAACCAGGAAACAAACGGAGATCAGAAAACTTGTGGTTCAGGGTAAAGGCAGGGGTATTTCTTAAAAATTACCGTTGTGGGCAAGAAAAAGGATTTGCCTTGGGGATAATTAACTGGCTGCCAATTAAATTTGATTGGAGTAGTAAGAAACGACTAAATGTTAACCATCTCCTCCTGTTCCCCAGTTCAAACAACTTCAGTCCTTTACTCCACACTCCTCTGCCTGGCCCAAGTGGCACAAGTGGGATTTTGGAGGGAACATAATCAGCACATAGGAGTTTTTCTGTCTTGTTCCTTCCCTCACACTTTTCTACAGTTCCAGCATGGGTCCTCTCCAGAGGCTGTTTCCTTCAGGAAAATACACCCCTGCTCTGGGCGTGGGGCTCCTCTTTGGGCTGATGCGTAGACATCTGTTCTGATGCCTGGAGCACCTCCTCCTCTTATTTTGGCCTGTGCTCAATTCTGTGTAATTGACTTAGTTCACTGTATTTGTACTTGGTGATCTCAGAGGTCTTTTCCAACCTAATCGGCTCTGTGAAATTGCCTCCTGGAAATCTGGAAGGAAATAGGCAGTAGGGAATAGAGTTGTCTTCAGTACTTTTTATGGTATTGTTAGTGTGCACCTATTTAGTGGGCAAGTCATAGAGGGTGAAGGAAGAGGATTTTGTGTCAGAGGGGACAGAGTTTTTGTTATTGTACATATATTACAAAGTAAGTGGTTTTGTCATTGTATTACTCTTAGCTTTACTGTTTTACTGGTGACAGAAGGATTCATAACTCAAGAGAAGTGTTTCACCTTAAGAAAGTTATGTGGTCTTACAGACCCTCATGCATGAGCTGACAAGAGTGAAAACACTGACTTGCAGGCACTCTCTATTTTATTCCGCTTGTCGCTCAAGACTGTAATGCTCCGGACACTGCACAAAACTTTATGAAATATTATTGTCATTTTGAGGATCACTCGGCTTCCAAGCTGCACTTTGCAGACAAGTTTGCAGTGCAAAATGATTGCTCACGTGGGAGCGTGTTTCTGAAAAAGCTCTGATTTATGGACTTTGTTTTTACTTTTCTGTAGATACCAAGCTGGAGGCAGCATGTAGCTGGTCCGGCTTTGGAAGATACAGGAAGTGTTTATTGTTGTCCTGATCTCTTTTACCCCAGTAGGGTACAACCTTTATAGACCAAGAACCTGCCAGGTAGGAACATCCCCAGATAGGATCCTGAATTTTCCAGGGCTCATTCTTGCTTTTTCGTGTCAATAAACTAAAAGGTTGCAACATAGGATGGTCTCAGCCAGCTTTCCTGAGCTTTTCTGAGTCCTGTGTGTCCTCTTTACATCTGTACAGCTGAATGACTCCATGGGAAAAGAGAATGAGAAGAATTACATGGTGGAGACAGAAAAAGCTTTAACAAGAGCTTCAGAGAGAGTATTTAGTTGTATATCATTTGCTGTGGTTTAATTCACAATGGAATAATTACATTTGTACTTCTAAATGAGTGCCTGTTAAGCCTTTATTCCATGATATCACAGAATTATATATATTTCATAGATGTTACAAAACTTCCCAGCATTTCTTGGATGTTTTTTGAGACTCTAAAGGTAGGAATGGGACTTTTTCTTGTGTTTGGCTATAATTTATAAATTAATTCAAGAAAAGGCATAGAAATCTTTACTTAATTCTCCAGACTAAATGTTCCTCAGGACTTGAGACTCTTGGTCCTTCTATACAGATTAAAATCCTGGACAGTTTATGGTCCATGAACAGTGATCCAGTGATCCACTGAGTATTTGTGGCTGGGGCTTTGTCATCCTTGTTTCCAGGATTAATTTAGACCTAACATTTTTTCCAACAGAGGTAGAATATGTTCAGTAAATTAGGTCTTTGATGTTTGTCTCTGCCTAGTAGATGGTACATAGTGTGTATTCCTTAGCATAAGGTTGGTAACTCCAAGGGTGAAGCAGTAAACTGATAATAATCAGTGCAGTCTGGTCTCTGATGTACATTGAGAAGAGATTACTGAATGTGAAAGATCACGGTACCAATTTCCCCTCCCCTTTGCAAAAAAAGCCCCAAATAAACTCAAGAGTACAAGCATATTGGTAAACTAGAGCTTAGTAATTCAGTTGAGAGCCAGAAACAGAAAGGATAACAGAATTACAGCGAGCATACTTATGATACTCTAATTTTACTGACTTTAGAGTCGAAACAAAGGCACAAAAATAGTCTATCATTCAGTGAGAAAGGTGTATCTGTGTAGGAGCTAAAGAAGTGCATTGCAACAAGATTGGCAAAAAAGAAGCTAATGAGTTACAGCTGTATCTAAAAGGAAATCTTTCAGGTTTTGAAAATCAGCTAGTGATGGATGGATGGAGGCTGTGGCAATTGACATAGTGGTGGTGCCAAGTGAAACACATTTGTTACCAACAGGGAATAAAATATATGCTACTGAAACTCTTTAGCACAGCTTGGAACTTAATATAAATAAAGTGTATTTTAGAATTATGCCAGCAGTCATTCCCAAGAAACAATTTCACTCTCTTTGATTATTTTTTCCCCTTCCCTTCTGCATCAATTTGTGCATACATACATTTTTGTATTATATTTTAATAAAGAATTAGGGTCAGATTTACTACCTCTTTACATCCAGGCTGAGGGGGCACTGCATCCAGGGATGTGTCAGACACACAGGCACTCTTGAAGTGTTAAAAAGTTACCATCTAGTTGGTTGTGGATAATCACTAGTAGTCCGAGTAATTTTTTTTGTAGTGTAGGAGTGCCTAGAAACTCTAGTCATAGGCCGGCAGAACTTTTGTCAGTCATGGTATGAACATGGCATAAGAAAATGGTAGTTGTCCTAGAGAGTTCACAATATGAGCTCCCCTCCCTTCACTTTTCTTTTCTTTTATTTTGCAGAATTCTTCTCCCACCCCCACCCAGACAGAATAAGATGAAAAGAGAATAAATAATCTAGTTCTGTCAGACGTTATATTTCATCGCTGTTTCACCCAAATTTGAGTTTCTCTCCTGGCTGGTGCACAGTGAGTTGAAAAGATGGATATAGCAGGCTTAAATGAATTAAGTAATATTCCCAGTCCCCACGGCTTTCGAGGGGGAGAAATAGTAGACAGAAAGGAAGAGAAAGTATTTTTTTTTTCCTCCTGTGCAACTTGATTGCTTTTTTAGACAGAAAATATATACGTAACTGAAGGAGTAAAATAACTGAAATCTGACTTCAACTCTTTAATAATACACTGAATTTTTAAAATGCTGTGAGACATTCAGGTTATGTCCAGTATTTGTAGTGAAAATGTAAAAATCAGGACCAGAACCAAAGCAGTGATTATGGCAGTTTCAGAAGCTTTTAAAATCTTACTCCATGGTTGGATTCTGTGTGCCCAGCAGCTGAGACTGGTCTCCATTGGTAAACATGTCGAATTTGAATAGATTGGTAAGTACTATTAAGTACTGCTCTGCCATCCAGCAAGTAAAGTTTCATGTGGAATGCTGTCAAAACTAGCTGTCTGCTAAAGGCTGTTAAAATGGTACCAGTGTATTTTCTCCAACAAATCCCTTAGCATTATGAATGGGTCTTATGCTCAGCAGGCATTTAAAGCAAAACTCTAATGGATAGATTGAAACCTTTGAAGAGATATGGCCGGGGCTGTTCTGCAATAAATCTTTATATTACTGAGGCTTTACTTTTACTTTCAAGAGGCTTATTTGCTGATTAGAGCTTTGGATTGCTTATTTACGTCTGTGAAAGTACTGCATAGGGTATTGATTGCTGTAATAATAAAAATGATCTCATTTTTAAAAGAATTTAATTTAGCAGGAAAATATAAAGTGATGTCCTTTTTGAACAAAGGAACGTGTCAGATGACCATGTGAATGTAGAACTGGATATTGTGTTGGTTCTAGATCATGGGAATGCTGCAGGCGTAACACATTGACCATATTTGAGCTGTCTAATAGAAGTGAGCTTCAAACAGTTACAAAATTAAAAGTGAGATCTCAGTTCTTGGGGGAAATACAGAGAATGCTGGTGAGTGTCACTAGTGTGTTTAAACAAATATATCTTAAGGTTTGTATGAACTTTTGGAGCTGCGAGAATTTTTATTGATGTGTCTGAGAACACTCTTGGGAGGACAGAAGTATCTAAGAACTTGAAGAATTTTGATTTGAGATGCTATTTCTATTATTCTAAAAGTAAAAATGTAGAGGGGTGAGGGTGCTTTTAGCCAGATGCCATCTTACACGGGTGCAAGCTCTTAATAGTGTCTGCATATCAGCAGTTCTTGGAACGTTTTGTACCTAAAACTTAGTGGGGGTTGGGAAGGAAGGATGTGGTACAGGGAAGAACAACAGATTTATAACCATAAATTTATAGCCGGTGTTTGTCGTTCATGGTAATAGTTTAATTTATCTGCTGCCATATTGATAGAACTGAGCTGATTAACAGAATGAGCCATAAGTGCTCCACCTAGAAGAGTTGGAGGGGAAAGAGGAATAGAACATCGTATAATGCCATGTTTTATGAAAAATGAGGACTAGCTGATGGTGCTAGTGAAAGTAGAGAGCAAGATGTGTTTTCTACTACCTCCAGTCCTTCTGTTGTAGCCTGAGGAGAAAAATTTAGAAGCTTTTAGGACTTTGGAACGGGGAGTGGGAACTCAATCCACCAAAACTAAGAAACCAGGTGACTGAAAAATAGCACTGAGTAATGACTCATAGCAGTTGAAAACAATTCTGACATTCTTTTTCACTCTGAAGCCAGTTTTTATGGAGAAGTTTTAACCCAATATGCGAGCCAATTCATATAGACAGGTTTGGAACTACAGATGCAAAAAAGAAGCAGAAAATGTCAGGAGTTTAAACTTTTATAAAGGCTGAGAAGATAGAGAAGAGAGAGCAGTTGATAAGGGCAGCAGTCTTAAAGAGGAACCTTTCAAGCAAAGATTGCCTGAAGATAAAAACAGACAAAAAGCTGATTTTTAGGAAAAAAAACCCCATATAATGAATAAATCTTTCTAACAGGAAAGAAATGGCTATTTTTAGCTGCATATAAGAGCAAGCAAACATTTGCTCTTTAATATTTTCATTTTCAGTTTGAGTGATTATGCATAAAGACACTACAATTGCATTAGCATTTTACGGGTTCGGATTTCTAAATGTCACTTTCCTTTCCAAAGAACTTCTTTGTTATTGATTGCTTTTAGTTAGAAGACTATAAGATGTATCTCCTGGCAAAACCTGTAAGTACCACTGAAGATTAAATAAAACTAAAAAAGAAAATGGGTAAACTGTTTTTTACTGTACATAGTATTGTCAACCTTTATCACAACCAGGTCTGTCCTAACTGAGTGATCAGTTAACCTTTGCTTTTGTAGACTGCTTAGCATTTTTCTGAGAGAATTTAATCACTGGCCTCATAGGAAATGAAATATTGAATTCTTGGACTGAATGCAGTATTTTGTGATTCCGTGTTCTCACTTTTGCAGTGTATGGATTCTCCATTAAACTCTCCAGGTAACCTTTTTAAAATTAAGTTGTGCAATTGCTAACTCAGTTATCTCCATGGATATATGCAGAAGGGTATTACTGGTGGCCGCTGTGGCTTAAAAAAAACAAAGGTGGAAAAAATTATTTGACTGTTAGGTAAGTGAATAGCAGGTGTCCAATCTTAGTAATTTCTCCAGCAGTTCTAGAGATTTTCTGCCTAGTACTTCTGGAATTCTTCAGAGATTTTGCCCTTTTTTTTTTTTCTTTTTTTTTTTTGTTCTCTAGGGGTATATCCGTTATAATGCGCTGCTAAAAAAGGAAAGGTATTTTGGAGGTATTTGCATATGGTCACTAAGTTGACTGTGGGACTCTTGTTATAGGATATGCTTTCTGTCTGACAACAGTTATGTTGTTCCATAAATGGCAGAATCCCTGACCTTATCCTAGGCCATGAAACCATTTAATATGCAATTATCCTGTGACCCAATGTTCCCTGAAGGCTGACAGGTGCTCTTCTCATCCTCCTTGCAGAAAAAGATGCTGAAGTAATTGAGAACAGAAATGTATCAGACGTGAGTGATTCTGAAGTCAGTTGCACTGAAATACGGCAGATGTGAAGTACAGCCTCTCATGCAAATTTAATGCCCTGTGGTTTCAGATTTAGGAGTTGAGTGTCTTCTGTTCACCAACACATTGCATAACTTCTACAGTTAATTGCAGTTATCTTTGACATTAACTTTTGGGGACTAGGAGAAAACCAGTGCTTTACTAGGATATTTGGGTTTTATCTCTAAGTTTGCCATCCCTTTTCAGATTAGAGAAGTTATGAAAGGGAATAGGGTGGTTTTCCCATCAAACTGTCACGTAATGGTAACGTTAGCAATGTCCTGTCAAGAAATTACTGACTGCTTTCCTGGGTTGTGAACTTGTGAGCAATAATACATATAAACTTTGCCTGTGTTGTGTTAGAATAAAGGCTGGTAAGTCATAATGCTGAATTGCTCAATTTTTGGCACAGCGAACATTCTGGGCTGACAGAACAGATTGCTAATGCCTTCAAAACAATAAGACACAATTGTCTCACTCGAGAACAACTTGAGAAAGTGTGCTTAAATTTCTAAAAATTACAGCTTGTTAATTATCTCTTTTTCTGAAACATCTTCCTTGGAATCCAAATTTTTGCAAGCAAGACTGGGGTGCTACAAGCAAAACTCACTAGCTGGAACCTAAAGTTCAGAATAACAGAGAGCTATGAAAGTCACCTTTGCTTTTCAGGTGGATTGTATTTTAATTATGTATTCCTTTAATCCAAGAAGTTTAATTTGAATTCCTAAAATACAATGAGAAATGTTTCCATGTAATTCCCAGTTAGATCAAAGAGGATTGGAAGTTGAAAAGATATCTGGTATCTGCAGGTAATAAAGCTAAGTGTTTGGGGCTTGAAGGTTTTTTGATTGAGCAATTACTCTTTTGGCCTAGCCTGAGAAAACGATTAATCATAATGACCATTTTACAGTGTCCCCTTTCCTTTATGGGCTGCACTGCAGAGGTCATCACCTCGTCATTCAGGTCAGTGGAAAGGTCACATGTCTCCTCTTGCTTCACTACTGGCCCAGAGTGGAAGCTGACACTGGATTAACAAATGACCACTCTTCTCCTAATTATAGGAAATGTGGCTGGTTTGTGCCAATGGACAGGATTCAGACTTACGGAAACATAGAGACAGTGGCAGGACCTGTGGTTAAAAGCTGAAACAACAATGTAAACTGAGTGAGTTTCTCTCTCAGCTGAATCAACCTAGAGTTTCTTAAATTATTCTTAAATATTCTTTGGCAGTTGTTTCATGATTGGTATAAATATGGTATGGAGAGAAAGTACCCATGATGCAAGTTGCTCACAATTTTGGTTTTTAGTTAATTTTGAGACTCTGACCCCTTGAAGATTTAAATATAAGTATTTAAAAACTTTGCTAAATTATGCCATTAACAACACTTGGTTTTACACATTTATACCATCTGTGTAATCAAATGTGGTGTATTCATCTTAATATCTTTATGACAATGTTTGATTTCAGTAATAGACCTTAAAAGAGGATATTAACCACACGGTATTGTTGACCATACAAAGAGTAAATAGTATAGTATAGTATAAGCGTGATTTAAAAGAAAAAAAAATCTAAATACTGCTTGTTTATGCACTTGTATCTGAGATGCATAAGTTCACGTTGGTTTTGTTTAAGCTTCTGACTGATAGAAACATATGGTGGGAGGAAAAAGAAGCTCAAGATTTTGGGTCATCTTCCCGAGGTTGATTAGATGATCCCTAATCCCTAATTCCCTGTATCATATGTGTGCTTATCATCATGTTTTAGGAACGTAGCTTTCCAACAAATATTCGTAGTTTGTAAGGTCAAATCCTGAGCAAACTAGTGTGGGAGCTTGCAACAGCAGTGTTAGAAATGTGTTGCAAAACCGTATCGTACTGCCCTGTGCGAAGCGTGCTGAGGTGGCCATGTAGGGGCAGCGGGAGCTGGTGAGCAGGTGGGTGGGAGTGCTGTCAGCGTGGGTGGGAGCCCAAACCCTGTCACGGATTGCCCGAACCCTGTCACTGATTGCCAGTCCCGCGGTCACATGGTCAGCCCCAGATAAGACTCGCTTAGGACCTGAAGTGAGAGCTGGCTGTGTGCTCCCAGTGCTGGTACACCATATGCTGCTGCTTCTGATCCTGCAACTCCCCTCTTGTGTGCAGTTTTACTTTTACCTGGCTTGTCCTTTTATTCCCTTTGCAGCAGTTGCCTGATAGTTAAGACCGAATTGCAGTTTAACGTATTATGCTCTTTGGGGAGCTAATACAGTATCCTGTCACCTGTAAATTGCCTCAGCGTGATGCAAGTTGTCATTTCAAATGGGAATTTTCCTACCTGAAAGGAGCTGTATGGATTAAGATTTCTTTCATTACCTTGAGAAACTTACAAAGCCTTTTCTTTTGTAGTCTACTTGCCAGACTCTGCAAGGAGGAAATACATTTGCAGGAAAATAGGCTGCAGACAGTGTGTGCTATCAGGTGCTTTGGCACATCTATTTTTATGCTTCAGGGTGTATCTATGTGTATGTGTATTTGTGTGTCTGTGTGTGTTTATGTGCCTGTGAATCAATCAGCATATTTTCATCTTTTAATAACCTTGCAGTCTTACATTTGAATGATAATCTACCTCTTATTTCTGATATTTAAAGATACTTGTGTAATTCAGTGAGTTTACTAGCTGGCCTGACTGGCTTTTACCTCACATCTGTTTGTGGCTCTGACAAGACCAAATCAGTACTATTTTTACTTCAGTGAAGCCAGGACAGTGTAATGAGAGTAAGTGATTTTTGCATGGACTTACCATGCAAGCTTTATGCA
Organism: Rhagologus leucostigma; assembly: GCA_013397725.1. Taxonomy (NCBI): domain Eukaryota; kingdom Metazoa; phylum Chordata; class Aves; order Passeriformes; genus Rhagologus; species Rhagologus leucostigma. The sequence continues at coordinate 455,513 of VZTD01002165.1, read as the reverse complement.
GATAGGTTAGACCCAGGCTCCTTGGCAATAGCTAGAGACTTTTAATCCGTGCTTTACAGAAAACCTAATGATTTTGCACAATGAATATGCAAGTTTCTCCCACTATATCTGCCTCAAGATACAGAGAAGCTTTGGAGTTATGCTTAAATGGGTCAGAATACACATCAATACTGGTTTTTTGTTTTTGTTTTTTTTTTTTTAATCCAAGTAAAAACCCTGTGATTTAGGGCAGTCATTAACATTCACGGGACTCTAGAAATGTAAAGGATATTGAAAGAATCAAGGGGGGTGAGCCTACAGTTTTTTTCACAGACTTTTCACATTGCTTTGTGGTTAATGGCTAACTGAAAACTTTTCCTCTGAGCAATCCCAAGATTTCCTTTTGCAGGTGTGTGTCGCATTGAAAACTCCCAATCTTAGACCCAAGTTGCTGCTGTTTAAGTGTTTTCCATAAGAAGCAGTTCCGGTAGTACTTTTCCATCCCCAGCATATCTGAATGCAATGACTGCTAATTTTTTTCTTCTGTGCATAATGCATTGTGCAGTATGTATTGTACTGAAGAAGTGTTTGTAACAAGTGATTTTGACTTAACTCCTCAAACGCTGGGATGCATGGGTTGCTCTCTGCATGTGGAAAGTCTGTGGGTTTGGGGTTTCTTTTGGGGGGGCGGTGCTTTATTTTGTGATCTTTGGTTTTATTGCTCTCACATCTGCTGCTGTCTGCTGCAATAACTTCTCCTCTGCTGCTGTTTTTCTTGTAGATTGTTTCTAGGCCTGCCTTACCACATTCACTGTCAGTCAGCTCAGAACAGTTGCAAAGACCCTGTGTTCAGTAAACCTGTAATTCTGCCATCTTGGGTGTGGTTTTCTGTGTTTACAAAAGTGTTTTCACTTCTATGCTCTTCTGGACTGAAAATTAGACTTGAAGTCTCCTGTCTTTACCTTGGCTCTGGAACTACCTAAGTTAGAGTGCAGCCAGAACACTTTGCTCAAGGCTTCGGTTATGTCTAGGCTTCACAAAAGGTAATCAAGCTAGCTTTACTCAGCTTGCTAGATATTGAGTGGTCTGTGCTGTGCCTCTATGCAACTTCAGTCATAAATAGATAAATAAATACAGCCTCAACATTAAGACCTTCACTACTAGTGCAAAGCTGCTTGTATTTCCCACTATTCTCTTCTGGTTTTCCTTCTTCTCCGTCCTTCTCCAGTAAACAGTCATCCTACACAGTGCAGCTGCTGTGTTTCTTTTACTGCAGAAACCAGGAGAACAGGGCCATCACTCCAGGCTTGTTAAATGTTGCAGTTTCTTTCAGTTCCGGTGTTTCTCGAGCTGTTTCTCTGCTCTCCAGGTCAACTTGTTCCTAGCTTTTAAAGGCAGGTAGACTTTTGGTTCTGCATATTTAATGAAAACCGTCTGCTATTACTTATTATCCAACCCATTCAGCTCAGAACTGCTGAATGTACCTCAGTTCTGCTTAAATACCTTCTTCTTACGTGGTACTCATATACAACAAAGAAATTGTGAATCCCATTCTGTTCTAGGAACAGATTTTAAAGACTTGTACATTCTTATTACATGTACGGTGAGCCAGCGAGCAAATCAAGAAGTACCCTCTTCCATTATAATGCAACCAAGTGCATGTGCAATTAAAGCCACAATTAGAAAGATCAAAGTTCCTAGATATGCCTGCATTTCATTGAAATGAGACCATTCGATAAAACTGAGATAAACTTTGAGATTAGAATGCAGTTAAAAAGGTTGAGTTTTTTTAAATGTGGATTCGTAATTGGATATACAGTCTTCCACTCCTGGGTCACCAGTTCAGATCTATCCCAGGTCAGTAGTCACTGAATCCTGGTACCCTCTAACAGCTGGTGGTTTATGTGAAATGAGTAGCCTGTCTTACTTCAGTTTGTACTGAACAGGTGCCCACATAGCAAAAAAGTTACTACAATTGTTAGCTTAGCTAGTGGTCTTTGTAGGGGAGCAAAAATCTGTTGTAGAATTAAACTGCCCTGCAGCGCTTAAAAATGATTTCTCCAAACTGGCGTTGAAATTTATTGGGCAAAATGATACAGTTTATAATCCTCATATTCTTTTCTTAAAATATAAATAAGGGGAGCTAGAACACTTCCTATGGTTACCAGTATGTCTCTGTCAGAAACCATGGTTTTGTAAAAAAAGAACAGCCTCATCTAAGTATCTAAAGATCAGAAAGCACCTATTACTAATAAAAAGATTTTCTTAATGTTCTACAACCTTACTGTTAAAACTTTAAAAAGCCAATGAATTAAAATTCAAGGGATTTCCGTGAAATTGTCTCCTGTTTTGTGTTTTAGTTCTCATCTGATACTGTCTTCCAGATCCTTTTTCACAATTGCAGTCTTCTGTTAGAACAAAGCTACAGTGATACTCGAGCTTACTGAAAAGCAAATAGAGAACATTAAAACATGATATTTTCAACAGATATACACCTTGCCGTTAGGTGAGAGAGTCTTTGACAGATAAGAATCTGACAAAATTACAAATTAAAACAGTCACAGAGCTGTATCATTTAATAGTTCTGTTTTGGTTACTCTTATCCTTCAATTTAGGAACGTGACACATGGCCTGTCAATTTTTTTAGAAGCTTCTTTTCCACTAAAGCCCCCATTGCAGTTAGGAGCCTCTTCTCTTTCTTCCCCTGTCATTTTGTCCCAGCGCAACAGACACGAGATCCAGCGCTCAAGGGAGAGCACGCGGAGCTGCTGGAAGGGTTGGCAGGACCTGTGCGTGCCCGGGGAGCGTGCCCTGGCTGAGTGAGGCAATGTGCTGCTCGAGCCAAGGCCGCTGCAGGGTGCCAGCAAACATCACCCAGCTCTGCCCTGCCTCGAACACACACCATGGTGAGTCACACACCAGGGCTGCTGTGCTGGGCAAAAGGAAAAATGTCAGCAGGACATGCAGTGAAAGGTGGCCTCACAAGGGCACAATGTTACTCAGTTTTTCTTCAGCCTAACAGGTGGCATGTCAACATAACTGTAATTTTATATAGAGGTATTCAGAAGCTTTAGAGACATAGACTATGGCATTTCAGTTATGTCCATGCCTTTGATACTGGCGCTACAGTATTGGCAGTGGTATGGCACTATTTAAACTCGGTGTGTGTCAGTGTTGGCTACATGGCTGTGTGCCTGGTGCCAGCTCAATACTTTCTTGTGTCAATGACTGCTTATGCTGTGCATGTAAAAGGCAGCTGGAGTAGTAAAGCTTGGGTTTCGCAGATTTGTTGATAATATGGATGAGCACCATGTTACAAACATCACAGTAAAAAAAGCCTCTTGCTAATGCATGACGTTCCATCAGCTGAACAGAGGAGTTTAATAAGTGGAGAGATAATCACACATGGTTTAAAGTATCACCTTTGTTAATGGTTCTGGTCCATGTGGACTCAGAGTGTGTGTTCTATTTTTGTTGTCTCTCAAGAGGATCAATATTACATTCTCTGAAATCTTTGGGAAGAAACAAGAACACTTCTTTGACTTGAAGAGTGGCTTGAGGGGTATTTTAAATCCCTGGATTGTAGCAAGACAACTAACTTGAAATTTGTAAGATTTTTTTTCAAATTCATAAGTAGTATTACCTTTTTTTTAAATTTTTTATTCTGGCAGATGATTTCTTTCTCATCTCATTTAGATTGAGTAGCTCTACTGATTTTCTTTATTTGTATCAGAATGCGTGAAGGGAGAACATGATCACAAATAAGCACTTTTACTTCTGCCACATTTTCATTCCTGTGATAGCACCAAGGGTCCTTAATGTGTTTAAAGTCTGATTAGATCTCTGTAAAAGGAATTGATTAGCAGTGAGCCTGATGTTGTTTCCGTTATGGTGAATAGAGTTTTTTTGCTGGTGATATCAGAGGCACTTGATGCAGGCTATGCTGCTGTGCCTTTCTCATGAAGAAGAAACTGTGAGATTACACTCTGCCCATCAGCCTGGAATAAAATCATGTTCATTTCTGATTTCTGCCAGTAGGTGTAAATGGAAGGAAAACAAGCTCTGGGAACTGCTCATCAAGATTTCTATGGCAAGAACAGTTACTTGTCTGTTTTAGCCTGAAAATTTTCATTTAAATCCGAACTGTGAATTTCCTTGTTTAGGTGAAGGTCCCCCCATAACATTAATTAAACTTAAATTTTTATCCCCTTTACGGCTGTTGTGCCCTTAAAATCACATTGCGGAAGAGATACCCTTCTATAGTAACGTCTGACTGTAATTACATTAGATTGCTAATTTCTAGCCACTGAAGTAATAAGTAATCAATTCTAATGCTTAGTTTTTAAATTCATTTGCTCTCAAATTTTGCTTAGTGGGATGCTGGTGGTCTTCTGTGTACTCTGGAGCTGCTTCTCCCTTTACACCTGCAGCTGCTTCGTTTGATGCCTTGGAAGCTGTAAGGAAAAGAAAGAGAAGTGATTGCTTAGATCTTCCCTGGTGGTGCCTGCAGCACTAAGAGCAGGGAAGTGGCGTGAGAAACACCACCACTTTGAAATGGAATGAAACTCAAACACCTGCTTGTTATCAAGTTTAGAGCTTCAGAGAGGAAAAGACGTCTTTCTTTGGGTATACTAAAAGCAGAACAGATGAGGGGAAAAGAGCAGTGTGATGGTACATGAATATAAAGAGAAAAGTCAATCATCCTCACTGATCAGGACATCATGAAGTTCTTCCTGTCTATTTAAAGCACCCTATTAAGGAGCAGGAATGCCAAGAGGGAAGATAAATGAGCGCTTTAGGCCTGTGTAGTGGAGCAGTGCTCAGTGCTGCCTACTTACTCTCTTTGTCAGGCAGCTGCTCAGCAGTGTGAAGAGGACGATGCTGAAGTTGCGTCCCTGCCAGTGGATATTCTCTTCCCACTGTTTGGAGTGGCCTGAGTGCCCAAAGACAAGAATCAAAATTGTTGAGCAGGAGACAGAATAAAAGACAGATAACTCCTTTTGACCCCTATGATACATGCCAGGGTGGTGACAAGTTCTAGGTAACCCATTTTCTTTCAGATCAGGGTGTTGGACACTTTGTCTAGAGTTTGCAGTACAATGAATAGGATTACTCATTGCTATGCCAGTCAGACTTTTCTTTGTCCAGAGCCTAGGCCTGTTGTTTCCCCCCATAGCTACTGGATTCTGGACCTTTAAAGCAGCAGAGATCAATGTTAATTTAAGAAAGAAAACAATATGTCACTTAACTAATTTGGGTGTTACAGGAACAGCATCATAATTTCGTAATTTGGTGCATATATTAGCAGCCCTTAAAATGGAATAGATATGATTTTCGTAGGTGGTGACATCTGGAATTACTGATGATGTTAAGGAATAAAAAGCTGGAGAAGTACCAGTCTTTCAGGTAAGAGTGTGGAATGAATGATCTGTTGTAGCTTTTGTTCACTGACTGATCGAACTGTTACTTTCCTCCATAAAAGAGAAAATTGTACTTGGATGTTTGCCTTTTGCTTGCCTGAGGTATAATATTTGAAGGCCACTTCAGCTTTAGTGAAAGAAAACATCTGCCATAGTGAAGAGCTGTGAACTTAGGATTCAAACCCCCTGAATTCTTGACATGCTGGTACAGCAGCTTTTAGAGAAAAAGATACTGGTCAGGACCTAAGAACAGGCAGAGAATTGCAGATTCATGATTTATCTGGAAATTGACAAAAGATTGACTTCTTTGAACAACTGCAGTGTGTAGCACTAGCACAGCAAATAATTTACTATTATTAGAGCAATCAGGAAAGCTGGAAAAAGTGCAGTCCGTAAGATCAGTCGTCGAGTTCTTCACAATTTCAGTGGTTGCCTAAGGTTGTGATGTCATAGGCTTGTTCTCAGACCTAGCCTTTTCACTGCACTGTTCACCTAAAAAGGCAAACATGGTTAAAGGAGGTATTTCATATATTTTATTGGTAGTTTATGGTTGGTTTTTTTGTTGTAAAGACAAGCAGCAGTATGGGCAGGTCTTTATTGTCTGTTTAAAGTGATGCAGAGAGTAACCTACTTCAGACCCTTTAGAAAAACCTGTAGGGACTGTCTCATGTGCTGAATTTCTGAAGATGGCTTCAGAAAGAATGGCTCATTCCACCTGAACATGAGGAAGAACTTCTTTACTCTGCAGATGGCTGCGCACTGGAACAGATTGCCCAGAGAGGGTGTGGAGTCTCCCTCACTGGAGATACTCAAGAACCATCTGGACACAATCCTGTGCCATGTGCTCTAGCCTGACCCTGCTTCATCAGGGAGGTTGAACCAGATGAGCCACTGTGGGTGCTTTCAACCTGGCCCATTCTGGGATTCTGTAATGCCTTTTATTCAGTCAAAAGCAGCTCCCTGTGTGCACCAAATCTATCGTGTGAAGGATTGTTGCAGAAAGAGCTTGATTCCTAGGGTAGTAAAATAATAAACAGCAAGTTAAGGAGTAACTCTGTATTCCCACTGGTTTTCTGCCCAACAGATACTGATAAGGACTCGCACAACTCTTTGGTAATGGTTAAAAGGATAGTAACATTCAATATATGTGGGTGCCATCCAGCTCCTCCACCTCCAACAGTCCTTTCATCTTGTGCACCTTAGTGAAGGTAGAAAAGGGGGTTGACACTTATTTGTCTGTTTTATGTAATGGGCACATTGTCATCTTTTTTGTGAATTCAGCATTTCATGTAGACTGTCTTACTTAGTACTGTACCTCAATCTGTATTAATCACATGAACTGTTCTCTGTTGGGATCACTGGAGGATTATCCTGCCATAAATCTACTCCAGGAAGTGTTTCATGCATAATCACTGGTAGCAAGTACATCCTGTACAACTGTTGAAATAAAAGTAGGTCTTACTGTCATAATCCATTCAGCAGAAAAGGATGCTATTAAGGATTTTTCATTTTTGTATTTTTAAAGAAGACAAAAGTTTGCATTAAAAACTTTGAAAATTATTTCATATTATTGTAAAGGTAAAGGAAATAATAGGGAAATACGTATTTTCTTTACCCAAGTGAAAACAGTGGCTCACAATTCCTTGTGCAATTGGTTAGTGCACACTACTACCATGCACTGAATATTATATGAGTGAAAAATGACAATGTGGGGGGATAGAAGAGACCGTGGTTGTTATCACAGCTCTTAGCATCTGATGAATTCACCTTTTAATGCACTGTCTACAAATCCATGTGTTTTATTGAGAATGGGGAGAACCTGGGTGGGTGGCTAACTTTCACTTCACCCCGGGAGGCCATTGAAATTTAATTTATTTTCTCATATTGGTGACCTGACTAATAAAATTTTCAGTCTGTGTGACTATATAGTTTTCACAGACTTCTTGATGTTGCTCTCATCTGAAAAGCTAGGAATTTTTGATGTTGGATTTATCAGTGTTAGCCTTTGACAAAGAGGATTTTGTAAACAAAGCTGTACTTAAATCCCTGCGGCAAACATGAATGAATGCTTGAAGTGAGGGTTTGACTGGAAGGTCATGAAGACATTTTTTGACTGCTGACCTGCATCAAGTAATCTGTGTAGGCTTTTGAAAGATGTCATCTGTACAGTTCTTTCATCTGGTAATCATATTAATAGTAATAATATTACTGGAAATAATTCAAAAGCAGAAACTGAAAATATTTTGAAAAAAGAAAAATTAGGACTAGGAGTAATGGTGATAACTTCTTTAGCATGTTTCTCACTGTGTCTCTGCAGTGTAGTGTGTGTCAGTTCCTGCTTCAAGAGCTGTGTCCATCTGATTTTCTGGTAATGTCACGTCAAACTTCTCTGATTGAAACAGTTCTTTCTTGTCTGTCATGGCTCAGGTAAAAGGGTGTATAACTGAAATTGTATACATTTCTCTTACCTGTTTACAGTATGGAGTCTACAGTTTACAGTTACTTGAATACTGCGTGAAATCCTGTCTTGTCTCCTGCAGGCCGACTTTGTGCATCTGTATGATTTGATTGTTGGTGTGGCATTGCTGGCAAGATGCTGTTTCAGAAAACTGAATTGAACCAATGCTTATGTCTAAAGCTGTTTGTGACGCTGTCATGCTTCACATTAGAATATGGATGTGATAAAAAGTGCAGCTTCAAGGTGCTTGGAGATAGATCACAGATGCATGAAGATGCCTAGCTGCATTGTTCCTCGGTTACTTGATCTTTAAATACTTACAGGTCAGAGGAAATGAAGATATGTTTTAGTCTAGTCCATGTTTGAGTCCTGGGAAGCCCACTTCAAAAGCTGGGTCTTAAAAGGTCTTTGCTTTTATCTGGAACACACAAACCCCTTTAGAAACTTTCTTTATCTTTCTGTTTCACTTGACACCTACACATTAGCTTAGCCAGTGTGCTAAATAGAGATGTTTGAATGCTTCTTTTTTTGTGTTTGTAATTGTACTTTTTTGTTCAGAAGGGTCAAATTAGAGCTTGCACACACTGAGCTGTGACAGTGACAACTGACAGAACCAGCCCAGTTCTGCCACTTCAGGCAGACAGTTGGAAAAGCATCTTTTGAAATGTAACCCTTACAAAATTTCTTACTCTCAAAGTGCATCTGCTAGACAAGTTTGTGTTTACTTTCCCATGGACTGTTTTCTTACCTTAAATATAAGGGATTTTGTCCATTTGGTGAGATCATATAAATACAGTGCTTTTTAAACAAAGTTTGTGGGAATGAATATGGATGGGTCTGTGTATGAGAGAAACAAACATAGGATAGGAGGGGTGGGAAGTGGATAGCTCCCTGAAATTTGTAAATGGTTTCTTTTAACCTTATAGAGAAGAATACTTTGACTTTTTTCCAGTTTTACCTATTTTCCTACTATACTACCATTCTAAGCAGAATTATTCAGAGTATTATAAATGCATTCAAATATAAGAGCATGCTGTAAAACACTAAACTAATGTATCTCAGTTGAACAGATCCAGAGTAAGCATTTTACTTATTATGCAGTTCTAGGATGACTTAGTCAAAAACCAGTGGAGTTTCTCTGGGTATGGAAAGGGAAAACTAAGAGTAGGACTTAAATCTGTCATTCATATGTATATAGTGTTTTAGTACTTCAGCATATATTTGAAAATACATTAATGTAACAAGAGTAATGGCATGAAATAGCTGGTTCAAAAAGAGCAGGCAGGGTCAATGGAATGCTTTGTTTAGACATATTCTGTTAGTCCATATGATGTTATTCATGTAGGATCAAACTTTGCTACCAAATGCTGCTTCACTTTTCTCTGTGAAGCAAGGGCACTTCACTTATGAAATACAGCTGTTGAAACTGGCTCTTATAATAACCAAATTTGGTGACGTGGTAGCATGTTTAAAATGGATACCTAAGCCTGAATAAACTTTCTGAAGTTCTAAAATTTTTACTGGATTATAACCTGTTGTTTTATAGCATGAAAAGTAATTTATGGTGCTTAAAATAAGTGATAAATGGGAGTTTGGAATGTGCTGCTCCTGGTAGGCTCAGGGTTAGATGTGGAGGTCAGACAAGCTGTGCAGGCAACCTTGCCTTTTCTCTAGAATGCCTCAGTGCTTCCAGTTTGAAACAAGTCAAAGATCCAAACAGGCTAGTTGACTCAGAACAATTTAAGATATTGCTTCAGGGGTCTTTTATTTTCTCCTAGTGTAAATTTTAGTTTTACAACTGTTACTGCCTTCTGTTGTGAATTTCCTAGCCTGTTGCCTGTGATGGCATCATCAAAACAAATTGTGATTAAATGCTGTCATAGTATATTAGTTTCTGTTTGGGAATTGTAGGAAAAAAAGGCTGTAAAAGCAAGTTCATCCTGTGTGCTGCCTTTCTCAGGTGGGATGGTTGTCTGGATATGTGCTGTCCAGTCTTGTTTAAATTGATAAAGTGCTACTGGACTTTTTCCATTTTCATTGGTAATGAAAATCCAGTCTGTGGCTTTTTCCTTGTTTATCTGTATCCAATAGTTTTTGTGGATTCAGTCCTTAATGATAGGTGTTAGAGAAGAGCCCCAGACAGACAAACTGGAGCAGTTCCTTGAATTGACAGAGGATGACTGGATTAGCTTGCAGTGGAGGATGCGTAGCCAGCCTTGCATGCTGCCTTTCCATGGTGGAACTCATTATCAAGTACCTGGTGCAGGCTATGTGCTCTTAAGGTCTGTTCGTCGCAGGGTATCACATCCAGTGGTACCATCACCAAACTGCTGAAAGATTGTTTCAAGCCTGTTCTCATTTTGCTCTAGTAGAAGTGGCAATTAGTCGGTTTTCAGACCGTAATGAGGCGTGTTGATTATTTCTTCAAATACAAGTATTTCTGCTTGAAAAAACCCTTGATGGATGCTGCATCTTTCTGAGTGACCTTTCATTTTTTGTAAGCCAGATGGGCATAAATACTGAGGCACCATCATTCTCAGTGCATAGATTCTGCAGAAAGAAGCTGTTGATAAATACTTAGATAAATATACTTATTTATAGTTAATTGTATTTAGTTTTGAAACAGTCGTGTAATTTAGTTTCTTTATTGTGATTAAATGTTTCAATTCTAGCATCTGTGTTATTTAAAGTACTGATATTGGAAAGTACAGTAGGAGATGGAAATACTTTACTTGAGAATTAAATAATTCACTAAATTACAAAGTTTAAAACTAGTAGTTTCAATATTTTAAAAGTAAGATTGGTGGGATAGCAATTATTTGAAAATGGTATTTGATCTGCTGTCGTATGTATTTGTTACATTATTAATTCTTGTATTACTGAAGCTAGTGGAATTCTTTGTTCTGCTCTTACGTGCATAATGTGAAGTCTGTGATGTTCAAGGAGTCCTAACTAATTTAACTTTTATCCCAGTGGAACATCATCTCTAGGATATTAACAAAATAAACAGTGAGACTAATGAGTTTTCCCCTAAGTTAATTATTAAAGTGATTTCTTAATTGCATGTAATCATTATGCAGCCGGTTTAACATATATGGTAATTATGCTTTATACTGAACTTTTTATGTACTATGAAACAAACATGCTTCAAAGCATGAACCATTATCTCTAAATGCTAAGTGGAGAGAAGCATCATATGTGGAATAAAGTAGCTTACCCTATAAAATATTTTCTAATTAAATGCTGAATAAGCTAATTGCTTAACAAATGTGGGCTGAATATGACTTAGTTCTGAGTTAAGGCTGTTCTCCAAATACAGTATTAACCACCAGCAGGATCTGGTCTGGAGTCATAGATCCTCTGATACTGTATCTGGCAATATTTATATTAGGATGCTTGCAGTCACAGCAAAACATCATCTCTTTCCATGGCTCCTAAAAAAAAGGTCCTGAAGATCCCACTCATCAGTTTGTCACTGTCTTTGTATTAAAAAGAGCGAATTGATGAAGATGTGGGACCTGCACACAGCATCAGGAGCCAGTGGCAGTTCTAGATTTGCTGTGCAAAGTGGTCCGGACAAGTGAAAGTTAACAGGCTGTGGTTTTTTGAGCAGATGTGACTGTTACTGAGGCAGGTGCCCTCTGAGAACATTTCCCTCTAGCTGTTCATACACTGTGTCTTTGGCTTTACTGAAACTGAATTAAGAGATATAATAGGACCTGGACACGTGTGCTGAAGTCAACAGTTGTTTGCCTTCTGCTTGTGTGATTCCTTGAGCAAAGCTGTATTTATATATCTTTTTTAATCACTCTTACTGAATAGGAATGTTCATTATCAGGACAGGTTTAGTGCAGGCAGCTTCTGCCAATCTGCCTCAGCTGCATTGCAGAATGACATTTTTCCAGGACTCTTGAGGGCAATCCATTCCTCGTGCCAGTCATTGGCCTCCCTCCTCAGGCTGCCAATAAACTCCAAATTATGATGGTGGTTTTTGTGAGGCTAACAGGTGTTCCTGAGGAATTGGACCACCAAACCACTGGACACAGTAAGGGACAGAAAAGAGTGAATATTGCTCTATATGTAAATGTATTGCTAAGTATATTTAGTGGTTATACACCGTATTATGAGTTTTCCAGAGAATTTTTTTAATTGGCACAATAAAATGTTGCAGTTTGCTATATATTATGTGTAAAAACTATAAGGCTGAACTTGTGTGACAGGTACTTCCTGTTTGTGAGCAATTTTCCCCATTTAGCACGCTGTGGGAATAGGTTTGATACCAGGAATGCACAATAGTCATGAAAGGCCATTTTGTAGTAACCTACCTGTTTCCTCTTGTGAATTTCCCTGGTGCGTACCATCCCTGGAAATGAAGACCAGTGCATATGGACCACCCAAAGTGACATTTCTGTGAGGTTTTGGCGAAGGGAGGCAGTGCATTGTTGTCCACATTCTTTCTCAGATTCCTCCATTTTGCCCGAGCATGGGATGGGGGACAGGCTGTCTTGTGATTTAGGACAGACTCGGAGAATACACGGTCTTGGCACTTGGTGGTGTAAACCAGTTCACATCCGATAGCATGGTGTTCTGATGTTTGTTTAATTTTATCACTTCATTGCTATGGCATTTTCAAAGTGCTCCTGATTGCTCTTAAAGGCCTCTCGTGGACCCAGGTTATCAATGTGTATTTACATCAGCCAAATGAACTGCAGGCATGAGTCAGAAAAAGTGCTCTGAATATTCTTGTCACACTTGCTGTATCTTAGAGAGAGCTGGAGGAGTCCTGGTTTGGGCTTACATTTTGTGTTGTAGGAATGAAAGATTAAAATGCTGGCTTTTATAAAACCTTCTGTGAGTTTCTAGTTAGAAAGCATGACAGAATTTTTCATTTAAAACCTCAGTTAATTGATGACTAAGTTGCTATGAACAGTTTTGGGTGTTGTCCCATTAATTCATAGCTGTCTGATAGGACTATGACAAAGTATTTTGAATGATGCTGGATTATGTGACAGTGAAGTAATTTAAATGTGAGACTGATGATACCTTTAAGAAGTTGTGCATTGTGTGGCATAAAAAATAGCCACAACTGAGTTCTTTCTTTGGCCTTTCCAAATCTACTCATTTGGTTCAAGGGAGTTTGCTCACTGCTGTCCTCCATATGCCACTTGGCAAACACTTGTTTTCAGAATGTGAGACCATAGTGAATTGCTTTTCTTTGGTTAGGAAAGAGAAAAACCATTTTTGTCTTCATTTTACCTACCCTGAAAATCAGTGTAGTAATGCTTGTGTCTCATGGAACTGGGATATTGCCTTAGCTGATACTGTACTTTGAGATCTCTGGTTGTAATATATACGGCATAATGGTGTATGGTTTCTAGTGAATATTAATATAAGGGTTTATATATTTGTCTGTGACTTCAGCATACTGTGAAGGTTGTTCCTTGGAGGTTTAGAGTAGACTTACAGAAGTTATTTCCTTTTTTAGCACGTAATTACATTTCCCCTGCTCATTCTTGTTTTTTAACGGAACTATTTCTGATGCATGCTGTTAAAATAAATTAGAAAGTTGAAAAGATGTTCCTTCAAGTAGATATATTTATCTTTTTGCCAAACAAAGTGCTGTTTCGTAGATTCACTCCTGGGTCTTATCCCACACATACAGACTGGGTCATAATTCCTTGAGTACACCAAAAAAGGGATTTTTAGATGTCTCAGAAGAATCCTTAGGAGGTATTAGTTGATTAACTGAGTTGAGGAGAACTGCCAAAGACTTCTGAAATTCAAGAAGCCTAAAAATTTTTTTTTTATTTTTAGAACTGCACTGAGGTAAGCCAATTTTCAAAGTATTTGCAGCAAGATTGATCTTGAAGTATATAGTTATATTATCTCAATGGTCTATGAATGAACCTTTGTTTTTCCCAGCTTTTTCTACTAGACTCTAGTTTGAGATGACCAGAGGCTATATTTCATCTTTCTCACTAGAATTCATCTATAAATGAGGTTGCAACTTATATTCTGGTGTAATGTATATTTAAATAGAGGTGCTTTAATGATATTTTTATCATCTTGTAGACCAGTTAAATGCCCTTGGTCATGCTTTGTTTGTTTTTTTTTTTCTGTCTTTTTCTTCCTTTTCTGGTTGTGCCTCTTGCCAGGAGGCTGAATGTAGAATTTGACTGAAAGAGATGCAATTTAAGTGTTGTAGTGCAAATCTTTAGTCTAGTGTCTCAGAGTACATTTCAGATTTCTTTATATATCACACAGACTTATGTGTTAGGTATGATTGCTAGGCAGTGGTTTGTTATCCACATGCCTCTGTGAGGTTTAATAAGGGAAGGAATGTTTTGACTGGACTATGCAGCAGGAATGCTGAATTTTATGCTCTCTGTTAAAAATCAGAAAATCTCTTTGGTCACACAAGATGCGTGTACCTAGAAAACAGCAGTTTCCCATGCTGGAGAAGACTTTAGTGGGGAAATGATCAAGGCCTGGTGCTGCTGAGGTACTTTTTCTGACTTTAAGTCCAGGCTACCTTAGCTGTGTGAAGGTTAGCGGTACATGGAGGTGACCAGGACACATACCACTTATGTGTGTGTCCTGGTGTGCTTTTTCTGCATAATCTACCGCCAGAAATGCCATTTCTTACTATCTCTCTCAAACCCAGTTCAGCTACTCAAGCTGCACGGTGTAAGTTAGACTAGATTAGACTGAATTTCCCTCTGTTGCAGCCTTCCTCAAATCTTGCCTTTCACTTATGCCACAAAATATTTGCACAGGCAGCATCATAAAGGCTGAAAAGAGGCCTGTCCAGGGCAATCTGTCCCATATTATTCACACAGTATGTGTGAGGGAAGTACATCCCTCTGGGGTTTTTTAATACATTTTGAAATTTTTCCCCCAAAAAGGGAGAGTTTAGCCAGAAATGGCTGAGCAACAAAAAAAGCTGTTTAAATAGTCAATATAATGGACATGGCAGTTGCAGAAGAGATTTAATGGCTTACAGTTATGTTAAAAATCACAAATGTACAGAGTTCTAAATTTTTATGTCTTTCAAAATAACACACTTTTTCTTTCTCCTGGGATCAGTTGTGGCAATGTGATGTTCTGACCTCGGGGCCCTGATACCTCAAAAGGCAGATTGATCTGTATGCTATTAGATCCTTCTCTTCATTATTCTCACATAATGAACTGTTGCAGGAAGTACTGGCCTCTCTTTAGATCAAGCTGCTGATCTGAAAGGTGACTGGAAAATCTTCTGTAAATAAATAAAAGGAAAAAAACTAAATGCCTTCCTTTAAGCAGATAATCATGCTGGCTTTTGTTAAAAGAGTATATGCATTGAGACAAAAATATTTAAAAAAGATATTTTCAGTATCTAGCATTTATTTACCATAAGTATATAATAACTGCAGAGACATCTTTATTCTAGCTTTACTGCTCCTTTTTTTTAGTACTTATATATCTTCTTAAAAACCGTATATATGGCAGGCTTTCCTAACAGTACAATACTTCGTTACTTAAGAAAATGCCTTTTTTTGGTTGCTTCAGATAGTTTTTAAATAGTCCATGATGTGAGCATCACTCTTATACATTACTGTTCATCTATGTATCTGTACTTGGCCTTGCATGCACACATTTCAAATGAAGTTCTGAAAAGTAAACCAGTTTTCATTATTTTCAGTCAGTGTTTGAATTCTCAGGACAGCATATAGCACAGTTCACCCATGGTCTTGTTTTTGAAGCTGTAAATCTCTCTGGAGTGATCTGGTCTCTGTGGCTTTCACCAGCTGAATGGAACCTTGTTTCTTCTGACCACTCTTTTGTGTTGGTTTTATCATTATGTGCCTCCTATTTGTTAAAAGCGTCTCGAACACAAAAGATGAATTTTGTCTGGGACTATTCCATATGTCAGAAATCATTGATGAGAAATCTTAAGGTTTGGAAAAGTGTGTGTGTATTTCAGGAGAAGCAAAATGAAGGAAATGATTAAAAGAAACCTGAGGCAGAGCAAGTACATGGAGAACTCTGTGTGTATTTAAGGGCAACTGTTGTGTCGTGCCGTGGTATGCATCACTGCTGCCTCTTGACAGGTTCACCGTGGAGAGACACAAATTAAATTCTTTCAGTTGCAGTTTTGAAGCTAAAAGTGTTTGACTGGTTCAGCCCCTGAATGGTGTTTAAGGAATAAAGGGAAAAAGAGCAGGAAGTTCTAATTGGCAAATTACTTCTTGTTATTTAGTTTGGCTTCCAAATTGGAAATTACGATAATGAGGAGCTTTGTGGGACTTGCCCTTGAAGAGGACCAGGCAGCTTTTTGTTCAATTACCATTTAATGTGAAGATATTCAAGGAACATATTGTAGCATTTAAGCCATCACTTTCTATTAAACAAGTACTCTAAAGTAATGATTTTTAAATCCCTCTCTGTGGATGGCTTTTGTGATTTTAAGATGTCTAAGTGAAATGTAGATTGCAAACAAGAGCTAAAAGGATTTTCTTGTTACGTAATATTTAGAAAAGTGACTTTCCATATATTTCTCAAGATGTAATAGAGAATACAGTGTTGTATGCAACAACAGGAGGACTTCACATGAACGTTATTCTCAGTAACTTGAATATATTAATTCTGTATGTAACTTTCAGTAATTCTAATTTTTACTTGGTTTACAATTTCTTAACTAGTGCTATAGTTGACTGAAGTCAAGGTCGCTGAGAAGGATCTGATTCTGGAAATACATATGTTAAATTGCCATTAATGTGTGAATTTTACCTTGCAGATCGAGATTTGAAACTTGAACTGTTTGTTGTTGCATATATTCATTAACACAAGGAAAAAAGTGTAAAAATAACAAAAAAGGAAATGTGAAAACAGTTCTCTGAGAGAATACAGTGAGAGTTCTATTTTTTAAAACATGCTACTAGTAATACGTTTGTGGATATTTCTCTGTTTGTGGAACAGAGAAAATCTGGTTTATGGGTCCACAGACATTGGACTGGAATTATATTCCATGACATGCTTTCATTCTCCCTCTTTTGTGCTTTCCTAGTGCAAATGACTCATTCCATTTTTATCTTTGCAATCTTGTCTACTTTTTATTCTGTAAAGCAGGCTGCACACCTGCTTGGTAAAATTCTAAAGATTTTTACCTCCTGAGCAAGGAAATGTTGTAGACAAATCCGTTACCAAGTTCTGTTCAAAATCTAAAGACAGAAAGTACTTAGTGATGATGCTTTTAATGGACCACTAAATAATTTTATGCTGTCAAGAACCATTTCACATATGCACATATTTTCTTGCTTATGGTTCTGTAACTGACCCTCTTGTTAAGTTGCAAGCTCAAAATAAACGATCCTAACTAGCTGAGTTTTCACTTTTCGATGTTCGCATTAATTAAAATGGTTAAGTAGAATACTGGAAGAGAGTTAATTTGTTCAGCATGTTTCCTTCTGAATTGGTTCCTTTCAACCCCAAATTTAGCCTAAAGCAAGTGCACTTACTGCCATTTTTTAAAACCTCTTAAAACAGAGGCATGTGATAGGAACACAGTTCCTGAACTCCAGCAATGATGCTGGATGCAGTTCTCAGACTGTCTATTATTGTTTCGGTCTGAGTAGATGACCAGTGGATGATTCATTGTCTCACCCTCCTGTCCAGCACAGAGAGCTGTTTGAGAGCTAACCCACAGGCAGTTTACTCCCTAGTTTTTCTTTGGTTTAAGCTGGTTCAGGAACAAGAAAACCAATTCATTAAAAAAAAAAATAGTTTGTTGTGTATGCTGTTTAATTACACTTCTGTGTTAATTCATGTCAGCATACAGCTGTGGATCAGTGTATATACAAATTCATATGAACATTCGTGTATGTGTACACTAATCAAGGAAACATCAGCAGATTATAGCAGTAAATTATTTAATTTTCTGCTATTGTGGACAAAACTATTATTTGGAATTAGCCCCTTAAAAAATATGGTAGTTAATATCAAAGTTTCATAGTAAGGCCATGAAGAGGCTTCTAAGTAACCTACACTGGCGTCTTCCTGTATATCACAGGCAGTACCAGAAACCATAATGAAAATATTTTACTCCTCTAGAAACTGCATGCTGTAAGCAGTAAGCAAGAGTGACAAATGCATTGGTAAATATCTGAGCTTTCTGTATTGTTCAGGTTGTGTAGAATATATCCCAGTGGCCCCAGGAAAAGCCTCTATTCTGTTCTGGAGGAGGGAATAAGGAAACAAACCAAAGGCCCTTGCTCATCTCAAACAGGGGAAGTCTTTTCATGCTGGAATGGTCTGATAATCAGTAACGCCTTGAACGTGTGAACTGGTCACATACCAGTCAGGTATCTCAGAGGCGGATTCCTGCTGCAGTTTTTGAACAGTGGGGCACTTCATCTTCTATCTGCTTTGAACCTGTGGCTGGTCTCTGATGGTCCTTGGGAAGGCCTGCCCAAGTAGAGTGAACTGACCTCACCAACATCTGGCTGAAGCCCTGGAGCATGAGATTCAGCCACACTGAATGTTACAAAGTGTTACGAGCATGTGGAGGTCAAAACAGCTAGTCTTATTCTCCCCTTTTGGCACTTGCTAGATGGAGATAGGCAGGGAGTGTCATAGATCATGAAGTATCAAAGCTAAAAGGACAGCAGCGTCCCTGCAGCAGGCCCCTCATAAATAGGCCATTGTTGGGGTTTGGTATTTTTTTTTTTTTCTCCCAGGAAGTAGAGGATAAAAATGTCTTAGACATTACAGTCTTTCTTAGAAGATTCCTGTTAAGGTCTTATAATGTTTAAGATATATGCAGATAAAAGTAGGGATGAGTTTAAGTAGACCTTGTTTTAACATAAGTGAGATACTTGAGAGACATTGCGTGGGCAGTTGCCAATTTAATTTATCTTGGCAGTTCCCGCTACCAAATCTTAGTACAGCCTTGAGTATGAATATGTTCTGCTGTGGAGCACAGTCATGATTAATTAATGACACTAAGGACAGAACATGAAAGTACCGCTCAGTTCTTCCATCTCAGATGTTACTGGATCAGCTTCCTAGTGATACAGAATTTCTAAATATTTTTTTTATTGATACATTAGTTTCAAGGAAACAGCCTAAAAAATAACAGGGGGTGTGTGTGTGGGTTTGGGTGGGTTTCTATGCATAGTGGGTTTAGACATCTTGGATGGTGTGTGGAACACCATACAATCAATAAACATATTGAGATATCTTTCTATGCTCTTGGATATCGTGACTTTTGCTAAAGGAAGAAGATGGACCTCATTAAAACAAAAAATAATAATTCTTAGTATCATTTTTGAAGAAAATATATTGTGTACCAGGTGCCTTTTTTTGTAGACATGAAGGGAAGAACAAGGGCTAATGACACTTTATATCACAGACAACTAAAAGCATTAAAAAAGAGGCTTAAACATTGGAGCTTAATGCTTTTAAGAGAAGTGGTGTTTCTCTCTTTCAGCTGTCATCTTCTTATTTCTGAATGCCTGTCAGGAAAATGTCTTATAGTGAAACGTGGGGCCCAGTACAGAGGAAGTTCATGCCAAGGAAGTTGTCCAAAGATGAGTAATACAAAATAATTCTCTAGCTTTAGCACTTCAGAAACAGAGTATGCATAATTATTTTTACTATGCTGTTTGTTTTCTGTTGTAACCCAAGACATGATTATAATATGTCTTGAGAGTATAATAGAAAGGATAGAAAATTGATATTTTAATCCTCTGTTTAAGAGTCACTTATGCTACATGTAACTTTGGTTCTTGGTTTCTCTTCAGAAGTAATGCATGAAGAAGATGGAATATTTCATGTTTCTGCTGAAACAGAGGTGAAGCAGTTAGGTAATTGTCATCCTGGTAGAAGATTTCATGTCTCTTTTGCGTAATTCTGAGATCTGAATGCAAAATACAGTAAGCAAATGATCAGCTGTCATTATGATGGTAACTTTGAGAAGTTCATAAAAAAATTAGTACCCTTGATTCATTTATATCTTTTTCCTGTGACTGTTACAAATGAAGAGAGTTAATTCTTCTGTCAGTAATCCTACTGCAGCTCCAAAAGCAACAGCACTGCAGACATTGTAAATGGAATTTCACAGGGGCAGCGAAGCAACAGGACAATGTCTCACACAACAGGCCTCTTGGTAAAGTGAAAGAGCTGTCACTTGTAATTTACTGAGTGAAGCACACCACAGTTGTGGAGCCAAGAGGGTATTTTTTTAATATAGCTTTAATGATGCTGTATCATCCTTCATAGAACCCTACCATTTACAATGTGCCACATAAGCTTCTGGCAGGGAGGGAAGGTGTAGAGGAAAGGTAACACATTTTGTGCCTCCTATTTTGGGTAGTGTATTCTTGTATTACTTACTTTAATATTGTTTTTCATTTTCCATCTTATTTTTATTTGCTGTGTCACTGAGAGTAAATTCCCCTTTCCTTTTGTCATGCACCTTTATTGGCTTTTCATGTCTAGCAATAACACATGAATACAGCCATAAATTATGGAAAAGTAAGTTTTTCTAGTAATGAAGTGGCTAGAGGTTACCATAGAGGTCTAACTATGGTTCTTACACTCTGAATATATATATTAAATGAAAAGATATACCAACCACGTTCCAAAAAAACAACACCCAGGTTTTCTGTCTTAAGTCCTAAAAAGTTGTGTGGCTTAGATAGCTTGGTAGGTGGAAGAAAGAGAAAGGAGTATTTTCATCCAAGAAAATCTCATTGAACCACCTCCTATCTACGTTTTTGGGAGATTATGATATATTTATGTAAAACAGGAAGAGAACAGCACAGAGAACTGCAAAAATTGTAAATCCTCTTGGGAACAGGCTTATCCATATTTCCATGTATATTCATATTTCCTGGAGGCATGTGGCAACAAAAGACAGTCATGAAGCTGAAGCAGATGCAGGAGCCAAGCACAAAACAAAGCCCAAACCCAACATGGTATATACCCTGTGGAAGGGTTTAATTACAGGCACATTCCACCGCAAAAATACGTCACAGGTGTAGAATGCCTCCGTGTTATCACCATGTGAATTTTCATCAGCTTCTGCTGACCTTTACGTCACCAGCATTGCCCAGTGCCTTGTGAACACCAAAATCCCCCTCCTCATTATATTTTTATCATGAACCATAATTAGCTAAGTAGTACATACCTTACAGTAGGATGGTCCTTTGACTCTTCTCAGTCCCGAAGGTCCCAACTCAGCCCTGTATTGTCTGTATCTGTAAACTTAAAAGCACAATATCGTGTTATTTCTCCTGCACTTTCCTGCTATTTTTTAAAATTTCTTGCTCTTGAAGAGATGTACGTTGTGTTGTAGTTATTCCTTGGATTGAATTGTTGAAGAACACAACATTTCTATTCCATCATTTTTTTTTGTCTCTTAAGACTGCCATCTGACTCTCTTCCTCACTTTCAGGTTCAACAGACTTCTCAGGAAAACTCACTTTTAACTTTTCAGTCGCAGTGTAATGGTCTGTTGAATTTTCATTGTTCAAAAATAAAAGGAAATACATGAATATAAATATGATATTTTATCAAACACAATTAATAATATTAGTTCCATACAGTAAAATATCATCACCATTGTTACAGTGTCCTTGATTAATGATAATAATAATAATACTGTAATAAAAAAGTGTATTCTGAAGAGCCAAACAGGGCCATGCAGGCTATCATGGTTCAGAACATCTTTCCTTAACTGCTTTTTTCCATAGGAATCAGATCAAAAGCAATTACATTGGCTTTGTTTTTTAAATGCATTATGCTATTTTTTGCCTTCTGATATCCTCTTTGGCAGTTGTTCAGAGTAGGGATTGAGAGTTCAAAGGACAATAGAGCTATTTTGTCAAAGCAGATCTTAGTGATGCAGAAGATTTTAAGAGTGAAATAGTTTTTCTTGCTGCTACCCTAATAAAGGTATACAAAGAAACTGTAGCATGCAGCATCCTGAAATGTCACACAGCTTTATCTTACCCTGTGATCATTGTGTTAAACTGATACTGCAAAGGGAAAGAAAAGGTGCCAGACCTGTTTAATGTTAGGGATCTTACTGCTCACATTTTATACCTTGGTTACATTGTTCTTTAGGTCAGAGTTTTATAGTGAGCAAAGTTTGTAAACTTGGCAAAACCGTTTTAAGACTGCCGAGGTTTTGTGTGAGTGTGTGTGCTTGTACAGACAGGTTTGCCTGTTCACATTTGTGTGTCAGTACTTCAAAGCGGAATTTACTTTAGACAGAATATAGGTAAGATAATGGAGTTGCCTTCTTTTTTTGACATCTTTTTTTGCCTTCTTTTTTTTACATCAGTGTGTAATTGCCCAGTACTTTGTGTTGATCGATTTGCAGCCTGAAGTGAAAATGTCAGTATAATGTGAAGGCTGTGTAAGTCCTCAGGTGGTAAGGACAGTTCTTTTCTTCTGATAACAGGCCATATAATTTCATCTGATAAATATATATTTAGACAGTGCTTGATGGCTAAGTGCACCAGTGTACAAAAAAAAGTCTTACCCGTAATGGTTAATTCATCTCACTTGAACATTTATACTTTCACTTTTTTCCTAGCTCTTGGTTCTAGCCATGCATTTCTCTGCTGGAGTAAATGGCTGTCTAATCTGAGGAGTCTGTTCATGTGTAGCTACTTATAAACCATAATCAGGTCACATCTTAACCTTCTCTTTGATAAAATAAATAGATTAAGTGCTTAAGCTTTTCATTCTGAGGCACATTTCCAAGCCTTGACTAATACTATTTAGCTGTTCTCTGAACTGTTTCCAAATAGTCAGATTCACATTTTAAAATTGGTACTAGTACTGACCTCTTAATTTCAGTAAGGATCTAACTAATGTATGAATTACAAGCATTACCTCAGTACATGTGTAGGCTAGAATGGATTCAGTTGCAGCATCTGCAGATTCTCCTCTTGTTTGGGTTATTAGCCACAATCACAGAGGTCTCTTCGAATTCATAGCTGTCTCTGATAAGGTTACTCTGCCGTAACTCTGCCCCTCGTGCTTTGCTCGAGAAGATGTGACTTTGCATTTGGCAGTGGTCCAGATTTTTCTCAGGAAAAATGTGTCTGTTAACAGTAGTCGATTCAATCCGTTTTCTCTCAGTAACTGGGAGCTAAAACCATGCCATAACAGTGGAGGTACTCTAGTTGCTGAGTAATACTAGCAAATTGATTCCTTTAACTCTAAAGTGCTGGAAAGTTCTGTGTGATCTAAGCAAGTAGGATCCAAGAGAAGCCCTACTAATGATCAGGTTTGGAAAATAGCTGAAGCCTTTTTTTTATTTAAAGCAAACTGAAGTACAAGGCTAATCTCCACAGTGCAAAGTTCTCATTCCTAACTGAAATGGTTTTGTAGTTGCTAAGCAGCAATTCCGCATGAAGTTAAGCAACAGCAAAAGATGTTTGCAGATGCCTGAATATTCAGAAGCTGAATTGACCTGATTCATTGACCTGATTCTGGTCCCACTGAGTTTGTGCTCAGCTTTAGAGAAGCTTGTTGTGGTCAATGGCAAAGGCAGGTCATCAGGCTCGACATGGAGCCCTCATGCATGATGGTTTACTCTGCTGAGAAGCACATATTGACTCTTACAGCTGCAGTGGATTCCCTTTGAGCCAGCTCCTGTATCTCTACCATACGCATTAGACACTTAGGCTCTTTTGGAGATCCAACCTGTGCTGTAATTGGAGAATAAGAAGTTTCTCTTGGCATTTATGCAGTGTTAAGTCCTTTAAAATCTATTTTAAAGTGTTCAGTGATTATTAAAATGAGTCTTCTTGAATATTTAATCTCGATGCAGGGTGTGCAAATAGACATCTATACACATGTTCACATGCAAACATTTCCACGCATAAATATATACATGCACACAGTGCAACTGCTGCAAAAGCCACTACTTTCTTATAGCCAGGTGCATACTATGCTTCACTGATCCATTGTAATGCTAGTGGGTTCCATGGCCAGCCTTTTGTGGAACTGTTGTTGTCACAGCACTATGATTATGCTGTATTTGATATTCTCAGTGTGGGCAGAGGTGACAATGACTTTGAAGTAAACACTTAATCGTGTTTAGTCAGCTGTGTATTAGATGTTATGTATCACCGTACCTTATTGTTTGGAGATTTACATTCTTGCTGGTACTAAAATGTAATGGCTTGGCTTTAAAAGAAGATACAAATAAACAAAGCATGTTTTGTATCAAAGTATCAAAGACCAAAAGTGGAATGTGTATATGAAATATTTGTTTGCTTTTCATTTGTGGGAGGAGGAGAAAGTTTAACAGTTACAGTAGTTCACAGTAATAGGTTACAACATGAAGCTGTTGGTATGTAAAACTGACGTGAAACTAAATTTATTGATTTGTTCAAATTTAATCATCTTGCAGAATTGAGGTGTGGGGCTTTCTCTCCTTGTTTGTAGGGTCAAAACCAGAGCCAGCGGAGTTCGTCATCATCTTTATTGAAGGCTTTGTTTGTCTTGTAGTGGAATTTCCCTAGTTTTCCCTCAATAACTAGAGTGAAGGATATGTTTTCAGTTATGTAGCTAGTAACAGGGAAATACCAGCAATGAGTATCAACAAAATTTGAATACAGGTAGAGTGATCTATGCATCATCTCTATTTGGATGGAAGACATGATTTTCTTTTAGTTATTAGTGAGTGTACTAAATCTCCAGTGGGAAAGACTGATACAAGTGATAGCCAGCTTCTATCATTTGAGGTTTGTGCCCTTGAAGTGATACTAGTGAGGGGAGAGCTGCTGGGGAGTTCACAGATAAAAGTGGTGGCTGAAGCTCTAGGCTTGGCTTCACTTGTACTTCAGTTTGGTTTGGCCGATGAACTGAGTTTCCTCAAGAAGATTTAGCATCTTTCGCTTCTGAGGTGTGCTTGCTGTTAGAGTAAAAGACTTAAGATGGCCAAAGGCTCTCTATCCTCGTTCCTCTCTCAAAAAATTAGGTTGTATGTGAGTGAGAGAGGAAATACTACCTTTCAAACACAGCAAAATTGACAGAAACAAAATAAAACCCAAACTGTTTCTGCTTGGGAAACTAAGCTAATTATAATGCGAGTGTATATAGTCAAGAATAAGCTTCTGAATAATATGTCTGAATAAGACATGCTTTCAAAATTATTGTAGAGTCCTGCAAACCCCTTTTCCATGGCAGGATAGGAATACGTGTCCAGGAAAACACGTACCAGATATTAACACTTTGTTCTGATCCTCAGCTGTGTACCACATTTTTTCTGACAGAGGTTTCCGTTGCAGTGTTACATCCTGAAGGAATGTGCTCTCTTCCACTGAGGATAAGGTACGTGTTAAATAGATTATAAAGTTTACAGGCATAGATTTTTATCGCTGTGTTCATTAGGCATGCAGACGCATCCAAGTCTTTCCCCAATGGATAGCTGTCTGGTTTCTCTTCCTTCTCACCGCCTAGGAATAAGCAAGGAAAACTTAGGTTTACAAACCTCCTGGATATACCTTATGGTGAAGAAAAACTATTTCCATCAACTGTACTTAAGCTCTTCTCAGAAAGTATGATCAGCTTTTTTTTCCACCCTTTCTTGTTCCTTAGCATGACACCTTTTGCTTACTTTATCCTATATATAGCCTGAACTGTAATCATTGAACTATTTGTTCTGAGCAACAGTAGTGGTGAGGATAATATGGCTGATTTGCACACGGATTTTTTGCTCTTTTTCTATAGTTCTGACAATTTACTACTGCATTTGAAATGAAAGCTTTTATAGAGTCCTTTGTGAACTGCCTTAACCTGTGGATTCGCTAAAAAAAACCAACTACCCCTCTTTCACACAAAAATCTTTTTCCTGTGCTCAGTGGTAAACCAGTATATATGAAACACTTGAATAATGCCCTGTTATGCAAATGGTAAACAACAATCTCTTACATAAATATCTTTTCTAGAAGAAAAGGGGCATTTTGAAGTGAAAAATGTGTGAAGTAAAAGAATCATTCGCTAAGTCTACTAGCTTTTGGTTAAGTGTTCCTTGGTTTATATAGGTTTCTCTGTTAAGAACCTTTTCCTGGGCTATTTTTTTTTTAATGTGGAACCCAAGGCTAATGTCCTTAGACTACTACATGCCAATAATAGTAGCAGTAGTAGTTTAAGTGATTATGGCAGCTCTGAAGGTTGCCATAAGGTTTGGTGCTTCAGTAATATAGAGAAGAAATAGTAAACCATCTCTTTTCCTTTGTGCTTTGACATGTTGCTGCCAACTTTTAACACACTGTTCCTGAATACTGTTTTTTCATTCTTATTTTAAAACATTAAGATCTGTAGAACCAAGTAAGTGTTGTAACACTTAGTAAGAATATTTGGAAGATTTTATTCAGATTTTATTTAGCATTTGGCATAAGACAAAGTCTACATGCTTTGGTATGAAAGGTGTTCTTACATGCTCTTAATTATTATAAAATACTTTGCATCACTCAAGGGGATTCATAGCACATGGTGTTTAACCACAGAGGTCTTACTCTAGAACTTTATTCTCTGTGAAATTACTTAGGTCTTTTCCACACCATCTCTTCTAGAAATCAGGGAGCTGGGTAGTGCACTGCCGTGAGATTAATCCCTTATCCAAACCACAAATGCTGTTCTGCTCCTGTCACTAAATGGAGAGAAGGCACTGGACAGGTTGTAGAGATCTGCAGGTGAGATGTCCTGTCATGTTTGCTTGATGCTGTTGGGTGTTCATGCAGGGGAACAGAGGCATGGTGGTACCATGGTCTGCCTGGCCGTACCAACTGGCACAGAGGGCAGGCAGGACCATGTTGGGCTCACCTGCTTCTGCTCATGCTGCAAAAAGCCAAGGCAGAACCATTACATGGCACCTTGAGTTACAGCTGAGGCTCTGCCTCATCCTTTTCCCCTTCTGTTTTCCTGTATCTTTTCTTATGGAGTAGTTTTGATTATTCTTAAGTAAGTCTAACACTAAAGCTGAAGAGTTAAATAACACTAATTTTATTTGCTATTATACCAGCGTATCTTTATTGGAATTGAGAGTTACGTTTTCATAGTCTCTGCTGTCTGTAGTTGTATGGTGGCAAGGATGATGATCATCACTTTCCCAGGTACACAGCAGGGTTTGTTAGAGAGAGGTGCTGTTATGATGTGGTGAAAGATGAGAAATGCTGCGAAATCATTGCTTTCTGAAGGACAGATAAAGTATCACTTAGTAAATTGACAGCAGTTTGGTGATAGTCACCTATTTATTTATTAATCAGAAGATCAGCAGTTACATGATCGACCTAAGAGCAGGCATAGAAGAGGGGAAGCTTGAATTTGAATTTGTCCATATCCAGGGCTCCAGGGTGAGACGTAATATGAATTATGTTCTCATTGTGAGGTGCTAGAGCCAAATACTACAGAAGTATGAAAGTCGTTATCAAAATCTGTTTTACTGCAATGCTTCAATAAAATGTGTCAATCCATGCAACCTGTGAGTATCCTTCTGAGGACAGAATATGGTCCTAAGACTACATATGCATCTAGGGTTTAGATGTCACAAACTATTTGAGTTTCTGATTACTCTGGGTGTAATCATATCCTCTTGATGTGTGTGCATGTGGACATATAGTTTACATTTACTGGGGAAGAGAGTATACTCTCCTTGCTGCACACATTTGGTTGTTGGTATGTTAATGGAAGCCTTTGTATAAATTGAGTGGAAAATATGAGTCATAGTTTCCTTTCTTTCTCTCTATATACCCTGTACAATAGTAAGGAAGGCGTATTACTATTTAATACAGAGTGCTCTTCGGAATCAACGTTCCTTAGCATATAGCTTCTTCCTGTCCTTGCTGCAGTGTAAATTACTTTATCACATTATCAGAGGGAGGATGGAAGAAATAAATTAGTAATGGAACAGTTAAGCAGTGGCTTCTGAAGTGTTATTCTCTTACTGTGTCTGTAAAATGCAGGAAGTTGTAGTCCCCATTCCAAACCATATCCAACGACACTTGTTCGACCTCTAATTTAGCCTACAAAAGGGTGAAGAAAAGCTCTCTGCCCTTGTAAAATGCTTTATTATTTAGTCTCAACTGACTTTTATACCACAGGTGGTGATGTTGTAGGTGTCAAGGTATATTTCAGGTATGTATAGATGTTAGCATTTGTACTGGTGACCTAGAGACTCTTCTTTCTTTATCACCTGAGAGGTGTTAGTACACCACATACAAATCACCGTAATTAAAACATGGTGCCCAATGAGTATGTAAAGAAGCAAAGAAAAAAGTATCCTTGTAAAAAACATTATTCAAATTACTCCTTTTAGGACTAAACCAACTTCTTCTTCCAGCTCTGTGCATCAGGATGAGTTGCAATCTGTGTGGAAAATCATGTGCAGGAGTTGAGCAGAGCCTGAAGCACCTGTGGCTCAGGCTCACTATCTTTGATGCTCAACTTCTGGCAGAAAAAAATCAGTCAAAAATACTGCTTTGTATGCTAATGGAAAATATTTTACAGTGCGTCTGGAGATAGATCCGTTAGAGACTTTCTCCTCAGCTTGTTACTTAGAGTTTAAATCATCATTAACGTTGTAGGAAACATATCTTATTTTTCCTGAGAAAAGCTTAGCCTGAGGTAGCACAAATACAGTTACTGAGACAGTGTCATCTATCCAATCCTCATATGCAAGAAAGTTAAAGATAGGGCCAAAGCCACAGTGATTATTTCCACTAGACTTTACATGAAGAAAGAGGCTTCCTGTGTATCTGTGTTCTCATTCCTCATTTTCGTTTAGAAAACTAATATCTCTCAAGTCACAAAAGAATGTTACTGGTGCATTTATACTGCCGTACTTCTGCCTGAATCAATCAGCTGGTTTAAGGCCTGGACAGAGATGTCTGTGACAGAGTTTTGCATCATAAACAGAATCTTTTTTTGGTGATGACAAGGCCATAGACAAAGCAAAAACCACAAAGGAACTTATCTTTCCACTTTCTGTGCCTTGCTCGTCACTGGGATAAGTGCAGCTTTCATCTGCAGTTGGCATTCTGGTGAATGCTAAAGTTATTCTCCCTCTCACTTCTGTCTTGAAACATGCTTACTGAAGGGGAAACAAGAATGCAACCCAAAAAAGCCTATATAAATGCATACAGAATGCAGACATAAAAAATATGTAGTGTAAGTCAACATAAGATATGATTTGCGGGGGTTTGATGATGTAGCAGTGACAGCTACAATTAGTCTTTCACTATTTTTACTGTTCATACATAAGCTTTATCATTAATTGGAAATGCTTTTTAGACATCAATAATTTTAAACCAGATTGTGGGCTCTTTATTCTTAGTGTTGAATAGGAAGTCATTCAGTTGAGTGATTTTATTGAATGTGCTTTTGAGAAGTAGAAGCTTGGAAACAGACTTGAGAAAATAGTAACAGACATAAAATAAATAATCATTTTCATCTTGTAATATTGATTTTTTTCAAAGGAGTTTATTTTAAAACAGAACATGTGTTTTTTAAAATTGGCATCTCTGGGTTTTTTGTTTCTTTTTCTAATCTTTTTTTTTTTTTGGCTAAAAAGTGCAACTGAAAAGTAGAAAAAGTAGATAGGCAATGTTTAGAGGTTGAATGGGGGGGGTTTTGCCAACAGAAAAGGACACGTCAATATATAGATACTTTCCATGAAGTAAAAAACCCTTCATATCACCAAGGAGCAGGCCAAGGAGAAATAAAGCCGTGATCATGGAAAGTGCTGTGCTGTAGTTCTATATAGTATCAAGCAGGAGAGATCTGTTTTGCACATTCATGGCAAATCTCCCCTAGCAGCTACAAAAAAACTCGGTTCTTTTGTCAGGGGGTAAAAGAAGGACTTGTCTTCCTGTTCTGTGAAGAGAAATTTTATCCATGCTGCTTAGTTGTTCAGGGAAATACATCACAGGAAAGAGATTATTTACAGTTGTCCAATACTTCTATTACACTTCCTTTTAAAAATTTGTCTTTTTGTTTTCTCTGTTCATCCAGTGTTAAGAAAATACAGAACTTCAAGTGTCATCTTGTGAACTCATTTTTTTTCCTGTCTTGCTGAGCCATTTTTTTATTCATAGGTAAACTTGTGAAATCATTTAACTGAAAAAAAGGGTCGTTTTTCGATTAATGTGGTCGTCAACCAAGAAGCAAAGTTCATTGTGAGTCTTGACTAAATGCTGTAGTCTCGAGTTCTGACTTATTTTAGATGTATGGTTATCTTAATGCATAGCCTGACTAAAGGATATTTGTGGAAAGTGCTGTCTGGCATTTTGGATATGCCTTCAGCCCCAGTAATTGATGATTCACCATAGAGAAGACTGTCCTCCACAAGAGTGTTTGACAGCTGATAAAGCAGAACTTTAGAGGAAGAAATTTTTACTAATTTACAGATGTCCTTTACTGCACTGGTTGCCATTTCCTTTAAAAAAAAAAAGGGAAAAGAAGGTGGAAAATTTTAATTTATTTTCAGGTATAGGGCTCCAGACTTTCAGGAGTAATTTCTTACAGGGAGCAGGAGTAATTCCTTACAGAAGTTAAGATTCAAGGGCGATAGTACCTACCTAACAATTCAGAGAAAGAGATTACAATGTTGTAATGAGCTGAGAAATGAACTGCTTCCAAGTTTTTCTTTTTTGTTAAAAAAGTACTGGTTTTATTTTGGTATTGAGGATTGACTGAGACAAGGGAAGTGGGAAAGGTTAGAGAGTGGATCCTGATAGCTGAATGGGGCTAGCAGGTTGCTCAAACGGAACAGTGAAGGAATCCTTTTTGCCACCAGTATTTTATTTTAGAAAAGTGATTCTGGCCCAGCTGTTACCATGAGAGCTGTAAAGCTTTATGTATACACAGCCTTTGATGGAATTGAGAAAATGAGCACTCATACCTTAGGAGAGATTTTATAATCACTGTGAATAATTGTTATTTAAAAGATTCTCTATTACAAGAATTTTTATTGCTGTCTGTTTCTTCTCACAGGACGTGAAGTGAACCTAAGTATATTTTATTCTAATATGCTTTGTGAGTTTTAATAGATGAGATGTGATTTCGCCATTTTTTTATTTTTAGTTAGAAATATTAGAAACACAACTATAAAGCAACCAGAAAAATGGATGAATGAAAAGCTTGAAGTGGTGGTTGATTTGAGACCTTACATAATTCTTTGTCCTACTTTGTTTTGGGTTTTTTTTGCTGTCTTACTGGCATAATGTATGGATTCAAGTTAATTTTTCTTGTTTTGGTAGCTTGAATATGGTTTTACTGATCCAGTGCAGCAATGATACTGCTCCCCCTACAAAAAAATAAACAAACAACCTCACCAAAGACACACACATACACAGAACCCCAACAATCCCCCCCCACCCCCCAAATCAATCAAACAAGAAAAAGCCCTACAACACAAAAATCATCAGAAAAACCCCCAAACCAACCTCTCTGTAGTAGCCCTCTGTGTAACTGTTTGTCTTTTCCTGATGTAAGAGGTGGGATAGTGATGAACAGGGTGCCTTGGACGCTGAAAGAGCAGCACAGAGAGCTTTCTGGGCTGTCACTAGGCGTTGAGCTAAGCTCTCCTGCACTGGACAGATCTGCTGGGAGTGGGCAGGTGGCCTGCCTTTCCACTGGCTGCCAGGCTGATGGGTTAGTGGCAGCAGAGCCCTCCTTCCTCGGGCTACTTCTCAGAGGTGGTGGGAGGGTTTGTCTCTGAAGTCCCTACCCTCGGCTGGCATTTTTTGCTGTCCAAAAGAGAAAGAGAAACAGTACAATTCATGTTCTGCTGAAGGTGATTGTCATTTTTCTTCCTTATCTCTTTGCCCACTGTCTGCCAAGCTGCCTGGACCCAATCCAGTGTTTAATGAGCTGTAATGGGATGGAACTTCTTAGCCTGGCTTTTTCCTTTTGCAGCTCTTTGGAGTGTTTACCTGGGAAACTATCTGCTCTGACAAAGTCCTTAGATCAGCAAGGGTCAACAGACAACTGCTGAGGCCAGCCTGTCCTGGAGCCTCGTGGGGAACCACTCTTGAGCTGTCTAGCTTCTCTTGACCATAGAAAAATTCCGAGAAATGAAGAAAAACAGTCAACACATCACTGCTCAATGGCAATTTTAGCTGAAGGTCTGTGCTTTGCTGCAGTCACTCAGACTTGCAGTGTCAAAAAATCTGTGTGATGAAACTTAGAGCTATGGAAGCAACAGGTTAATTATTTCCAGAACCCAGATGACAAACGATCTCAGCTGTAGACTCTTTTTGACTGTATTCTCTTTGCAGTGGGTGAATGGTACGAAAAGAAATTGCAATAATTGCTAAACCACCCATTCTCTCTGAAGAGAATGGTTAGAAGAATTGTATTTGGGAAGAGTACAGGGAAGTAAAAGGTGATGGGAGATTATGACCAAGAAACGTGGAACAAAGTTCTGTTAATGAATGGCTATCCAGGCTTTTTGGTGGGGTTGGAAGACAGTGAAGGTACAGGTACTTCCCTGCAGTTCACCTTGTGACAAAGCTGGTGGAAAATAATTCGGAATCTGCAGCTAGTTCCCTAAAGCTAGTTTGGAAAGTGTAGTTAACAGTCATAGCCAGTGTTTTGACAGCTTAAGATATTGAAGTAGCACATCTGACGAAAGATTGATGTTGAATGACAATCCTCAATGATCAGGTGTGAATGTAAGTAAGGACTGGAATAAAAGAGCTCGCCTTGCCAGAGAAGTATCTGTGCATCTTGAAAAATTGCATTTGTAGCATACTCACATCATTTGCTCCTTAAAATCTTATTTTAAAATTAATCTCTTTTAACCTGTAATTTGATGTTCCAGTTAGTCTTTAACTAACCTTTCAGTTCCTGGTTACTGTAATGTACAGGAAAACATAAAACAAACTGAAATCCTGTAGATAACACTGTCTGGAAAACAAAAAACTGTCTTATACAGCGTCTGGAATGATCTGTTCCCTCAAATTTATATGTGGAACGGGGTATAAATCAAAACTATATAGAATTTTTCAGCACAGCCAAACCAAAAAACCTGTAACAGAAAAGCTACCTGAATTCATCATGAGGTGCTAAAATCAAAGAAAGGTTTTATTGGAAGAATTCTGTGTTAAAAAAATAGAGATTTAAGTATCAAAATGCTGCAAAACTTGAGTGTTTTCTTCCTCCTAATTAGGTTGCCGTTTCAGTGACTGAGCTATAATTTCTTGTTTAATGTAATGACATAAGAAAGGAAGAGGATTATGAATACAAGTTGAAAATCTCTTTTCAGTAACGTTATTGCCTTGTCAAGCAGTAAGACTGTATTTATCACACTTTCTCCTTAGAAATATTATATGGGTGCTGAAAGGTACTGACTTAAAATTTTGCAGAAACAGACTTGACTAGCACTCTAATTAGGATGAGTTGTGGCTATTTTTGTGAATAGGGAAAATTACTAAAAATACATTTCCAACTGGAAATTAATTTTCTAAAAAATATAATTATTTCCTTGGTGCTTGTCTTTATTTTGTAGAGGAGCAACTTGTTGATACATTTGCTAGTTAATTTTGTCACTTAAATTGTTAGCAACTGTACCATCTAAGTGTGGCCTGGTATTTGTGGCTTTTTTTTTTTTTTCCAAAAAGTAAGCAAGGAAAGATATGCAGACTGGTTTTGCTTTTTTTAATCGTTGTTGTGGGAGCAAATTTTTATTAGCTAATGGAAAGATTTTGAGCGTATTTTTTTGGTAATTTAGTAAACATTTAGAGTTCTCATCCCATTAGAAACTGAAAGACATTAATGAAATGTAATGTGACAGCTTAATGAGGCGGTATCTACTTCACCTGCTAGTTATTTCTTTCCTTATGAAAAACACTGGTAAGTCTCAGACCTGATTCATTTTTTGACAGCAAGCTTTATTCACGTGTTTATTCCGTTGGCAGCATTTGCTTCAAAATATCAGAGAAAAGAAAGAGTTGAGTATTATTTATGCTATGTACTAGCAAAGTTTTTTAAGGAAAAATACCTGGCAGAAGGCTTTGCTTATTTTTTATTTTTTAAGCTCTTCACTAGCAGAGTTTGAGCATCAGAAAGACAGGATTTTTTGATATGCTTCGCATGAAGGCTGGAACAGGAATTAAGTCCTGTCTTTTATTACCTTTGAGGTAGAATTGTGTTGATATCAATCCTGGATTCAGTTTTGGGTTTTTTCTTTTTTTTTGATGGGTAATGTAATCAAAAGTCTGTAAAGTAGTATTTATGATTTCTGAATTACATGATTAATTCCTTCATTCTGCAGCAGAGAAACCACTAGTTCCCAAGCATGTTCCATAATGTTATCAGTCGTGGGACTCTCTATCTATTGATAAAGCGTGAGGTTTCCAGATACTTAATACTTAGTTGGAATGTAACACACTGTAGGCAGCAAACAAAGCATATGTTCCTGTACCTTTCCTGCACAATATGACTTCTGCAATGTCTGGAGGTGATTAAGAATATGGAAAACAAGTTCTCATGAATATAACCACATCTGTCTTTCTAACCAAATTCTCCTATGGGGTTTGAAATTCCAGCATTCTGAGCTCCTTAGAAACCCTTTCAGTAACTGAAGGATTTTTCAGAGCAGTATTTAATGGGTTGCGTTTAAAGAAAACGTCATGTGTTCTGGCAAAACAGAAGGGAAGTAGTGTCTCAGTCATCAGCTACAGGAGCATTTCGTGCTTCCTTCATCAGTAACATCGCTGGTGATTTGAACTGCAGTTTTCCTTTGAGCAGATATAACCAATTACTTGATCATTTTCTTTTTTTTTTTACTTTTCCAAAGAGCTAAGATTAAATAGTTTTTGAGTCCAAGTTCTCTTCATTTGTCTAGTGTATCTTAATCTGTGACACTCAGGTCAAGTGGAAGGTTAGCTTCCGTCATGGAATTAACTACACTATGAGACAGTGTTACAGGGATTAAATACTACTGTAGGTTCCTTCTATTTCTGCTCTGGAGTATGTGTGCAAAATAAAGCTCTGCTTTGATTTAGTATTTTTATTTCCTTGTAGTCGTAAGAGCTCCTGAATATGCTG
Source organism: Rhagologus leucostigma (assembly GCA_013397725.1). Taxonomy (NCBI): domain Eukaryota; kingdom Metazoa; phylum Chordata; class Aves; order Passeriformes; genus Rhagologus; species Rhagologus leucostigma. Next base: position 420,602 of record VZTD01002165.1, on the reverse strand, counting down.
CAAATATAAGGAGTTTAGGTTACATCAGTCCTGAGTGGCCAGATACTCTCTTGGTGCTGCTCATAGAGAAAAACAACAGCTTGTTTGTCATGAGGTGTGTACTCTGATGGCTCTGACATGGAAGGTCAGTGTTCTGCAGTGCCACAAAACTGGCAGTCAAGTTCCAACATGGAATTCTGCTGTTTTCTACCGGTTTTCTGCTATTAATATTACCTACATTTCTTTTGAGTTTTCAGTGAAAATTAGGTAGCTAAATAAGCTTATATCAGAATATGCAAAGAAAGAACATCCCCTTGAGGTACCGTGGATTTTCTCTGTGGATCCAGCTCTACCATTTCACTGGGTGACAGAGCACATTGTCCCACATGGAACCCCTTACAGTGGGTAAGAGATTAATGTACAACTTCTGTAACTCTCCTGAACGCCAAGGTACTGGTATAAATTCAAGACTGAACTAAATTTTTCTTGTGGTAGTTTAATGCTATTAACATTAAATGGATTGTTTTGAATTAATTTCCTTATACTGGTGTATAAAGGAGAACCATATGAGACTGCATGTGTTAGACTTTATTACAAGGGCCTGGATGTTCCGTGAAATATTCCTCTTAAATGTGAGACTGGAGCTTCTGAGGCTATTACTGGTCTTCATTGGTCTTTGATAACAGTACTTCTAAAGAGTTTGTTGAAGGAAACAGTACATATTTTATAGTATTTAATAGTACAAAAGGTTAGGTTTCATGTCATTTATTTGAAAAAATTGTAGCACCTTCAGCATACATTTCCAATAAGGTGAGACACAAAGAACTGCTGGTTATAAATTTTTCACTAGGGAGAGAAAAGAAAACTCTATCGGTAGCTCAGTCAGCCTGGTGTGTATGCAGGGAAGGCCCAGGACAAGCAGAAAGAGACAGCCAGATGTCAGCTTGGTGGGGAAATTTTTATCCATTTCTGTTCAGGTTATGGGCTGTTTCATGAGAGAATGGATGGTAAACATATGGAATAAATTTCGGGGAAGTTATATTGAAGCTAAAAGCATAAATGAAGTTGAAAGACACCTAGATTTCTTTCTAGAGAAAGGCAGCATTGAGGGATGTTGTGAGAAAACAGGATGGCTGAGTGAGCACCATCCCAAAGTAAGGAGATACTGAAGGCCAGATGGCTTTTTAATCCTAATGTTTCTGTGTTTTTTTTTTTTTTTTTAATTCCTTGAGTACTTGTATTCTGAAGTATCCATCTCCACCCTGGTTCTAGGGAAATGAAGTTAAAAGATGGGTATTGTAGTGTTGTTGGTTTGGTAACAACTGTATTGCTATGGACAACAGCGTAGAGAACATTTCGCTACTGGTTCACATTTTTATGGTCTGTTGAGATGTCATGAGCTGTGATATTACTTTCAAAATATGACAAAACTGACAAGTCAACTGAGACTAAGGTTATTGTCCTTGGGCAACTGATGAAAGGAGTTGCCCTTCACAAATAGAATACCATTCCACATTAGGCGGAGTGCTGTAGGGAAGACTGTGCTGTATGGGATGGTGAACAAGAATGCTCAGTATGGTGGTAAATTTATTTCTCAAGGAGACAGTAGTGCACCATTTTAAAAAGCTGTTCTCAGTGTTATTTTGGTCCGTTTCAAAGGCTGCCTATTTACATATTCCATCTCTTTCTTCGTCAGCTTCCCATAAAATGCTCTTTTGGTCTGGTCCTACTCTGTTGAATATAACTAAAAATAAACTTTCCTATCAATGTAGTTTGCTCCTGTCTGAGATCATCCAGGTCTTACGTCTTAATTGTGCTTTGTTATAAATGTAATATGGTACAAATGAGGCAAAATGAAATATTCTCCTTTCCTGCTTGGGGACCACCTCTCCATGGTGCCATATGTTTCATGACTTAACTTTCAATAAAATTGTAGAGGGCTTAGTTTGGAATTAACACCCTCATATTCTTATGCTCACTGCAGAACCAAAGAATTGATTTAGTTGTAGCTAAGCAAAAAAAGCTTCTTCACGTTAAGTGTTAAAGTTATACAGTGTTCTGTAGTGTGATTCTCACATAAAAATTGTAGAAAAAATATGGTTTTTTTGAACTAGCACAAGGGTTATTAAAATCTGAACAGCTCATTATTGCTCCAATGTCTCTGATTTTATTTTTTTTCTACCAGAAGCCTCTCTTGAATTGCAGTATTTACATTCAGAGCCTTTGCTCACAAATGAAGACTCCCCATAGTAGGTGATCCTGTCCTTGTCTGACTGTGCTTTTACACTGAAAAGTATGAAATAAGAGCCTTATTACAATCAGTACAAATAAATGCACTTAGCGTGCATTGAAAAATCAGGAAATTTTTGTTTATACTTCAGTACTAAAAGATCTCACTGTGTAATTGTTTGGAAACAGAGTGAAGAAAACTTTATGTTCATGTGGACTACTGTATCTGGCCTCTTCTCCCATCTGGCCTTCCTTCCTTCAGCCTCATACCCTCCAGGGGCCTTGCACGGTTGCTTTCCTTGCATGTAATCTGGCCCTTGAGCTTTATTATTTTAAATTATTCTTCACTTACGTGAGTCAAAATCTGGAATTCCAGTTCCAGATGTTTTAGATCAAGTATGAGAGATAGGAATAACTTCCTAAAATTCAAGGGTGATTGTGTGAGATCTGAAAAGAGAGATTGGTGGTAGTGGAAAAAAGCCAGCATCTCACTGCTTTGTGAGCTGAAGCATCTAATTGTAACTAGAGGGGAAAAGTAAGTTAGATGTCAAAATGTGTTTAGTATTTCTTTTTGTGGGTACTAAGGCAGCAATAAAAGATGTAGTCTTACATGATGATGGGAGAATCAGGAGTAGTATTTGGTGTTTGTTGACTAAAGAAAATAGGATTTGAATGTAAATACCTCCCTAGAAGGAGACACTAATTATGTGGCTCTTTGGAAGAGGAGTTAGAAAAGCTTCGTTAATTGTTTGAGTGCTGTTCATGCCGGAATCAGCCATTTAAGCCATTATTACCTTTCCCTCATTGGTAAAGCACTCCAAAACTCCTGATGAAATTACTCGTTTACTGAAGGTGCTTAGAGGCTGCCTGTAGCCTGCTGAGGTCATTTATGCAGCCGAGGGTGGCATCATGTTTGGAGATGCTGAAGGCACATAATCTGATCATGGACAGTGGGAGAGAGGGTCAGATTCCCTCTCTTTCCCCAGAGGAGGTGGCAGCTGGGAGAAGGTTGCTGAAGGTCCAGTTGATTTGCTTCTCAACCCGCCGCAATGAGGTGCCTGTGGGAAGGTGAATCTGTAGGAGAGGGCGGATGGAGGGCAGGAGCAGCAGGTTCCTGCCATGCCTGCTCAGCCAGTGGGATTTGGATCTGCTGCTCCAAGGCCACGTGGCTTCAGAGTGTGAGCACGAGGCAGCTGCTGAGACAAGCACGGGCACGGCGGCGCTGACAGAGGCACTGAGGCATGGCTCTGCCCAGCACAGATTGGACACTGCTCACCTGCGCTGTCTCCAAAATGGGAAGAAAAGTTAGCCACCCTCCAGGAGAACTTCCTTTTACCTTTATAATGGTTTAAGTACAAAATATCATCCCTTTGCAGCTTGGGCCTTCGGAGAAGGCAGAGGTTGAGGTTGCACCTAGTTATTGCTGTTCCTGGAGAAGTGAGCTCTTATTCTGTTGAGCACCTGAGCAAGTAACAGTCCTAACCTTAATCAATTAATCCATTTTATATTTTTTTTCCTCTAAGATAAACCACGTGGCTTGATTCCCAGTTGCTTGGCTTTGATCATTAAACTATATGCCTTTTCAGACATATGAGTCTGAGTACCCTGTGATAGGCAAGCCAAGTGGATCAATGGAGCTGTGTGTTTTCTTGAATTCTCTGTTAAGTTGTGGAATAAAATGCAGCTTATTTTGAATTGAGACAAAAAACATATTTCTCCTTCACAGCGATGAAGGGAATTGGTTGAGCACAGGTTTTGCTTCCAAAAGCACTCTTGCTGTACTTGATACTTTTGCCAGTTTCACATGGAACTTCCTGAATTTCTTTCTCACTATATGTATAATGTAATATATGTGTGGTATTGAAGTGTGGCTAGAATATTGTCTTTACTAAAGACTAGCATGGCTGCCTTCATGAAATTATTTTAATACACTTGCTTTGCATGAAAAGCTTGTTCTTGTTCCATTAATGGTTGTGTAAGCAGCACTAAAATACTGCATCTCTCTGTCTAGACATCAAAATACTGGATTTGGACACCTCATGCTAACACTGAAGTTTTAGAATGAGCTCAACACTCAGTATCCTTTTTCTGTTAGGTTTATCTTTCCCAACCAGGGAGGAAGATCCTTTGAGCTCAAAGTGAAAGTGCTTTCCTACTGCCTGCCTACCTTCCCCCAGAAAGGGAAACTATTGTCAGTAGAGCAGCCGTTACATAATACCCTGTAGACAAAATACTGGAGGCGGCACATTGTTCAGTAATCTGACATGTTCCTTTGCCAAACAGTGATTTCCATGAAAAAACTTGTTGGCATAAGGAACTTGATGCATCATGTCACTTTATCCCTGTCTCTCCCTCCCTCTAGGGGTACGTATTAAATTTCTTGCAAACAGGTGAAGTGATCTGAGTGAGATTAGCCAGTGTTCCAAGTTTGCTAAACAAAGAACTGGAAACAACAGGAGTGCTTTCAAGTGATGGTGATGACGGCTGGTGTAAATTTGGGATCAAAGTTAGTCGGATACAAAAAAATAAGTTTAATTATTATTCTGAAAGAAAGAGAAATGGAAAAGGATACCTATTCTGGCATGCCCAAGATAATTAAATTAGATTCAAGCATACTTGCTTGGACATTAGGAAGTATTTCCCTAGCTTAGAGCACAGCAGGTGGTTCCTCGTGTCTTCTAAGTCACTTCCTTTGTATGTGTGGGCTTTGACAATATATTTTGAGAGCATTGACAGAAGGTAATACAAGTCAGTAGCAGCTAGGTCTCTGAAAATTGTAGGCATTCCCATGTTTCTTTTATTCCCTATGGTCTTCTGTGTTAAACCAGCCCATTCCACTTCAGCTACCAAGTGCCAGTTTCTCTGTGGACAGACATACTCAGTTGCTTGTGTCTTGCATAGCAAATGCCAGCTTTAAGCAATGTAGCAGTGCTGCATCTGCTTTACTAAAAGCAGCATGCTGTAAGTCCAGGAATTATTTCAGGAAGTACATGATTTTGATGAAGGACTTTAAATTGCTGTCCAAAGCAAAGGCCTTGGTGTACACTTTTACCATAGAGCGATGCAGTAGGACTGCATGGAGGAGGTCTTTGGAAAGTCGATGGAGCATATATCTCTCTGCGGATGTTGTTTCCTCATTGTTTCAAATGAATTTCATTTACTGCTCTAAGAATGGCATTTCTTACTTAGGATAATGCAGTATCTATTTAGGAAGTTTGCGTGCCAGCAGCAGCCCTGTGATCAGAAATAGCTCTTCGCTGTGAAGTATTGCTGCAGTGGTGGTAAACTCCCGTGCACAACTGCCAATAATGTGAATATCCTATGTAAAGCCTTAGAACCCCTCGAAATGAGATCAGTAAGTTATCTTCCCTAGATATTGTTTAAAGTCAAATGACAGAATTTCCGTTTGAAGTAATAAGATCAGGAAAACAAGTCCTTGTCCTCAGGAAACAAATCAGTTGAGAGACTCCTGAAGAGAGATGTGAACCTTGTTTGTGCCTTGGCCTTTGCCCTTACCGCACAACAACCCCTGTGTCCATTAGATTTACCCATCAGCCGCTCTAAACTTTTTGACATCAAAATCGGACATAGTTTTTTATATTTCCCTTTTAGGTTTTGAGCTCTTACCAGGCAAGAGTTGATTTTCTTTTCTTAGGTAGTACTTTGGCTTCCTTCAGCAGGGAGTCATCCACCATTAGGAGCTCGATGCTCTTTCTCAGGCTTCAGGCTGTGTGAAGAGTGTGGGTCCCACCTTTCCACCTTGGTCTCTTCATTGCTTTGATATGCTCTAAAACCTCTGTGTCATGTGGTATTTACCTTGAGCCCAGGCTCTACTCTTAACCAGGTCAAGGGATTTTAGTAATATTAACTTAAAGAAAGTACTACATACAAGATTCCTCTTTCTAAAGATTATTCTGTGGGAGTTGTTTTGTTAGTTGTATATGCTTGATGCAATCCGTTTTTTTTAATGAGCCCTTGCCTAAAGTAAAATTGCCTCAGAAGTTTTCCAAGTTATGAGTATACATAAGATGCAGAGCCTAGAATTAAAATATTACCAGATTTTTTTTTTTACTATTTTACCTGATTGTCTACATATGGCCAATATAAAATCAAGCTGAGTAGTACTTATTTTTTATCTCTTCCCCCAAAGGTCTTGAATTATAAAAGGTCTCTCACAGTTTTAAGTTAGTTCTTGGTTTTGTCTAATTTGTTCACCTGACCTTATAGATGATCCACCAAATTATTTCTGGTTTTGTTTTGGTTGGGTTTTTTGGGGGGGTTTTGGAGATTGACTTAATACTTCAAAGCTTGCTTTCCCTTGTGGCTTACTGGGAAATGAAGTGTCACAATATGCATTCAGAGTAAGAATTAGTAATTCTGTTTGACTAATCTCTGAGCTCTCAAAACTTTTCAAACAGATGGTATGAGATATATTGCCAAAGCCCATGCATTACTGCTGAGTGATGTAAATTATTTAATTGAACTCTGACAACTTGCTAACCAAACCATAAACCTTACATTGTGCACTAGGAACACATGTGGATTAAGATAAACTCTTCTGTAAGTAATAATTAATGAAAAAGGATTCCCATATATGTTGCAGGAAAAGCTTTAAAAATAAACTGCTAATATTGTTTATAAACAAGACAACCAATTGCTGTTAGCGTACCATACTGAATATAAGTGGTCCAACCTCAGGCAACCTGCTTAGTGCATGAGGCTGTGGTTGTGTCTACCTGGACTTCAGCAAAGCCTTTGACACTGTCTCCCACAGCATACTCCTGGAAAAGCTGGCAGCCCACGGCTTGGACAGGTGCACTCTCCAGTACGTTAAGAAATGTCTGGATGGCCGGACCCAGAGAGTGGTGGCGAACGGTGCTGTATCCAGTTGGTGGCCAGTCACCAGTGGTGTCCCTCAGTGATCAGTGCTGGGCCAGTCCAGTTTAATATCTTTCTTGATGATCTGGATGAGGGGATCGAGTCCACCATTAGCAAATCTGCAGTTGACACCAAGTTAGGGTAGAGCTGTGATCTTCTGGCGGGTAGAAGAGCTCTGCAGTGGAACTTGGACGGGCTGGATAGATGGGCCGAGCCCAACAATATGAGATTTAACAAGACTGAGTGCCAGGTCCTGCACTTTGTCCGCAACAAACCCCTGCAGCACTACAGGCTGGGGACAGTGTGGCTGGACAGCAGCCAGGCAGAAAGGGACCTGGGGTACTGATTGATAGCAGACTGAACATGAGCCAGTGTGTGCCTACATGGCCAATGGCATCCTGGCCTGTATCAGCAATAGTGTGGCCAGCAGGACCAGGAAAGTGATTCTTCCCCTGTACTCAGCACTGGTGAGGCCACATCTTCAGTACCATGTCCGGTTCTGGGCCCCTCAAATTAGGAGGGGTGTTGAGATGCTGGATCATGTCCAGAAAAAGGCAGTAAAGATTGGCAAAGGTCTGGAACACAAGTCCTGTGAGGAGCAGCTGAGGGAGCTGGAGTTGTTTAGCGTGGGAGAAAAGGAGGCTCAGAGGAGACCTTATCACTCTCTACAAGTCCCTGAAAGGAGGCTGTAGCCAGGTGGGGGCTGGCCTCTTCTCCCAGGTAACCAGCAATAGGACAGCCTTAAGCTATGCCAGGGGAGGTTTAGGTTGGACATTAGGAAGAAATTCTTCACAGAAGGGGTGATTGGGCATTGGAATGGGCTGCCCAGGGAGGTGGTGGAGTCACCTGGAGGTGTCTAACAAAACACCGGATGTGGCAATCAGTGCCATGGTCCAGTTGACAAGGTGGTGTTTAGTCATAGGTTGGGCTCTGTGATCTCAAAGATCTTTTCCAACCTAATCAATCTTGTGATTCTGTGATTCTGATGAGGGAGGTGGAGGTGTTTAGCCTGGAGCAAAGGAGGCTCAGGGGTGACCTTACTACTCTCTACAACTCCCTGAAAAGAGGTTGTAGCGAGGTGGGGGTCAGGCTCTTTTCAGAGAATCACAGAATAGCTGGAGTTGGACGGGACTTCTCGAGTCATCTAATCCAACCTCCTGCTAAAGCAGGTTCACCTAGAGCAGGTTGCACAGGATTATGTCCAGGTGGGTTTTGAATATATACAAGTAGGGAGACTCTACAACCCCTCTGCTTTGATCTCTTAACCTCTGCTTTTCACAAGAAACAAAAAAATAGGATGAGAGGAAATTACCGGGGGAGGTTTTGACTGGATATTAGAAAAAATTTATTCCCTAAAAAGGTTGTCTGGCATTGGAACCAGGCTGCCCAGGGAAGTGGTTCAGCCACCACCTGTGAAGGTGTAGATGTGGCATTTAGGGACATGATTTAGTGGTGGACTTGGCAGTGCTGGGTTAATGGTTGGACTTTATCGCAAAGGTTTTTTCCAACCTAAATGACTCTGTTATTCTAAGTTGATGTTATTTCAGTAGTGACTTCTTTTTTTTCCCTAAGGTCTTTAAATGAGGTATGATATTGTCTCTCACTTATGTAATCTGGTTTGTATTTATGTATTAAACAGATGAAAGTACGATAAGAATATATTCCTGTGGGGAAGAAGATAGCTGTTTTAGCTTGTTACATAACCGACCCTACAGTAACTACAGTGGACAGTTCAGAAAAAGTAGTGAATGTGAGTTTCAGGGTGCCTCTGTGTATGGCAAGGTACGGTTTACACGCACTGAGTGGACAGTTGCCGAACATACAGACTTAAACTTCTTTGCTGAACAGTTTGGTAGAAGTAGCTGTTTCTTTGCTTCTTGACAGGTAAGGAAATAAAACCTGAGAACATGATAAATGAATCCTGCTATGAAGTATAAATAAAAGGAGAATTGGAGCTGGACTTCTTATAACCTTTGGATAATAGCTTTCAAAACCAGAAAAGTTTTTAATTCGTACTACTCAGTGAAGACTGATGTTGCCAACGTCTATCCTTTATTGGAGTTTGGTATTGGATACTGTGGGTTACCTTTACACAGAGATGTAATTTGTTCAGAACATTCTTCTCTTTCTGTAGCTACAGTGCTTTGTCTCTAAAAGTGCTGTTCTGCCTTCTTTTCCAGCAATGCAACCTTATAATGTTTTCAGCTCAATACCTGACTTCAGCTATCCTAGCAGATAACTGGAAGGCTGCGCTTGATAAAGGAGGAGAAATGTAATAGCAATCACAGTGTTGACACAAAGTAAATGAAGGGCACAGTTTTCTAGAAAATGGAGTCATGTAATAGCAAGAGGATTAGAAAACAGTGGGACATCCAGTCAGCAGAGCTCCCCTGAGACTTTTTCTCCTAGAACTGCTTGGAGAGATGAGCACTTGCTTCCAGCCACATTCACGAGGATTTTTATGGATGCTTAAAATGCCATTATGGAGGAAATTAATCTGAAAACATAAATAGGTTATGAAATAAAAATAGAAGAATAAAATGCAGGTTCAAAAAAGAACCTGCCAGAATCACTCAGATACAAGTCAGGCTATATCTAAAGCAGTATGAATATTTCTTTAAGGTGAGAATTGACTTATATATTCTCCTGTTGTCCTTGGCTGAAGGATATTTATATCTCACAAAGTGTTTAAAAGATAAACAGAACAAATGCCCAAAATAGTTTTTTAAATCCGTCTGTAATGTGTTCTCATCCTGTAGGATGAAAGAGGATAAAATTTAGATTCTACCAGGATTTTTGACTGTGCAGCTTTGTTCCAACAGGATAGTGTTAGAGACAGATATTTCAAAGCATAAAATATGTATATGCTCCTTAGCCTTTTTATTGAAACTCCTCTTTAGCTAGTGGATCAACAAGCCTGTTACAGAGTTTCTAAGAACTGAGCATTAAAATGCAAATTTTTTTTTAAAGTATTTTGTAATTGCTTGGTATTTCTCTGTAATGTTGCTTTCAAGCAGCAACAAATGTTGAATACAGTTCCAGAACTGGCACCTCCGAGAATCTGACATACACAGTGCTGAAGCTAAACTAGGTTTCATGGAGAAATGAGTCTGATGCCTTACTAAGACTCCAAGTTATGAACATATGCATGGCTGCCATGGGATGCTGTCACAGGACAGTCAGGAAGGTCTGTTGTGTCTGGACAAAAAAGCGACCCAAAATAGAGAGTGCCTTTGGTTGCTTAGCATGCTTCACCTTCTTCCCAAGATGTTTTGGTGGGTTTTTGGTTTTTTTCTCTTATTTAGCCTCTGCTGCTGTGTCACTATGAGTAAATTATTCCTTTATGAGGAAGAGAGAGCAAGCTTGCTAATAGAGGCTGGAGTCAGTTCCTCTTAAATGCAGTATAAAGTAGATTCTCTGGAGAAATTTCTTGTGTTATTGTGAAGCTTCTAGAACTCATAAAATAGCTCTAATAGCTCTGGGTTCCCAAAATAGCTCTACTGTGAGACTGCAAGGTATTTGTTTGTTTTGTGGGCTAGGTGCCAGGTTATTTCCACATAGAAATGCATTTGAAGAACAACTTCACAGGCTTTCTTAGCCCTCCCAGGACATTCTGTGTAAGAGTGTAATCTTCTCTCTCTCCAAATTTGTTAAAATGCTTTTGATTGACAGTGGATGTACTAGCTGAATTTAGCAGAAATAATTTGCTTTTCGTAAAAAGAAATGATCGTGTGTTTCTCAAGAGACAAGCCCATCCATGTGCAGAGAGAGAGCTATCACTTTCCACAACTTGGACTGCCATCTTTTCCCAGTAATGGCGCTTCAGGAGTTCTGCCCACCCTGTGTCAGGGAGACATGCTAATACACTGTTGTACAGATGCTTGGCTGCACCTCGTAGAAGCTTTGGTTTGGAAGGTTGTAGGTAGCCTGTCGGCTGAGTTATCTGCGAGTTGTGTAAAACCAAGATCACATTTGCTAGTTGTGCTGGTTGACACTGGTCTGTGGGACTGCCCAAGCACCAGGAAGCATAGATATCACTCACCAGCAAAGAGCGGGGAAGGCACTTAGGTTTTGGGGGGGGCGGGGGGAAGGAAAAAAGCTTGCCAAGGCTTTAGTTTTGAGGAGATACTTCTGAGTAACAAATGGAAAGCTGTGTAATATGCAGGCTTTGGTTTAGTCTGTAATGGAATGCTGATTTCAGTTCTTTGCATTTTTCAACGCTAGCCATCTCTGACACATCTTTAGAGATTGGCCCTTTTTTAATACAAATTATCTCTCAGGAAAGATAAAATTGCCTATACTAAAAACATTTTTTCAGAATTAGTGGTTTTCTGTTCTGGTAGAAGTGCACTTAGTTTTTTGGAGTTTTTTATCAAATGGGGAAATCTTGTTAATACTAAAGAAATAGTATTGTAATAAAGAGAAAAATCTGAGAAGAGTGAAAATTTGTTTTTCAGGAGGGCATAGCCTTTATCATCAGAAAACCACTGTTCGGTGGATCCTTTGCTGACTGTGGAGCCATTTCTGAAAGCTTTGCTTCTTCTGGGGGACTGACTCTCAGGTGCAGCAAAGCATTGAAAGGGAAACCTCTCAAAGTGAGGAGGCAGCAAAGGTGGTGGATTAAGTGCTGTTTAATTGCCCTAATGCCAATAAGGAGGATATTTGGTACTTTATGAAGTCCCTATACCTTCACATTTGCAGCAGAAGTACCTTTTGTGCAGTGGCCTTTGTCCGTGTTGTGCATACAGTAGTGACTGGTACTTAGTGCAGATATAGAAAGATTGATATAGTTACAGTTGTCAAAGCTCAAAAAGTCGCACCTGGGGTTTGCAGATCCTGCTTCAACCATGACACTGGCAGAGAATAATGTGTCAGGAGTTGTTGAATATGGGTTGAATTGTGAAAGGGGAGTTTTAATCAAAAATCCATCATGTGCTGTGTTACTGTGCTTCATGGGAATACTAAGTTTTGTGCTAGTACCTCAGTACCTTGTGTCTTTGCTTTTTTCTGTTGAGCAGGGTGATGCTTTTACATATTTTATATGATTAGTTTCTGGGAGATGTGCCAGCTGTGCCTGTAAAAATTTTTCTGTAATGATATTGTGGAAGAAAAAGTTAGTCAAAGGATGGGATGACAACAAAACAGGATTTTTTAAAGTAGTGGAAGAAAGTGAGCTGTGAAGCTATGATGAAGGGCATTCAGTGAAAGCTGACCACCCAAACTGGGAAGTCCAACCTGCTTTTATAAATTTAGCTAGTTGCCCTAGATAACCAAGTTCACCTCTCTGTAAGTGTTTGTGTTGAATGATAATGAAGTATATAACTGACCTTACTCCATGCAGTCATCAAGTTATTCCATTCCAGCAAATTCAGTGAAAAACAGAGTACATAGATATCATTAGTATTAGGAACTTTTTATCACTTTTTTTTTTTCTGGAATGGGAAAGGAATTGAAGTTCAGACTATGGAAATGGCACTGTAAATTTTCTAAAGGAGTGTTATTCATAAAATGCATATATGTATCTGAAACCAATTGGGATATCTGGATTGTCTTATAACTAAAAAAAAAAATCTCTAGAACTTGGCATATAGTGATATGTAAGATGAGATTTGAAACATAAAATGAAAAAAGTCTCCTTTCATAAAATGTAGTACGTTGTTCTGTGTTTTTTAAAAAAATCTCCAGGTATGGCAGTTTTGAGTTTTGAGTTTCATCATAGTATAAGCCTAAGCCACTTTCTGATCAAGTAGTTTGCCAAATATAGTTATGTTTCCATAATATTCTGGATGTGTGCCTCATCTCTTCTTCACATATGACTCCTGATTTTTACAGAGATTGACATCAAGAGGTGTTTTTGAAGTACAGGAATGTAACTGATACCCAAATTTCTTCTTCGTACCCTGTTGACATCCAGCTGAGGGTCTATTTCAGTAATAGTCTGAGACATTAGGTTCTTCAGCCTGTATTTGGGCACCTAGATAAAATACCATGGCTCTCAATACCATCAGAGGTTTATTAGCTTTCAGTGTTTCTGTTAGCAAGTGTTCAGATTTCGGGCTCATTTCTGATCTAAGATACTCAACAGCAGAGTGTCGTCCTTGGAAAATCTTTTACTCGGCTTGCTATGTCCAAGTCCGGTGACAGACTACTCAAGATAAGTGTTGAAATGCATCAGCCTGTTTGAGATTGTAACTAATTAAACTTAATCAGGTTCTAAAGAATGAAATTGGTTAAATGACTGTTTTAGCTAAAGATCTGTCATTTGTTACAGAAGGTAAATGGAGTATTTTGCTACCCATTATACTTGGGCTGTGAAAAGTTGACCCAGTTGACCCTACAGTAATTTGGTGACCTCAGAAGTGACATGAAAGTTCTTCTAAAGCTCTTAAAAATACACACTGCAGTTGACTCATTTTTATTTCCCCTACAACATTAAGAAATTAGGAAATGATTCTACACACTGGCCAGTGCAGTTATAGATGGTATTTTTTATTCTTTGGGTTTTTTTTTTTGGCTAATATGTGTGTTTAACCTTACAAAGGATTCTTCAAGAATACCATAAGCATTGTTTTTCCCAACCTTGGAAAGTCCTCTTCTGTGTCTGTCTGCTTCCTTTCACCTTCACCACCCAGTACCTCATACTCAACCCAAAATAATCACTCATTTGAGTAATGTTAGTTTTAAAAGCTCAGATGATGTTGATTTAGAAAATAAACTTTCAAGTATAATTTCAATCTAGCATAATCTTCTACACCTTCAAACTGAAGTGTTAGTATTTCAACTGAGACTGACAAGGAAAGTGTTTCTTTGTAACCCTTACGAATACATTACCACGATGGTAACACAACAAACTAGCGATGAAGGAAAGTGTTCAATTACGTTTCAGTAGTTGGAAGGGTGGTATTTTAGTGGTTGCCTCATATGCCAGAAATGTGCCTTTTAATTTACTCTTAAGTAAACACAGGTCAGTGGGATTTTTTTTCACCATCAGTTTTCACTAATTTCTGGTGAGCATGGTTAAGTTTGAATGATGGACTTGTTACTTGCTGGGCTAATCAGTGCATAAAATCGCTTGCAAAACTAAAAAGTAATTATGTGGGGTAGAATATGGAAGGGAAATACGTAATAAAATAAAGTTAGGAAGCTGTTTGAAGATTAAAGCTGCAGATTAAATGTTCATGAATAAATTATCAAAGGCTTTATCAAATGGGTAAACCTTGGAAAAAACTTGACAACAATCCTATGTCTGTTTTTCTTGTTTGTCTAGAGTGCTTGCTTTATATAACTGCAAAAAGGCTTTCTTGTTCGAGAGAAATCATTTAGTTTAAAAACATTCTGATTTTCTCCACAAGTGATTTCTGTCATTTAAAGGAAATTTTTGTTTGTAAGAGCGTACACTTGGCAAGTTTTCAGATGCGAGGCACAGGGCTCTGCATTTTCTTTTAAGATTTTTTGTTGTTAGCCTTTCCAAAAGAGAACATGATGTTTGTGTGTTACCTTGCAGACTTTATCTGGGTTTTTTATGAGGTAATGTAAACACATTTTCTTTTGTTTCTTTTTTTTGTTTCTTTCTCCTGGTTCCTTAATTCCTCTAAGAACATTTATGAAGCCGTTCTGAGTCTTTATATTATTATATGTAGTATACTGAATTGCTAGATGCTGAAGTCGTCATGGGAGATCAGTCATGGGAGAGAACCACACCCCATGTTGACATATAATCTATAATGTATTTATTTGGCAGGACAGATACAGTAGGTACAGCGATTCCTGTTCCACAAACAGGCGTGTATCACAAATTAGAGCTTCCCTCCTACGCTTCAGACCTGTCCTGTGGCGGGGGAATGGGATACTCAGTCAGGCGACATGTGCGGTGCGTGGATCACAGCTCAGCTACTACATGTAGCAGTTGTTCTCATTAGGCTGCAGATCCTATGAGGTGTCTGAATTCCAGGCATCGCATTTCTCCCCTCTGACCACTCTGCGGGCCCTGGGACTATTGTCTTAATTTTGTATTGCTCGCTACGTTAGCTCATTGGCGCAGTCGCATAGCCCCAGGCCAATCTCTCTGACTTCCTCCTTCCTTGAGGCTAATTAGTGGTTGCTGCTGTGGTTTCTATCACCCTCTGGCCGCCTGCCTATATGTGATATAAGAAATGTTGCCTTTGTTATCCAGCACATGCTGGATTCATCTAGTCAGTCTGAGCTGGACAGGTTTGGTTAAGTCTCATTTAGGTGGTGCCTTGGGTACGTTAGCACCAGATGTTGTGTATTGTGTGAATCAGAATTCTGGGCAGAATATTAGCTGGAGAGGCTAATGGCAGCCCCACAGTAAGGTGGTACAGGTGCCCTGTAGTTAGGAATATTGTAATAAAGGGAGTATTCTGCACTACCCATCTGTGGTTCTGGTCTCGCCATCCCATCCATGCCAACCTCTGTGTCCTCATATCGAAAGGAGCCACAGAGCTCAATTAGTTAAGTGGTCAGAAATGGGATTTTCAGAGGTGTTTCGTAGAAGCTTTTTTCTTCTCAAATGTCTTTGCCTGAAATACAGTACTTCCCCAGTAACTGAGTGTTGGCAAGATGAAAGGGTGCCTAAAACAATATTCTTTTCTTTTAAAACTGACACTGAAAGCTGGTTTTGTGTTTTTCACTGACTTGGATAAATATTTTAGTGATTTTAAGTTTATTCTTTTTAGGTAGACAGCAACTGTAAATTGGCTGAAGAACCTACAGAACATCAGAGAAGTAGCTACTAATTCAGTGGCACTTGGCTGAAATGCTCTCTAGAAAGCAAAACATTACCTTTCAGTGCTGACTATCTCTGTACTGCCAGCTTATAAAGTCACTTTCTCAGGAACCCTCTTGCCTGTAAGCAGATACTTAATTCCTTCTATAATATATATGTTCCTTCTGTAGTAGTATATATATTTTTTCCATCTGTAAGTGTGTAGTAATGATCTGAACACCCCAGTATGCCTATCTTTTTCCTAATCTGATACAAACATATAATATATAGTTCCCATATAAATACTGAACTCTATGATTCTATGGCAAAGAACCATTTGAGTGTATTTCTACTAATTCTCAGTTTTTTTGAGATTTAAGATGATTTAGGAAAGAGGTGTAGACCTTTTTTGTTTGACCTTTTTTGCAGGATGTACCAATGCAGTTAGGTACCAGAAATCTTGCAGATCGTGTTCAAGAAAACGTATGTTTAAAATTGGTGGAAACTTTCCTAGAATAGAGCTAACATTTTTTAGAGACAGAAATGCTGATTCAGATTCAGAGGGGAACTCTCAAAGTCATGATTAGAATTTTTTTTCTCCTGTACAGTAATATCTTAAGGGAAGAGAGAAAATTCAAACTTCTGATTTTAGTGGGGCTCTGTACCCAGCTCCTGTAATCCTTGTCTGTAGGCCTGTATAAATGTTTTCCTATACTTCCTTTGAGATGCTGAGGAAGCAAAGTACAGAAGAGGGCCTCTAGGTCTTAACCACACATCCTGTGCATGACAAATGAGCAGCACTTGGGTTATTTCCATTTCGTCTGGAGTCCTGTCCTGCACCTGTGCAAATGATAGCTTGGGAGGTGGATCTGAAGTAATGCACTGGGTCAGCACGTGGCAGTGGATCAAGCTGGTATTACTGAGGCAGCATGTCTGGATGTTTCGCAACACTTTTGTCTTCACTGATGGTTCGATTTAGAGACATCAGTTCAAATTCTTTTCAGTGCTGAGAAGCTTTAAAAGTGATGAAGGTTTTGAGTAGTCCTGAGGGACCATACTGACTCCATGTATGGGACTCACACACTGAAAGGTTTCACAGAATTCAGGAATAATGCCCACAGCATGAATCACTAATGCCATTGCTGAGTTGCTGGGATCCAGCCATGATTCCTGCGTTTCTTGAATGTCGCTACTGCATCAGCTTCTCAGGACATTTTGTCCAAACACCAGGAGGTTGACAGACAGGTCCATGTTTGGCCTGCAGCATTACTCACACTCTGGTGGTGTCAGTGATGAAACTGTATAGCGTGGACTCAGAGCTGACTATAGGTGACAGCAGGTGTTCCATTACTCACTGTCTGATAACCCTTTTCTTGCCTCAGCCCCTGCTGACCAACACAATGCAACATACCATTCCACTGGACCTCTGATTGAGTCCGTTTGTGGCGCTCGGATAATGCTCTCTAGGTGCCTAAAAAATGCTTGTAGGGCTTTTTGGTAGCTCTTTGAAAGATCCATGAAGGTATTGTGATTTTCTATACTGTTTTGCTAAAACTGGATTCCTGAGCATGGAGCAGCAGCTGATGGTGATCTAGTCCTAGTTTGCTCTCTTGCAGTATGTTGATCAAGTATCTCAAGCTGTTTTGCACACATCATATTGACCAGCATCATCCAGAGTCTGGGATGGTTGTGCCTGGGGCCTGGAGAGGTTTTACAAGCAGCCTAGAATCACAAAGAACAAATCAATTAAGAATCTGGAATTGTCTGCTTCCATGATATTCTGGCCTCAGTGTGTGCTAACAGCACATTACATGGATGGTCTGCAATGACGACTTCATAAAGGTAGCTCACTTAGCCATCTTTAGGGCTTGTTGGTGCTGCACTCCTCAGACCTCTGCAAAGACAGAGGAAGCAGCCTCTTGTCTCATTGTGAACATCTCTCAGGTGATTTTAATGCCTGATAGTGTAGCCCTCTGCACAGGATCTGTAGTGGAAAGCTTTACAGTGTTTAAAATATTGGCAGCTTATATATGTGCTTACCTTTGCGATAGCTGTTCGTAGTTGGTTATATTTGTAGAAACATGTATATTTATTTCTAAAAAGATATTTATGTAAAGTAATTTTGGTGGATTTTTTTTATATGGCTGCACATAATTTTTTTTCCTATAAAATGTGCATCTGGTATGGTCTCGATATTGATGAATTTTTCCATAGTGAATCACATTAAAACAGTGGATTTTGGTCGGGGTGGGAGGCACAGAGTGGATTCTTTCCTGCTCTTTATCCAGGACTGTTTTCTAGACTACTCCATGTTGGTTATTTTCCCCATTTTGTGAACCAGACAAGATTCTCTATGTTTCATAGAATCGTAGAATCATTTTGGTTAAAAGGGAACTTTAAAGGTCATCTAGTCCAACCCCTCTGCCATGTGCAGGGATATCTTGCAAGAGCAAGGGACCTTGCACTTGGGCTTTTTGAACCTCGTGAGGTTCCCAAGGACCCACTTCACAAGTCAGTCCAGGTCCCTCTGAATGGCATCTGGTCCCTCAGGCATCTCAATTCCATCGTCTGTGTTGCTGATGGAGACATTGCAACCAGCTACTTAATTTTCACAGTCCTTCTGTCCATTCTACAGAGTATTACAAACCTTTTTCAGAGACTGTAGGTTCATGTATGTAAACGGGCAGTTGTATTTCGTTTGTGGTACCACAGGTACTGTATTTTATTAGTGCTGCATTAATAAGAGTAAGCCTTGGGAAAACACCTTGGATCACACTGCGTTCTGTGGTGGCTGAGTAACAAGAAGATATTTGGAAGCCGAAAGACTTCTTTCTGGTTGTGAATACAACTGGGAACCATTGCTGTGAATGATTTTTGTCTACTGTTTCAAATTTTAAAGGTCTTTTGCCCTAGTCGATATAATGTGTGATCTTTGATCTAATAAATGAAGTGGGATCCTGTTGAGGGGCCTGTTAAACTAATGTGCCATTCTACTTGCATGCTACTGTTGCTGTTTTGTCAAGAGGGTTGGCTGTTCATATCTTGATTTTCTCAAATATATTGCACTGTAATAGTCTGTAAGTTTGTTTAGCACCTGTTCAGGATAAAGTGCTGGCAGGGTGCACAATAGAAATTGCTTTATAATGTGACCTATGAAAAAGGCTGTAGAAACACATTGCAGTGCTTTGAAATTGGCACAGTCCTGTGCCATTCCAGCTTGCTTCCAAGAAAAAAATACCATTGACTCTGGCAAGATAATGTACCCAGATATGAAATCCATCACCTTAAACAATGAGAAGCTGACATAGCATTGTAATTGTACCACTGTGGGCATTGTGCCCAGCTGCAGATGTCTTTAGAGTTGATTGCTTTAGACAGGAATAAAATCCCAGTCTGCACGTTTGCACGTGGCTGTTGTGGAGTTGGCATGAACTCCTGAAGAAGAGAGCTGGCTATTAAGAAAATAGTTATGCCTCCTGTAATGATAATGTTAAGTCACTGATGTGAAAACATGCATAGCTGTCTGGGCTGGTGCAAACTGTTGCTCTGGAGCAGGTGATGTTTAGATGTGGCCTTTTAAAGCTCTTACACTGTTTGGTGAATGATCCGTCTTATTAGTGATGCCTTGAGGTGGCCACCTAAAAACAGAAACAAGACAAGAATAAGAGAATAAAAGTAGGTATTTATTTGAATGGCCTTCAAAGGTACACCCTGGGCAGTCAAAAGGCTACACCCGAGATGGACCCTGGGTCACAGGTTCTTCACACTTTTATAAGTTTGGTCCATTTGCATATCAGGGTTAGTTCTCCAATTATAGCCTCAGCTAATGATGTAATTACTCCAAGTTTGTCCCCCCTCTAGGCTTTAGTTTACACATTTTGGGGGCTGGTGTCCTTGAAGAGCAAACCTAGAGAGGGTTTGTTATATCTAACCAGCATGTGAGAACAGTAGTTAACAGGCCGCACGAAACTTCAGAGTTACACGCTAGGCAGTACAGGATTTGAAAAATATGAAAGTTAAAACCTAAGGCATCATTAGCACTAGTGAATTTGAGAAGTAGATCTTGACCTTGAAATATTTGAAAAATGTCTTTAAAAAGATTTTAAGGTTGGAAAAGAAAACTTGCACATACTGGTTGTTTTTTTTGTTTGTTTGATTGGCTGGTTTTTGTTAACTCTGAGGGTTTTGTTTCGATTCATTAAATACCAGTATATATTTCTTAATCCTGTTGTTGTAAGGTTGGACTCAAAATCTGTCCTAGAGACTGCTGTGATAGAGTAGAAACTGTACATTTTAATTTCAGAAGTACCCACAATGCTGCAAGGAGATTAAATATTATATTGAAATATGGAGTAGTGTATTAATAGTAGGAACATTCTGGATACATAGGTGTTGGCCTTGCACTGACAGAAACAGTAATAAACGTAGTAATGTAATATTATTCTCATACATAATAATCCTATTAAATAAACATTCCAGATTCAGCTCATTATGATTTGTGAATACAAAACACTTAATCTCTTCCCTAATGTAACAGTTTGGATATTAAAGGAAGTAGAGACAATCCATACTGGAAAACAGAAAGTAGGTTAGATGCTTTTAATGTTACTTGACTAAGATTTTGCAGTAGGTGGCTGATTTAAGAACTGATAGTAAATCTCATATCTTCACATGCAGAGCATAGGAATTGTAAATACTCAGTGATGCACATTCTAATTTGAGCTTTTAGCTTCTGTATTTTTCCAGTTCATGTGTTGATGATGTGATTCTGAGAGCCAAAATGACTGACTCCTGATAGAAGGAAAATAGCAAATTACTGCAAAGATGTTAGGGGTTCTGGAAAGTTTCTGAATATTCACATATGCAGCAGGATTCTAAATTAGATACCATTTTCAGTCTCAGTTTCTTTAGGCTTCAAAACTGGGTTTTTGTGTTGACTGAGAAAGTAGTTTGAAATCTTTTAAGATTTGGTATAATCCTTAGAATGCTTTGTCGCTGTGTTGATGTGAAGATAACAAAGTAATGGTTGTGTGCTTGTCAGATTTTCATTACTTTAATAAAATGCCCCAAAAAACAGCTACTAATGTCCAACACTACACATAATGTAATTTTTTTAAATTTAATTTTTAAATAAAATTTTTAATGAAATTTAAGCAAAAATTCCCATTCTTCAGGCAGTTATTAACTGAAGGAAGTTTTCAGCGTATGGTTTGGCAATTGAGAAGGCAAAGTGACAGTTGCTTGTGATGTTCTACAAAATGTAAACTTGGGTTAAGAAGACTGCAACTCTCAATCTGACTTTTTTGGTAATTTACGTATGTGACAGCGTCTTGAGATTGAAAAATTAGTTATATAAAAGAGGTTCGATGCCTATTCACTTTACTGCTATGGGATGTCTTGACAATCTTATGCAAAGAAAAAGTATTGAGATAACTTTGGACAACTGGCTGGCATTTTCATTGTGCAGGTGTGCTATGAAGACTGTTCAGATGCAGACAGGTGCCCTCAGGTCTCATGGAAAGCAAAGAAGTATCTGGAAGATGGTTCTACACTGAGTAGCAAACAAAAATGAGGTAGTTCAGAAAACTGAGACTGATCCTTAATATGAGTAGGTGCTGGATGCAGGAGGCTGACAACTGTTTGGATTTCAGGAAGAGGGTGGAACAGAAAAATACTTGCACCTTTACTTGTAATGAAAGAGCACTTTGTCCTCCTGAAAAGCATAGTGATCAAGATTTCACATTGCATGCTGAGTAAATTACTTGGGTACCAGTGCTAATTCAGTACATTTTGATTTTCTGTGTGGTAGAGTCACTGTGTGGGAGAACTGCACAACAGCACTGAACAAACTCTGAGAGTTGTTTATGCAATTTAGAAGACTTTGGAAGGTAATTTCATTAATCTCCTGCTGATCCTGCTCTGAAAAATCTGTATTAGCCAGAGAACATAAATACATGAAGACTTCCAAAAGCTCCTCGTACCTGCAATTTTACTAGTGCTAGGAAACTGTTTTCCATATTCAATCTGTTTCTTGAAGCAGGATTAATAACCTGATTTCAAATAGCTTTAACACTCCAAGCTGTTTTTCCTCAAGTATTTACATAGATTGCATACACTTGCATGCTTTAACATAAAAAATTTGTTATGCACACTTTCTGATGATGAAGAAAATATGACTTAATAGCAAAATGCTTCAGAGGAAGTAAGTTTTTGCTATGCATGGCAGTTTGATAAATGAGGCAGCTACTTATGAATTTGTTGTCTCAGTGTTTCTTTTTACATCAAAGGTATCTGTTTTTACCTTATATTATTTTTTTTCATATATTGAATGGTGAAAGTTAATGTTACTGTGCTTCAGAACATGAACTCAGTCTTATTTAAGGTGGACAGTGTACCAATGGCACTGCTTGTAATGGTGCTACTAACAGCAACTGGGTTTTACTTAAGCATTTTGTTCTCTAGATCTCAGATGCTTTATAGAGGAAATTGTAATAGCCTGTGTACTAAACACATGTTTTTGTCTCTGTTGGGTTTTGTTTTTAGAGGAAAGTTCGCTTATATCTTGTTATTCCTTAGAAGAGGTAAAACAGTGACATCGTATTGAAGGCCTGAATAATCAAAATCAGGGTTTGATCATAGGGTGCTAGTTGCATTTACTGATTGTTCCATAGCTGAAGAAACAATCTGTTTTGTTGGCTATTGTGATAATGAGATCCCAAAATGCAGAAAGCATCTCTCCCTCCTCACTTTCCCCACCAAATGTTTGATTTTAATAGGTAACAGCCACATGATAGGCTGGGTGGCTGGGTGTCTGGGTGTCAAAGTAGGTATCTGGGTGTCAAAGTACTCTTCATGGTGAATTCAGCAAGAGTTTCACGAGCTTAAGAATGAACAGGCCACGCCTATTGAACTCCTGTTGAGCCTCTAAGTGACCGTGTTGCAGATTTGTATTCTCATCTCTCCTCATCCAAAAACAGCTTTAATGGTACATGTCTGACATCACACCAGTAACTGAGTGGATGTTCCTTTGCACAGGAATTAATACAATCTTTCAAAAGGGTAGATCGACAGTCAAAGGTCTGCATTTATCTAGTAAGTGAGTGTTGCCCTAATTTTAAATTGTTCATACATTTATTGCCTTTAAGATTTCTCATGACAGTTTCTGAATCTGTCTTGTCATCTAATTCAATTAAGCTTGCTTGGACTAGAGACTGATATTCACTAATTATGAACTTTCTGGGGCTTTTTTTCCTGATTGTTTTTAATTGTTGATTTGGGCAACATGAATTGTTCACTCTCACCAACAGCTTATATAAGCACATAAGTGAGGAGTTGCAAATAACAGCAGTAAAAATTCTTTGCTTCTCTGAGTTTCTTGCTATGTTATAGTGAAATTGCTAAACCTTGTAATAATATGGTTAATATTGGCTCTCTTTTATTTGTTTGTGATTTATCTGAAGACCTGGCAGACTTTCAGACTTGGCATTGTGTGGACCACAGGAAGGGGCTGCCTCCCCTGGCTCTGCCAAACGTTGCTTCCTTCGCTGTGTTTGTGCACTCTAGCACTGTCTGCTTTGTGGCTGTATTTGAAAGGCCACAGCAAACAGGTGGCTTCCCAGTGTCTCTTCAGTTTGGGTAGGCTTTTGCTATTGCATTCACAGATGGGCTTATGCTATTGCATGTTGCATTTTGCTCTGGATTGCATTCACTATCACTTTAACTAGGGTAGATATTGTAGTCTTAATAACAGCAGTGATGTTTGGGCTTTGATATTCAGCAGATGGTCATGACCTTGTAGTAACATCTGAGAAATATTGCCAGACCCCCTAGAATGCTTGCTCGTGAGTGGCATCAAGAAGTTAGTCTGTGCCTTTATCCGTGAGAAATTATTCCAGTTGCTGTCTGGCTTGCCAAATAGGTTTATATGCAAACTACAGCATGTTCGAAACATCACTGCCAAGTTAGTATTTTGTTCAGGAACATATGAGTTCATGTCACTGATTTTGGGATCTAAGTAAAGCTGTAGCCTTTTTTTTTCTTTCCTGCCTGAGAGCTCTGCGCAGATGTTTTCACAAGAAGAAGACTGGACACTTTTAGCAGGTCTGTGGCCCTTGCTAGGACATAGCTGTAACTGTAAAGGAGGTATGAGGATGACTCACTTCCTGACTCGGACAGTCCTTGAAGTTTGAACTTTAAAAGAAGATTCTTTGATTACTGCTTAACCTTGACAGGGCTTACAAATATAGCTTCCCATTATATGATGAATATAGCATTTCCCTGCCTCTAGTAAAATGCAACACTTAGTCATAGCAAAGTGCTAATGTTTAACTTCTTGTAAGTTCCACTCTCACGATATTTTGGAACAGCACCATATAAATTTATTAACTCTGGACAGCATTTTAGATGCAACGCAGAGCCTAGTGGTTTTCAACATCCCCTTCTTTTAAGGCTGTGTTAAGTCATGCTGTCCAGTTTCATTAAGAAAGATGTTTGTAAAAAGTGGTTTATTCCTTTTGTGACACACTGCATATGTCACATCTGGGCAGGTTAAGAATGTAACTCTTGCTAAAACATCTGTACAAGGAACAGCCCTCCATTATGGTCAGCTCCCTGAAGGTTCGGTTGTGATGCTGAGAGCCAGATTTTCAATAGTTCTGCACATACCAGATTTCTTGCAGCTTGACTTGTAGGTAAAAGGCCATGATCTCATTGTTTCCAAGCTTGTTATGCATTATTGTCATTTCACTCCAACTGTTATTGCTACTTACTGGTGGTGGAAAACTGCAGTTGTGTTTTGTAGGTAGAAGACCAAAAGCAGATTGCCGTGTTTGCAGTGAGGTGTGTTGCCTTTACAACTGGCTTACACTCACACCCACTCATGCACAGACACAATTAGAAAAGTATGTGACTATCTATGAATTTGATTAAGCTGATTGACTTAAGTCCCAGCTTTTACTCTGTGCTAGTAGTAGGTATGTAAAAACTTTGTTGATGTCTTTATTTTACTTTCTGAAAATACTGTGAGTAAATTTTCCACCTAATCTTCGTGCATAAATAATAATAGGTTATGTGTAGCTAGTGTGTTATTTATTATCTTATTTACAGAGCAGGATATGTAAACTATTATATGTTAGAGGACAGTTAGTTTTGTAATATATTATGAAGAATATCCATGACATGCTTTTTCTTTGAAACTCTGCCAAATCTCAAGATGCTTCTTTCAAATTCAGCACTTACCCAAGTGAAAACCCCCACAACTTCAGGGGAAGATTTGCCTCAGTCAAAGCTGAGGCTGATAAGGCCCTCTGGAACTGCCTTAAAGTAGAAAGCTCTTCTGTGTGTGTACTTGACTCTGAATGTATATTTGTGTGTCTAAAGTGATAGATCAACTCCATGTGCTTTGCTTGAGATGGAATTTCTTTACTTATTTATGCTGCTAGTTCATTTTCTTTGTACGGGTAAAGGATGAGCTATATAAATTAATATGAACAGTCATTAGATTTTTGGAATCTCTTATTATGTCACGAGAAAGATCTTGATAAAAGAAAAGGGCACAGGTTCCACCTGTGAAAAGGCAATAATAGAGTGGATTAAGCTCTTTAGGTTCAGCATGGGGTTGCAGTTGGCTGACAAACTTACAGCATTGGATGGTTTCCAAGCTACCGTAGATACAGCTGGTCACAGAGAAGCAGCTGAGAGCATCTATTCTCTTGTGCTCCTTTCTGCAAGTCCTCCATATGTGGGATGTGTACTAAGATTTACATTTATATCAGACAATTTTTGAAACTTAAAAATAATTGCAAAAATAGAACGAAACGAGTCACTACAGTAGTATAAGTGACTTTTATCCATTAATTCTTTAATCTTACTCTGAGCCTGACCTAGTACAACTTCCCTTGGTTATCCTTTTAAATTATGAAAGAGACCTGCACAGCAGGAATAATCCAAGTTCTGGTTGTTTTGACATCTGCTGGAGTCTTCTTTTATTGTCATTATGCACTGCACTCACATCTCAACCTGAAGTAATGTCCAGTGGATGAAAGACAAGCTGCTATATTTCATGAATGTAGTCTCATGAGAGAATGTTTAAAGCATGGGAGATTGCCCTTTCTTTGAAGGTTTTTTTGCAGAGGGAAAGTTTGCTGTTGGAAATAATCGAGACTATGGAGCAGGATGTAGCCTAGGATAATAAAAATATTTTACTGGTGTCTGTCAGATTGAATATGTGTCTCCTTAGGAACCAGAGCCTGTATCACTGCTAAAGTTCACAGGCAGCTGTAAGATGTAAACCAAAGTGAATATATTGCTTCCTCTTTATCATTTTTGGTCTTTTGCAGTTGTGTACCTCCTGTGTTAATTCAGGCAAAATATTTTGAAACATTTGTCTGCAGTTTGTTGTTTTCCCCTTCTATAGGTGAATGGTGCATCAAGAAAGAGAATGTTGTTTTAGATTACCCAGAAGAAACTGACATTTGTAGTTGAGGAGTAAGGCAATCCTAGCACAATTTTTATTTATGTATTTACTTTTGCTTGTAAGCACTAATTGTGCTGCTTTGCTGCTGTTATGCAATAGAGACTTATTGAACCTTTTAAAACCACTTATTATTTTTTGTAATTAGAACTAACTTGTGCAGCTGTCACTAAGCTCCTCGTCAGATGATATATTTATTATGTTAGAAATGAGAGGAGGCACGTGAGTAAGACTTTGAAAGGAATATGCACTGCTCAGGGTAAGGTTTTATGTTTAAATGGGTGATCAGCATGTGTGTGAGACCAAGATGATTGCAGTACCAGTGCCTGACTAGTTATGTGCTGCCTTTAATCCTGTGATATTGTGTTTCGTTGTCTCCCAGTACACTACTGTCACAACTGAAATAAAAACCCTCTGAATTCAATGAACACTTTAATCTGTCATCATAATCACGAAGTCTTGTCAATCATGGCTTAAAAGTTAAGCATGCGGATCAAATCTGCAGTAAGAGGAGACACCTGGACTCCACAATGTAAATGGAGATAGTCTCGGATGCTAAAAATTTGTTTCATTTACGTTGTACAGTTTTAACTGAATACGGTGTTGATGTTGTTCCTCATCTTTAAAAATCTGGAAAGGTTACTCAGTGACTTTTCAGAAAAAAATTTTTAGGATAAAACGAAACTGTGATGAGAATTTTACTTGTTTATGGCAACACTTTGGATTTTAGGTTTGCTCTTGAGCTGAGAAGAAAAATCAGAGTAAGTGGAAAAGTTGAGTACCTTATAAAATTATGCTAAGGTTTACAAATGGCAGTAAAACTGAAAGACACTGTAGTCACTTAAAGGTACTTTTGTTGATTAAAACCTGTAGTTGTTGAAAATTTTAGCAAAATTCCCATTCTATGATGAGCATTCAGAGTAATCTGAATTGCGATCCTTAGGTAATTTTCTTTTCATTACTGCCAGTGAAAATAACATCACCAACCATGATCAGGGTTGTGAGGACCTGACATTGTTGTTAGCATTGCCTTTCCCTTGTCATTGTGAGACTGGGTTTTCAGTGGCTTACCTCTTTGCCAAAAAGCAACTGCAGTCTGTTGTTTTTTCTTTGCAAGCAGGACCAGATGTTTAAGAGTGAAAGCTAAAGGAAGCATATTCTGGCTTTACCTTTTCTTTGTGAATTAAGTCTCACATAGCTGTAATTTGGAGTGAAAGACTGAGATTTAACCTTGGCTGATATCAGGTCTATGTGACCTTCTGCTATTGTCATGTGTGGTTAAAAGATGAGAACCCAACTTTCACAAAGTTATAAGCATTGGAAAAATCATTCTTTTCATATGCTAAACATATCCCATGTTTGCACTGAGGTGAGCTATCCCAACTGTTCCAAAGCAAAACTAGCAGCCTGTGTTTCATCTACCAAGAGTACTGAGAGTGTGTCTAATCCTGATGTGGGTGCTTGAGCAGGACTTTTTTCCAGCTGTTTCACCTAGCTGCTGCTGTACTGGGCCTGGCAGCTGAGAGCCATATGGCCAGCAAGAAAAAAGAATGCGAAAAAAAGAGCAAAACAAGCAAACAAAATCAGATTGATGAAATGTGAAGGGAAAAGGACATGAGGAATGTGGTGGGAAGATATAGCAGAAGGAACAAATTTATGTAGGACTTGTGAGGAAATAGAAAAAGCCTTTTTAAGTCTACCATGGTGTGGGAATTTCAGCCCTGGTGTGGCCTACACATCTAAGCCTATGATCATACCACTGTAACATGGGAGAGGTGTCCTTTTGTCTTGAGGGGAGAAGAGATGTACACCTTTGGTTGCTTGAGGAAGCTTTGAGGCCATGGGTTTCCTCAGGTCAGAGTGAACCTTCACAGGGAGGAATGACCGAAGTTTCCCATGCACATGCGAGGCCATGAAAGGCTTAGATGAGAAATGACTCAGACACAAGTAACATGAAAGCCACAGCCAGGATGGATAGCTGCTCTGTGTTACTGCATGGAAGGGTACCTCCCATTCACTGGGGTTGAGGAAGGTGGAGAAGTCTCCATTTCTCAACTACATGACCTGGAATGCTGCAGTCCTTCTCTGTCCTGATCTGTAGCTGGTGTTACTATTTACTCTGTAAATAGTAGGGAAGGAATGACTTGTTCTTGGACAATATAATTTGACTCTCTACTTGAGACCTCTTGCCTCCAAAGCACTGCGTTTGAGAAGGATCATAAGCTTTACACTGTTGTTTTGTTCTAATTATTTGTCATTTTCGTGATGATAGAACCTTGATACTGAGATATTTGACTTCCTAAAGGTGGATGGAAGATTAGCTTTTAAGCACTTCTATTTCTGAGGATTTTGCTTTTATATGACTACAAGTGTGCCATATAGTTACTTTACCATCTGGCTGGCTGTGTGTCCTCAAAAAGTGTCTAAATTTCTTTTTAAAGTTAATTTAAATTGTGTTGAGGCTGAAGAATAAGTTTAATTCTGATGCCTTATTTCTTATTTCATCCACGTTATTATCTGAAGAAGTTAAATGAAGCTTAAATAGTTTTTCTGAAGATGACATATGCTTTTTGCATCATAGGGCCAACTATTGATATGGCATGATAATAATACAATGGAATGGCCAGTTGAAATGATAATACTTTCATGCCTTGCTAGTATAGAATAGCTATCCCCGCGTGCTTCAGCTGTCCCTCAGCAATATTTGTCAGCCAGGTGATAGCAGCTATTTCTGTGTTTGCAAGATGACCATGTGTGCTTAGAGTGTTTGTATGTTCATTAAAATAGTTTAACAGCCTTACCAATAAAATTTAGTCTATAAGAACCATCAAACTGTTCCAGCTTAGGCTACTGGGATCTATTTCAGACTACTTAAGCAGAATAAATCGTGATTATATCTGGATACAAATGCTGGGATCTGACGTGCATCATTTCATTGGTTGCCTTATAAATGTGAATCTTCACCTCTGACAGTATTTTAACTATAACCAGTTACTTATGTTCTGCTACAGTGCTGTGGTGATGCAGTAACCTGTAAAAAATGCAAAGTTGAAGAACCTGTTCTTTCTGCACTCTTAAGTCTTCCTAAAATGAGATCACGTAAGCAGCAGTGTTTCTTACCCCACTCCTTCTACTACTGGACAAAAAAAGAAAGAGAGAAAATGTCATTATGATTGAATTTTGGGACTGTAACGCATTGTGAGACTTATGTGATTCAGGAAAGTTTTGGTGTATGTATGATTATGTCAGTGAAAGCACTCCTAAAACTACAGCTGTGGCCAAGGACACGGCCAAAGTGTTGGCATACACAGGGATAAAGTGTAACGCAAAATATGCTGTAGCTCTGTTAGGTAAACCAGTGGTTCCACTTTTACTGGAACATTCATCACTCCTACAGAACATGAAAACAACAATAACATAAAAACGCAGAGAAAAAAAATGGTGAGAGGAGGATTTGTAGACAGAAGAACTTGCTCTCACACCTCTTACCTGTGTTAGTAAGGTTGTGTGTGATATCTGTAGAAAGAAGATATCCCACTTTATATTGTGGCTTTAAAAGAAGACACATGCACCTGATATTTCATGTAGTGTTTAATGAACCCACGCTTCAGGTTGGGATGGGAACTGGTAGCCAGCAGAGCACCTAAAGGGGGAATATCCATTAAGAACTAAAACATCTAGCCCCAGGGAGCAGTACC
This sequence comes from Rhagologus leucostigma, assembly GCA_013397725.1. NCBI lineage: Eukaryota > Metazoa > Chordata > Aves > Passeriformes > Rhagologus > Rhagologus leucostigma. Next base: position 390,622 of record VZTD01002165.1, on the reverse strand, counting down.
AGAAGCATTCACGAAGTTCTCAGGCAGCTTCAACACAAAAAACTATCTGAGGGCTTGGCAGGGAAATCCAGACTTCAAACATTCCAGCGCTTGGATCTGAACAGAACCAAACAGGTGTAATACGTTCATGCCAGAAAACTACCTGTGAGGAGTGCAGCTGGAGTGAGAGAAGTGGAAGTTGTGTGGTGTTTAGGGAATGCTCAAAACCCAGGATTACTGTGAACCCTCTACTGTAACTGTTACAGAAGGAAAGCATCTTTGGACTTAGAGATGAGATGGAAAACAGCTGGTGACAATTTGTGTCCCTCACAGTTCCGTCTTGGGACTGGTGCTCTTTGCTTAATCTCTGTCTCTTGCACAGACAGCAAGATTGAGAGCACCCTCAGCAAGTTTGTAGATGACAGGAACTGAGCAGTGCAGCTGACACAACAGAAGGACAGGATGCCGTCCAGGGAGACATGGACAAGCTGTAGAAGTGGGCCCACGAGAACCACAGGAGGTTCAGCAAGTCCCGGTGCAAAATGCTGTACCTGGGTTGGGACAATCCCAGACAGGAGTCGAGATGGGGAGAAGAACTCAGTGAGAGCAGCCCTTTGGAGAAGGACTTGGGGATTCTGGTGGATGACAAGCTGAACATGAACTAACAGTGTGTGCTCACAGCCCAGAAAGCCAAAGCCAACTGTGTCGTGGGCTGAATCACAAGAAGTGCGGCCAGCAGAGTGAGGGACCTGGAGTACCATGTCCAGCTCTGCGATCCCCAGCATAAGGATGTGGATCTATTGGAGTGAGTCCAGAAGAGGCCACCAAGATGATCAGAGGGCTGGAAACTGTCTTCTGAGAGGACAGGCTGAGAAAATTGGGGGTCTAGCCTGAAGAAGAGAAAACTCTGTGGAGACCATATTGTAGCCTTTCAGTACCTAAAGGGGGCTTATAGAAAAGAGGGAGAACAACTTTTTACACAGGCAGATAGTGCTAGGACAAAGGGCACCAGTTTTAAAGTAAAAGACAAGAGATTTAGATTAAATGTTAGGAAAAAATTCTTTTCTGTGAGGGTGGTGGAACAGGTTACCCAGAGAAGCTGTGGATGCTGCTTCCCTTGAAGTGTTCAAGGCCAGGTTAGATGGGGCCCTGAGCACCTGATTTAGTGGGTGGCATTCCTGGGGGAATGCAGGGGGGTTGGAACCAGATGATCTTTAAGGTCCCTTTCAAGCCTGGCCTTTCTATGATTCTGTAAAAAAAAAAAAAAAATATATATATATGTGTGTGCAGGTCTAGCTATTTTACAGGTGACGATAATGGGATTCTTCCTCAGTGGCATGTGGTACCAGTGAAATTATGTTATGCTAGATGTCTCTAGTCAGGTGGTATTTAGCATGTACAGAAATGGTACAAATCTGACTTAGGGCAGTCAGGTTGCTTTGCTGTGGTGATCAGACAGACTCATTTTTGACAATTACTCAGCCAAGTTGCATAATAGCTTCTGACATGTATCCAAGCCCCGCAATGCAATGATACTTCATGGTGAGCCAAATAGATGATGTACTGTGTGTGAAACAATGAATGTTATTCATCCAGCTGAGGCTCGAAATGCGGTAGATAATTTTATGAGGTAGGAAGTTCAGGCAGGCTGTGAGAGACAGACTGAGGTACAAAGAAGACTGACATGTCAGGTGGAATGGTAAAACAGAGTGTAAGGAAAGAAGAGTCCAAGTGTTACGTGAGATAAAAAAGCCGAGAAAAGAGCGGAGAGCAGAAAAGGCTGATGAAGTAGCCTGGAATAGATCCATGCAGAGTTTATAAGAACATGCTCAGCTTTGGAGATAGAAATCTTCCCTTTGATGGCAGTGCTATGGGAAGGGACCATGGATGTGTCTGTTGAATCTCGTGTTGCCCAGATAGACATCCATTGGGTGAGTGTTCAGCCCACTGGGATATTTCAGTGCTGTTTGCTGGAGGTGGTGACCATCCCGGCAGGTGGAGGCTGGCAGGATGGGGCACTCACTCACACAGCATTACCTGGAGCCACCACACTGCTCGTGGCATGTGTGTTTCACAGGAGGAGTTGTTAGGCTCAGTGCCTGCCACTCTGCTCCGCTGCCTGCCTGCAGTGCTGGCCTGTTGGCCTGGTGCTCCTACAGCTGTGAGGCAGAGGTGCCAGTTTGCTGGGGAGGCTCTCCTCTCCCTGTGAGCAGTGAGGGCTTGGCTCTCTTCAGTGCCGTGCTCCTTCCTGAGTCAGTTTGACAGGGAGAAATGTGCAGTGGGATAAAATGATGACAGCTAGGTTGTAGTCTGGAAGCGGAAAGGAAAGAGTTGGATCCTTTTACAGCTTGGAGTGATGGGGCTTGAAATGCAACCAATAGCAGTTATTTTGCCAGTGTTAGAGTTGAATCAGAAAAGAGGGTTTGGTTGGTATAGTTCAGCTGACTTCTGGATATTTTAATCACATGATTTCAGCAAGGCTGACAGTTTTATGCCTGATGATACTGAAGTAATTCTACTACCTTCAACAAAGTTGCTCAGGATTTACTCTGAGAATGTAATTGGGTCAATTCATTTTTCTGACTTGACAGGTAAAAACCTTGTGTTGCTGTGAACGTCATGTGAAATGGGATGTCCTTTGAAATAGCCAGGAAAAGATCCTTCTTCTCATGTGCGCATGGAATACTTGTTACCTTTAACAGTAGCTATGTTTGTGTGTGAAACACTGTGTGAGCAATAGCCTGGGCATCAGTAAAAGAGCGAACAGGATTCTGAACTCTTGTGTAATTCTTTGGTTGGTGCATGGTTTGGTGTAGGAGCTCTTGCAGTGACGATGAATACCTTTTGGAGTTTGTTATAACCAAAGATGGGTAAATCCTTCTATTTTGACTTGATAATGCCACCGTAATTCTTTCCAAAATTAGGACAAACTTGACTTACTAGATCAGCTGGTGACCAGATGGCAAAGCATGTTATGTTCCCGTCAGGTGCATATAGGGGTACTCTAGGTCTCACTCACCAAATAGGGTGGGTATTTTGGTTTTTTTCAGTCTGCTGTTTCTGAAATACAGAATTCGTTTGCTGTAAATATATCAATAAATTTAAAGATTATGGGTGGTTTTGTCTGTTTTGTGTGGGGTGAGAGGGGTTTTCTTGTTTATTTGTGGTGGTTTTTTGTTTCTTTGACAGACACTCGTGGTTGGTAAGAAAGGCAAAACTTTTTGAGTGGCTGACATTTTGTGCTTGAGAAGATAAATTTAGATAAATAATTGACTTTTAGTTTCAATTAGCTTTTAGTTTCTTTCCATTCCAAAATTTCCTTCATAAATATGGAATAGCAGTGGCATTATTTTTTTTTAACAATTGAATAGAAAAAAATAATCTTTCTGAATTTTCTGTTGATAAGAATTAGATTCATAAATGGTTTTGGAAGAATAAAATAATTTCAAATATTTTCAAACTAAATTAAGTTAAAAATGAAAACCAGGTGACCTGGAATTTTACTCTTATACCCTACCTGTGGGTAAATGTAGTGATCCTGGAAAAACAATGATTTGCCAAAGTTGGCCACTAGAAACAAGCTTTTGCTTATTGCTTAGTATCATTAGTCTTTATTAGCCCAACTCACTCCACTGAGATTTAAACTCCTATTTTTCTTCCTAATATTTGCATTTTTAATATGAAAATATGTTTTAAAACAAAATACTCTTAAAATACTCTGGAGTAAAATCAGTTCAGGATGGACGTTTCTGATATGCTTGAAGAGACTTCTTTTTTCTACCCCAGGCAGGAAAGTTCAGAGTAGTTGTGTCATGTTGAGTGTTTTGTGCAAGGTGTAAAAATCTGTGGACTTGATGTAAGCTGACATTGTCCGTAATATAACTTTATTCACTGCTGCTTCTACTGTGATGAGTCTCCACCAAATCCTCCAATTAGTGTAAAATTATAGTATTATAGACAGATGGAAAACTAATATATATAGAAAAATGCCCAAGGTTTTGATAGCTTGAAACTCTTGGAGCTACCGATGATATGTTAGCGGTTGAGATTTAGAGAAAGCAGCCTGTTCAGGAAAACATGAAAGCTTGTGTACTTTCTGAAGCAGTAGGTCATCTAGCGATGACTGTAAATTTCAGTGTTAGTTTTCTGTGAATTGAAACCATCTGTGGTAAACTGTTTAAAATGAATTAGTTTATATTGGTAAAAAGTAAGTAAATAGATAAATATATCGAAACTATTTCCTCAAATGGTCACCAAAATCTAGTAGAAGCTTGCAAGGTCCGTCTCTCATCTCACAGTTATTTAGAGTTTTGCAAATGCCACCACCTTGACAGACTTAAACAGTGCACAAATCAAAAAACTTTTAATGAGAGGGAGGAGAGACATGTGACTCAGTGGCCCTTAAATACTGCTGGTCTGATGGTGAGGGGCAGTAGTGTGGTTTCATGAAAACTGGTCTAAGTCCAGAGTAATTTTCCTAACCTCAGTGGTGTGGTTACTTTGGAAACACAGTAATTACAGTAATTTTACTGGTAATTCACACATTTGAATCTAATAATCTTAGAATAACATGTTAGAAGGGATCGGCAGTCGGTTTCAAAGGAGAGAGCTGGACTGGAGCTCCTTCTTTGCTGTCATTGAACGCAGCTAAGCTAGCAACTTAGTGCTCTGTGGAAGTCTTGTTTTCTGGACAGATTTCATTCCTTCCTAAAATTCATAGCTTGAAGTGACCTTCAAGGTTTTCTCTTAGTGACTTTTAATGTGTTTTGCTGGTCTGTAGCCGAAATTTTTAGTTTCAAAGTGCTGTTTCTTTCTCAAAATCAAACCTGTTAGTAGACTTGTTTGTGTGTGCACACTTATAGCACAGTTAAAGTTTAATAAAATAAAATATTACTACCCTTTTTAGCAGAATATTATTGCTATATGCATGATGACACGTCAACATTACCTGGAGAAGAACCTTGTAAGTTTCTCCTGCGCATGCATGTTCGTGATGAGCCCAAACTGCTCTACAGCTGTGTTGTGAGCTTGGGTACAGCCCGGGAGATCTCCACAGAGGGCCTCTGCAGGGCTGTGTGCATGCAGGGGGACTCTTAAGAAGTTTCAGTGTTAGTTGTGGGGGGAGAAAAAAGAGGTGCATATAGAAACTTATTATGTCTGTAACATGCTATTTCCTGTGTAAGAAGTTTCCATAGGTACCTCTTGGAGACGATGGAGTGTTTCAGGAGGAAGTTGCAAGATTCTCCCATTCTTAAGTGACACTTTTGCTATTTTTCATGATAGCAAAATACTGGTGCTATTGATTATGAATATCCCATGCCATTCTTGCCTAGTATGATATTGTTGTTTTAAAGTTGTGTTGCATTATGCCACTACTGTAATTATTAGAACACACAAGGAGGATTTTAGTCAAATTTATAACACTCTGATAGGAGTAAACCTCTCTACATTCAAGACAAGAGCTGCTTTTCTATTTTCTTTCTTTTCCTTTCTCCTGTTTCCTTTCTCCTGTTTCCTTTCTCCTGTTTCCTTTCTCCTGTTTCCTTTCTCCTGTTTCCTTTCTCCTGTTTCCTTTCTCCTGTTTCCTTTCTCCTGATTCCTTTCTCCTGATTCCTTTCTCCTGATTCCTTTCTCCTGATTCCTTTCTCCTCCTTTCTCCTCCTTTCTCCTCCTTTCTCCTCCTTTCTTTTTTCTCTTCTCCCTTCTCCTTTCTCTTTTCTTTTTTTCTCTTCTCCCTTCTCCTTTCTCTTTTCTTTTTTTCTCTTCTCCCTTCTTCCTTTCTTTTAAAATCAATAGTATTTTATTCACCTGGAAAACTAATGCTGTTTCGTATATATCTTGAAATTGTTTCACTAATTTTACTTTCCAGCATCTTAGTATTTTAAGCCAGATTGCTGCAAATACATAATGCAAAGCTATTTAAAAGCTGTGGCATGATACTTCAGATGATTTGTAAAGTTTAAAGTAGTAGACTATTTGCACAAAACCACCTGTGCATCTCATATCTATTACAAATGGTGAGATACAGCCACAGCAGAGGTGCTTGTGCTCCTGCACGCGTTGCTGCTTCTGGAAATTCCACCCGTGCGCTCGCCTCCCTTCAGCAGCTTTGAGAGTCCCACCTGTGGTTCTCTTTTCAGAGCAGCCAAGTTTCAGTACTTGTGTCACCCCCACAGCTGCTGCTTCTCCTCCAAGCTGTACAGGGAGAAGTGCAAGTGTGCTTTCCTGGCATTTTAAGGAACAGTATGTCAAGGTCACCAGGAAGAGTGGAGAAAGTGTCTGCAGTCTGACATCTGAGATCTGCAGTTTTTAGAAAAGGATATTGAAGGCAGAAATGAGGGACGAAAAGGATTTTTTTCTTTTTTTTTTTTTTTTTCGGAGGTGACAGCAGATGCTGGTTGTATTGTGTAAATATTTGTGGAGAAGGGACAATGAGAAGTAAAGATTTCTCAGCAAAAAGCATACAGTGGCTAAGCCATTGTGTTATGTCTAACAAATACAAACTTGAGGCAAAGCACATTACACTGTGTCTGGCACCATGTACATTGTTGTTAAGTGTTTGGGGAATGGCAAGCCAGCTGGTGATTTCTTCACCTCTTGCATGTTTTCAGGTAGAGGCTGAAAGCAAATTCCAGAGGATTTACTCTTATAAATAAATACTAATCTTCTGGCTTAATACAGGAATAACTGAATAAAACTTAATGTCCCACGATATATTTGGTTTATGATGATTGAAGGAATGGTGCAGCAATTCTGAGGAATACAAAGACTTTTTTGAGAGAAGAAAAGGGGAAATTTCTTGTCTGGGGTTCATGGTGGAAAGCACAAGAATTGATGGGCTTCAGTGCAGCGAGTTGGACATAAAGAAAGATGTTCCATGTGTCAGAACAGTGAAATATTGGAGGGAAAAAAAACCCTCCTGTAGAAGTTTCAATAATAATTTAGATGTGGTTAACATTTTCCTTGAAAAAGAGGGATGAAATGGATGACCTTTAAAGATTCTCCCAGCCTTTTTTCAAAGCCTATAGTGGGTACCATAGCTGTCAAATATATCCCCAACTTCCTAAATCTTATTCAGGTTATCTTTTACTCCTGCTCAGCCAAAGTCTCTGAACTTCATGTAGTACATCAGTCTAATGCCCTTACATCCAAACAAATGATATTCTGCATGTAATTTCAAGAGAAAAAGTTACAATCCACCATCTCCTTTTTAGGTCCTCCAGGGAAAAGAGGTAAGCGGGGAAGAAGAGGAGAGACTGGTAAGTTTTCAATTTCATAAGATCTTTTGTCATTTGATGTCTGTTTTTGTGAGGATGCATACCCAGCATGCCTTGATTTTTAGTTGTATTGCATGTGTGCTCTGGAAAATAATTCTGAAACTTCTCTGGTAAAATATTGTGACCCTTGGCATGTATCTGGTGGCCTTCCAGATATTTTTCTAGTCTTGGGCATCCTTAATTTGTAGGCACACTTCACAATGCTCGACGCAGTGCCTTTGGAGACACATGTGTAACTGTCAAACCCTTTAGGGGTCTTCTCACACTTACAAGAGCTAGAATAACTCTATGTAAGTCAGTAGTTGGAATACTATGTCAGTGTTACATCAGGCCCCTTTGTCTTGAGGAGAACAATTTTATAAGGAAATAAATAACGAAATTAAATTCCTTATGTCAAGAATGTTGGTAATCAGGGGCATAATGTGATAAGTAGACTATGCTGCATGAGAGAAGTTGTTTTATAGAAATGAGCAGTTAAGTTCTAACAGAAATAAGAAAAACATTTGTTGGTTCATTACTCTGTACCAGGGAGGTTGCTGTTGATAGAAACCTGCTGGTGGTGTGTAGCTTGAAATTTCATTTGAGGCAAAGTTGTGAGATGCTGAGCACCTTTGCTGTTGACATTCACAGGAATTGAATCAATTACCTTGTGGGATTGAGTTTTTCATCAAGGTGAACTTTCTGGAGGCAATGCAGTAGAAAATGAGCATTTCTATTCTCCTTGGCTGTCTTGTCTAATCTGCCAGCTGGGAAAGTCTTCCAATCAACTTGATCTCTGTAAATCTTCTGTAGCCTTTCTTGTCTATGTAAATGATAATTTATCTGGCTCTAAAAACTATTTCCATATCTTCCTGAATCACAAAACTAAAACCAAGCCCTGACAAAGGTTGATACAAATCACCTTGATGTTTCTGTTCACTGTTGTCTTAGTATTTACTTAAGAGAAAGAGGCTGTGATACAGAGAGAAATTCTGTAGTTGAAGATTAAGTTACAAATGATCCTGGAAATTATTTTGTGGGATGCTCATTGATTCATTTTACATCTCAAATAAACACATGTTAAACTATTAATAAAGGAAATTGATCTCTCATTTAAAAACAGACCTGCACCTTAAAATGCTGTTTAAGAATGTTTGCCAGAATAAAGAAATTACCTTAGTTTCTGGACAATAAAAATTGCATTGTTAAAGCCAAAAGGCTGTCCATATTAAAAGCAATCTCAAAGTACAGCTGCTGCTGTTTTATACTCCTTTTGCACTTCACTTTATTCAGAAATTAGAGAGCGGCATAAAAGCTTAATGAAATGCCATTGATTTGGGAGCTGCAGCTGCTCAACTTAATAAGACTGAAATAGTAGATTTGATTTGTGGCCCTTTGATAATGTTTCCAAGAACTGCTACACAAAAGTCTTTGAGGTCTAAATAATTGAAAAAATGTGCAAATATCACTTCACGAAGTGTGACATTTTAATGGGGACCATTTTATATGTGTGCCTTGAGAGAGGAAGGCGATGAAAAGAAAGTTCAGCACTGTCAGGTGGCCACTGAAACCTCCCCTCACAGGCGAAGTTGGAATTGTGGAAGATGCTGGTACACGTATTTTTGACAAGATGCCCAGGTTAAATGCCAAGGGTGCTTTGTGCAATTCTGCGGCCAAACTCTGAGCAAATGCTCACTGTGTGGTTAACTGAAACTGGCGATGTGGTTACATGTGCTTTATGTGGAGTTTGACAAAATGAATTGTAGTCCATGGCTGGTATTTTTGGACTGGCATGAAATTGCATGGAAGTGAATGGAGAAGCAATTTTCATAAGATTGCATGACTGTAATTGAAGATTTGTTAAGGTAAGTGCATGCATTTAGGCAGTAGTCATATTTACAAGTTTCAGAGCACTACCAAAGCTCAAGATTACTTAAGTGGGAATATGTGTGCCCTGTAGTAACAGTGCTGCTCACTGACAATCCCGAGGCCTTGTGCTTCACTATGCATGTGTGTCTTTCTTCAGTAACTTCATAAGCTTACGTGTTCTTTTTTTCTCTTTTTTTACCCTTTTTTCCTTCTCCCCCACCCCACAGGACCTCCTGTAAGTACAGTGATACATTGTTGGGTCTTCCAGAATCAGGGAGAAATCTCTTAGATCCTGTTAAGTTATCAGCATGATAAGATGATTATGTATACTCAAGAGGGAATTTTGATACTTACACATACACAGTATCTTGGAGCTGAATAATTTAATCAAAAAGTTCCTTAAGAAAAAAGTCTCTAAACCAATAAAGCTTTATGTTCAGCGCTCCAGATTGCCATTTGGATTCGCAATTCCACGTAAGTATGTTATGTTTATTTTGCCTGTGACTTCATAACAGATATTTTATTGATAAAAACAGATAAAAACGTGTGAGTATCCCCTCTTAAGCTCAGACTTGGCCACTTTTGCTGGGTAGTAACTTCCTCTGCATTTATCACAAAGTCTTGGTGTACAAGCTCACTGTTCTTTGGAGGCATACAGGCTGTCCAGCTCATTTCACTGTAATTGCTACTGAAGCCAGTAAGTGCTTGTGTAAAATTATTGTTAAATAGTAATATTCAATTTATTAAGTTGATTGAATCTTGTGCTAATTCTTCTTGTGAGAAAACATTTTCTCTCTTCTGAGGTTTTGAGGTTGTTTTGGTTTTTGCTTGGGTTTTTTTGTATGTCTTTTGTTTGCTTTTTTGTATATTCCCAGAGTAGGTCAAAAGTGTGACTTGAACGACAGGACTAAGCACATATGTCTCAAATATTTGTATCTGTCATGCCATCCACGTGCATCATATGGTGCAGGAGTGTGACTGTTAAAACATTTCTTTTACAGTTTGCAGACTTCTTTTTTTTTTTTTAATAGATGCAGTATTTCCACAATATTTTCAAGACCCTGTCATCTTTCTCTTCTATGCTACATGCATGTTTAAGAATATTTAGTTAATATGTTGAATTCCTGCTGAGACCTGAAGATTTTACTGTAAACTGTATATATTGAGTCATGCTATTACTTATCCTTGTAAGATTTTGACCATGTGCTCAGCAATTCATAGTGACAAATTCATTTAACAAGCCATCAATGGAAAGCCAGGCTTAATGTGTAAAGGTGCTGTTTACTTGAAAGAAACACTGTTTTCCTCGATTTCTTTTGCAGCCCTCCTACGAAACACAAAGAGCAAACATAAATCATGATACGGGCTGTTTTCCTGTACCAAGGCAATGTGGCAAGAGTTCACTATATGCCTAATTAAGAATGTCTTTGACTTCAGCTCCCCACTGTTTCAATATAGGTACTTTAAAATCTCAAACATACAAACAACTCCCCCCAAAATGAGTCTTAGTCTTGGCAATATTAGCACAAACTTGAAATAGGTTCCAAAACTGAATAATTTCAAGAAGTATCCAACTTTAAATTCCAAGTTTCATACGTGAAACCTACAAGACTTCATCCTGTTGACAGGCAGCAATGGTTTAGGTTATTACAAGGCATTAAAAAGTGTAATTTCTCTTCCTAATTCACTTCTGTATTTACGTAGACACTGGCTAGGGGCAGCTGTTGTGAACTCAAGTATTGTTTCACCTGGGAGACTGTGGTAATAGTTTTCATTTAAAATATCAAATATTTGTATATCCCGCATGAAACTGGATGGAATTAGGTGTGTGTTGTAATTTCAAAGGCTGCTGCAGTGCTCTGTTTATTTTCCTTGTACATGACTACTGACTGGCACATGTAATAGCAGTCAAAGGCTGGGGAGTTGGAATTTTTATGATCATTTACAGCAATCTCAGATTTCTTCTTTGGCACCTATGTTCTAGTGGAATCTAATATGTTGCTGCCTAAGCACTAAATTTTTTTTTTTTTAATTAACTACATATTGCCTGTCAGTTTACATGGATAATTCTCTTCGTAAAAAACAGAATTTCACTAGGCATCAGAAGTAGCCAGTAGCCTTTTAATTAGAGGGTTTATGTGAGTTAAAACATGTAATTTCCATTGCCAAGTCCTCATTTCTTCCCTCTGTAGTACCTATCTCATATTTATTGGTTTGAAATGTCGTCACATACAAAAAAACTAAGCAATACACAAATTATAATTTCCTAGTAATGTACTCTGCATGTTTGTTATGTCATATGTCATGACCGTGTTGTTAATGTGTCGTACCATTTCATCTCATTCAACCAGGGTCTACCAGGGCGAAATGGCTATCCGGTAACTCATCATATATTTATGATAGCAATTTATAATTACTCTAAAATCCTGTTGATGTATTTTGTTTTTTCTTTATTACTGTCAAAAGGACCCTTTTTTTTTTGGTTTCTCAGATGCCTGGAAAATATAGGATTTTCCTTCAAAAACAAAGCTAAATAAAAAGCCTTTGACAAGTTTCTGAAAAGAACCAGACTATTTACAATTCATAAATGAGATGTACTGATTGTTTGATGTTGTACTTATTTTATGTTGACTTTCTTCACATTTGCATACAAAATTCATAATTAATTAGTTTAAAAACTTATTAAGGTACTGCATCTCAATTTTCCGTATTAGAAAGCTGTAGTGTTGCCATATGGACCCTCTGAGTCCTTTCTTTTAATTCTGTCCTGTTTCACTTGACCGTGTCGTTGAGTGCGTTTTGAGCAAACTAAAGTGTTATGACAGAGGTCCTAGCAATTGGCTGCAATGACTGTCACAGAGTAATTTTGATAATGGATGAAATGCATTTTTCTGTCAGTTTCATTCATATATTTAGGATTTACTTTAGGAAAAAAATAATATATGAAATAATGCATCTTTCTAAAATCTATTATTAATACATTTCTTTCTAGTAGTCAGGCAAACTGTCTGCAGTGTCCCATTCATTGAAAGAAGTATATGCCTGCTGTCACATGGGTATTAGAAACCAAGTGACTAAATGTGATAATCTATGTGCACAACATAGTGACGGTTGAAGTGTAGTAATGATCTTACTTATAGCACTTGCTAATGTAGTTTAAAGGACCTTCCTATATTGATTTGCCTATGTATTTCAGAAAAAAGATATTTAATTTTTCAGTGAGTTTTAAAAATATTTCCATTGGTAAAATATAAATTGCGTAGCACCTGCAGTTAGATGACAACTTTGTAGAATCACAGACTCTCAAGATGGTTTGGGTGAGAAAGGAAATTATGGATCATTTAGTTCCAACCCCCCTGCCATGGTCAGGGACACCTTCCACTAGACCAGGTTGCTCAAAGCCCCATCTAACCTGGCCTTGAAAACTTCCAGGGGTCGAGAACACTTCTAGGAATAGGTCATCCATAGCTACTCTGGACAACCTGTTCCAGTATTTCAGAACTCTCATAATTAAAAATTTCTTTCTTATAGCCGATAAAAACTTACTTTCTTTTAGTTTAAAATCATTACCTGTCACTACAGGCCTTGGTAAAAAAGCTGTATTTCTCCACACCTTTTTTTTACAGGCCTTCTTTTAGTGTTGAAAGGCTGCAGTAAAATTCCCTAGAGCCTTTGCTGAACAATGCCAACTCTCTCAGCCTGTCTGCATAGAGGAGCTGCTCCATCCCTCTGATCATCTCTGTGGTCCTCCTCTGGACTTGCTCCAACAGGTCCATGTGTTTTCTAACATTGTAGGCCCCAGAGGTAGACACAGTACTCCAGATGGGGTCTCACAAGAGTGGAGCAGAGAGGGAGAATCATCTCCCTTGACCTGCTGGCAGTACTTCATTTGATGCGGCCTATTTCAATGCTTTTACCTGGGCAGGTTCTGTAATTGCAGAGTGGTGTCACCAATGGATCATCATCCAGTGTCCGCCTCTACAATTACAAGTAGTTGAAAGTCAGCTGGTGAGGAACTGATCATCTGTATCAGGAAACCTGCTTGGATGTACTGAAACCATTATCAGGTTTCCAAGTGCACATTCCAATTTCTCTTAGAGTGATTTATCTCTGTAGGTGAGTAAAGGCTTGTTTCCTTGAAGAGATTTGTTGTGGGATCTGAAAACAGTGAAGGTACTTCAGAGCCATGGTGCTGTATTGAAATTGCTGGGTCTAATAGTGGTGGTGTTGTGGGCAAACTTTAGTCTGAATGCATTTCTCCTCACATGTGCGTCTGCCTGTGCGTGCACAGGCAGGTGTGAGCCTTCAGCAGTGCTTAGCGCTTGACTGAGTGCTGCTTCTTCCTTCCTGAAAATGACTGGGAATAAAATTTGGCTTTGCTTCGTGAAAGTTGTCGCACGGCTGAATGTTTCAATCTTTTCAGTTACAGTCATACCCTCCTGCACTGAATGGGAGATATGTAAGTGCAAGTGCAGTGTACTTTAAAAGTACTTGTACAGCCTTGTAGAGCTCTATGAGAAGGCTGTTAGAGTTCTAAGTTATTTCTCCAGAGTTTTATTTAACTCCTGTAGAAGCCTTTTTGCTTAAATCTGTATTGGATTTTATGGGATATTCTGTGAGGATAGTGAGGTATATCTGCCACATATAACCTAAACCTAACGTAGCTCTCTCGCAAAAGCAAGTGGCTGTTTACTCCAAGACTTTTCTTTGCCTGTGTTCATTCTAGTTTTTAAAGGTACTTTAAGAATAAGTAGTTATAACAGTAAAAGGAATTACGGTGAGAAATCTAAGTTCCCAGGAAGATACAGCACCAAAAATCAATAAAATGAGCGGGGCTTACTGCTAATGAGTAACACAGTTATTAAGGGGTTTATAAAACCATGATTAGCTGGTTATTATTTAAGGCACCATGAATACTAAAAAAGTGTACACTAGTACAGTTCTTTTTTCTCCTCATAACAAGCTTTGTATAACAGACAGTGACCAAATTCAGAGTTGTGGCTCTTTCAGCCTGAGTTTAAAATTGAAATAGACTATCACATCTACTCAAATAAAATAGGGAAAAGAGTGCACAAACTTTGGAGAATGAGATGACAGGCATTTGTTGCAGGGATTTTGTGTGACAATATCACTTTGGAAATAGTGCTAGAACTTGGAAAAAAGTACACACATACACACTCTTAAAGAAAACCCACACCGAACTCTCCCCCCAAAATTACCCAACTGCTAAAAAGAGTAGTATGTTGTGAATGCAGTAAGGAGGCCAAATACACAAACCATGGGGTTTTGTAAACCTCTGTAGGTTAAATGGGTAGCAGTTATTTACTGTTTCCCCTTGAAAAATTGAAGCAAACAGAATTTTTCTCCTTACCACTTTTTCCGAGCTGGGGAATAGATCAAGCTCAACATCCAAGTAAATCATCATGGAAGTTGCCACGTGTGTGGTGGAAAAGCTGCACTTCTTCAGAATTAAGTTTCAGAATATGGAAATACCCATAGAGCATTTCTTCATAAACAGAGAAGTGGGGAAATTTCTTCTGCGTCTCTCCATGACAGTCAGTCTGCAGAGCACTTTATGCATTTACAAGACTTTCAGGAGCCGTGGAGGGTCATGGCTGCTCCACGTGACCATGTGCCTTGTATTAAATCCCATTTCTTCTAACATCCTTGTTTCATCTCCAAGAAATGTAGACAGATTCCTCTCTTGAACAAAAAAATGTGTCTAAATTGGAGATTGTTCTTCTGTAAGTGTCAAATATCATCACTTGATAAAACCTGAAATGTAGATCTTTGAAATCTCGCCTGTCAATTAATTTAAAATTTTTCTAGCTCTCAAAAGACTTACCTCAAGATAACAAAGGGGCAAAGCTTAGGACTGCAGGTAGAGACTTTCAGTTATTCTTTAGCCTGATATAATTCCTTCTAGATTACAAAATGTCTTTGTCATTGTGCTTCTTATTTTTGCATCCATAAAAACTTGTCCCACTATACCAGGAGAAAAGCTGTTATCCTGATCTGTAAGGAATTTCAGGTTGCTGTTATAAGTCTCTGATTTCTCCTCACCTCATTTTCTGTTCCTGTATTGCAAAAGGCAAAGAGAATTCCAGGTAGAACAGTAAAGGACTGTGAGGCATTTGAGTTGGAAGAAGTAGGCCTGGTAGGGAAGAACATGAAGAGCATCCTTGTGAGAAATTGGTAAAAGGCCTTTTTTTATCTTTCTGTGTTGCTTTGTCTTTGATGGTGCTCCATATTGTGTTTTCTTCTATGTCTCCAGTTAGAGATTGGGGCTGCCTAGGCAAATGTGTAATAAGTAGTAGTGTCTCTGGATAAACATAAAATTAATCCCATTCATGTGCAAGTTTTTCACCCTCAGATACAATGGCAACTCAGTTGCTGTAAAACAAATAGAGTTGGAAAAATCAAAAGAGAAGAAATGAGCAAAAATCGTGCATTTTTCATCTGTGATTAAACATAGCCTATGGCAATATTAAACATTTTTGCAACAGCTGTTGTGTTTCTAGTCGCTGGTCAGATCTCCCCTTTTTCAGAATCATAAAAAAAGATAAATGTCTAAGTTCAAGGAGCAGCTATCTCAATTCCTGACCTTACCCGGAGGATTTGGCTTGGGGATCCTATAGAAATTTCCCAGATTACAGCATTTTTTTTCCTCAACAGGTGTCTTCACAGACCACCTTTTATTTTTGGCGTTTGCCCAACGTAATTCTTAGGTATATAGCAGCAAAACTTTTGCAATAAATTTCAGGTTTGGTAGTGAAACATGGATAACTATTTCAGGTTTTGATTTTTTTTTTCCTTTTAAATGAACAGAAAATTCAAAACATACGGAATTTCAACAGCTTCTTTGTACTGTGATTTTGGTATGTGTTTTCTCAGTTTAAATGCTTTATCCTTGTATTCAGTCACGACAGAGGGGATTGGCTTAGGAGACATGAGGTTTTCAGTTGATCCGTTTGCCTCGAACTCCTTGCTTCTTCTCAGGGAGTGGAAAGAGATAAAATTGGTGAGCTGTTTATCTTAAAAGATTCCTGGGTTTACGGATGTCTTTGTTTGGAACCATATACAGTAACAGTATCCTCAACAAACCTCAACACTGTTCCCAAATAGATGCTTCAGGTTAAACAAGTGCAGTGTTAAGCTTGCTGCCATGCAGGTGAACTTTGTAATGTTTCTGTGCCATGAGAACCAGAGGAAGGTTGTAAAAACGTGGTAATTTTTGTAAACATACTGTAGCTGAGGACATACTGATAATTTTCAGCAAATAAACTTCCAGTTTTTCCTACAAATTTTGGGAGGATCTCTAAATCTGCATGGCTAAGTACTGACTGTGGCCTTTGTAATCATGTTAGTCACATTCATACGATTATGGGGTTTTATGAACTTTGGTTCTATAAATAATATGTAATACAACTCATGAGTTAAATTTTTTTGTATGCCAATATTTTCACAGTGATTGAAGATAATTATAAAAGACAATTCTAACAGAAAATTTTGAGACCTCTTGAAATTACTATTATTAAAGTTGCAATTAATTCTGTGTCACAGAAATGAAGCTACACATCAAAACACATTTATTAGCCTCTTACAAGGCAGTTGCCATTTTGAATGAACTATGGGCTTGAATCTTCTCATTTTTTACATTTGTATAATGCTGACTGCATAAATAAGAGAAGGCAGTGTTTATTTCTGCAGCTCCCTGGAGGAAACTCAGAGAGCCCCAAGCTATTCCTTTTCTGTGACTATGATAGTAAAGGAGCAACTGCTTCATCTGCAAAAGCCAGCAATATAAAAAGATATCTCTACCCTTTTCCTCACTGAAAATTATAAAAATAAATTGCCATAGATAAGCTAAAGGAGAAAGTCCACATGGTGATTTAAGAAAATTACTTGTGCTGCAGTAAACGCCTGCCTATATAGTGTGTCCTGGTTTAAACTCATTAAACTTTCTAAATATTTTGAGTATTATTTTATACATAACATTACAAATAAGGATGTAGAAAACCAATAGAAAAATAAAACAACATTATAATGAATAGTCTCAGTGTATGATTAATAATACAGGCAATTGTTACCATATGCTGGATCCACCAAGACCCTCTTTGAACTAGCATTTTCCATCTCAGATGCACGGACTCTGGTATTGTAAAATCCATATCTCTGCATGATACTTTCTAGATGTCAGTGTGTGATTAAAAACTGAGCACGAAATGCTAGGATACTGAAGGCTAGTGTGAGTCAGTACAGTTTTGATTCACAGCTGACGTCAATTCAAAATGACACAAACCCATATATCTATCAGATAAATAAAGATTTATAGCTGATGGTAGATAGATAGGGGGTAGGTGTAATTTAAGAATTAAATGTGTTTTTTCAGTCCTTTCCTCTGCAGACTTAGAAATTGCCCTCTTCTCTTTCATAATAAAGCATGTGTAGGTAGAGAAAGGAATTAAGCTGGTTTGTCATTTTTTTGACAGCATACATACGTTTCTGGTCTCTCTGGGTTGCTCCACTGAGTTCACCTTGGCAGCTTAGCAGGTGCCATGCAGAAGGCTGTGGTTAACATCTTCACATTTATGCTCTGACAGGCGTAATTAATGCTTGAACTGCACCTAAGATCATTCATACTTGCTTTTCGTCAGGCCTGCCACTTGAAATTTTCCAGTCATTTCCTCCCAGTGTATGATGTAGCTCTGTGGTGTAACAGAACAAGCTTTATTTATGAAATAAACTACCTTGGAGCAAAATTTTGTGTTCCAAAAGATTTTTAATTCTAGGTCTCATTTTTCAATTTGTGTTTGATGGTTGCAGGTGGATGTAGAATGATTAACCAGTGGTGGTTAAAAATGCCTCTTGGAATTTGCCTGAACTGTCACTTTCTCACAAGAAGCTTTGAAGTTCAAAGACAAGGTTAAATCAATGACAGTAGAAATCCTGTGTTTAATTACTTAATGGTTGGACTTGATGATCTTAAAGGTCTTTTCCAACCTAAGTGATGCTATGATTTAGTTTGTATCTGTCACAAATGTGAAAGCAAATCCTGAGCTACCCTATAAGAATTCTTAAGTCCTCAGTTCCTTCCCTTGGAAGGGGGGTTACAAACATGATTCTGAGATTTTCTTTCATGCTGGATTTTTAATTTTCATTTCTGATACTCTGAATGATCTGTAAAACTGTCCTACCCGTACAGCTCCCAGATGACTAATCTTACGTGGGAGTTTAAGTGCATTGTTAATCCTAGTTGAGGTCAAGGGGTGTAAAATTTTGTTGAAGAAACTTGTTCCTAAGTTGCTAGACTAGGTGACTGGATTCTGTGATTTCCAGAAAGTGCAGGGTGAAGGTGTTTCCTGGAAGTGCTTCTGCTTCCCCCTGCAGTCAGTGTTCAGATTCCACGTAGGAGAGAGGCGATGTGAGGACAGGAACATCTGGGGCAGGCAGTCACTTGAACTGGCTCTTCTCTACAGAGCTGAATGAGGAACTATTTCCCTACTGGGAATCAAAATCGTTTTTGATACGCCTGTACTGGGCCCCACACTGGTTAGCATCATTCAGTAATTACACAAAAATGGTTTGGCTAGTGTTTGTCAAGTTTAGTAGGGTTCTCAGCTCTATGGTTTTGGATTGCTTTAGTGCCAGGAGTTAGCTGGTAGAGAAAAGCCTTTAAGTGCTTTTCCCTCCATTATGGGGATCTTGACATGGGCACATTTAGTGTGCATCTTTGCCTCTTGAACAACAGGGAAAATTCTAGGCTGTTTCTTGGACTGTTCTTATTTTCGTTTTTTCACCTTTCTACCTGTGCATATCAAAATCAAGATTAGGTAAAGACATTTCTGAAAGCAGGCATAATTGTCTGGAAGGAAAGATGTATACAGGCAGTGTGGAATGTCAACTGGAAGGTTTTTCCATGACTGTGTAGGATACAGATCAGAAATCATCCTCAGAAAATGGTTTTGAGACTTTTTTTTTTTGTTGGACTTTTTTTTGGTGAGGTTGTTTTTGGTTTGTTTTTTGGGGGTTTTTTTGGTGAGGTTTTTTTGTAGTTGGTTTTTTGGGTTTTGTTTTTGGGTTTTTTGTTTGTTTGTTTGTTTTGGCTTTTTTTGTTGTTGTTGTTGGTTCCCTCTCCCTGCCTGCCCAGTTTAAGGTAAAGCACTTCATATTTGTTATTTTTGCTAGTATTGAGATCTACAAAGTACTGGTAATCTAACAGAGAACCATTGAGTTAAAAGTTCTTTTTGGATTATTTTGTACATGTTCATGGTAGCTATTGCCAGTGTAAATAAGAGGAATTCAACTCTTTGCTGCTTTGACTCATGAAAAACCATCCATGTGCATGAACACTCATGAGTTGAAAGGTTTCTGATGTAGAAATCAGTTTCTTTCCGTGATATTCTAATGAAAATAAACTGCTGTTGGAAGGCCGAAATTTTAGCAAGTGAATAAGCCTAGGAAAAATTCAGAAATTTTCAAAAGTTACACTATTCTTTCTGTAACAGTTCATCATTTTACAGATCAATTGCAACTAAGATAAGCCAAGTTTTACAGGTAGACTCTTCTACTTCTCAGTACACAGATTTTTGTGAAGCAGGAGTTGTATCACTATACTGGACTTAAGTTTACACTCAATTTCATATTTTAGTTCAGTAGTATTAGATGTGTACACTGAGGTTGTGGATTCCAGCAACTGGAATGAAAGTTTGCCACTTGCAGTTAGTTTCAGAGGGTGATACTAAAAATGGTAGAGTTTTTCATGGGTGAGAGTGAACATTGAAAGAAAGTGCTCCAAAAGAACCAAGAGTAGCATACAGCAGTTCAGTTACTTTTGTTATGCATAATGTAGTATTTGCATTCCTAGTCATTGAGAAAGTGCAATTGTAGCTTCCTTTTTTTAATAGGAAAAAGGCACGAGTCAGGCCTGTGGTTTTCGTTCAGGTACTCTGACTGATTAGCCTGTCTCTGAAGAGAAAATGACCTCAACATTTCCACTTCCAGCTGTGTGGATCAATTATCCTGATTTTTTGTAATCCACTCTGAATACGATAGGAGATCTCTCATTTTAGGTCTCTGCCCTTAGGGTATGTTAAGTGTAATCTGGTATTGCCATCACGTCCAAATTTTTTCTCCCTAGATGGGAATGCAAAGAACCACTTTTTTTTCTTCTTCATGCTGTCACCAGCTTCTGCAAAAATCCTTTTATAATCTTGAAAACCAGTTATGTCAGAAGAAAGTAATGAAAGTGTTTTATTTGGCGGTATTCTTGTGTGGATCCAAAAAATTTAAAAGAGAAGTCTAGAGAGTTTGAGATTAAATGGACTAATGAGTTTGGTAAATGCTTGGAGATTTTCAGTTGTTACACTGAACTATGTTCTGCCTTTGAATTCATGTGTTCAGCTCTGGTGGACTTCAATTTAACTTGCATAATTTGACTGAAATTAGGAAATACCGAGAGGAGTGTATGATTTGCTGGAGTATGGCTCCAAAAGACACAGGTATAACACATTTGGATTTTCAAGTTTTCTTGGCTGGAGGGGTGGCCCATGTTCTATTGTAGGTCAGATATCAGTAACTTTTGCTTCCTTGGTTAGTTTTGTTGGTTGAATTTAGTTGTTTCTGTGCAGCAGTTGTGAGAAAAGAAAGATTTCTCTTCGTGCAAGGAGGCACTGGCTGTACTTGGAGTTTAAAGGGAATTTAGAATCAAAGTAGTCCAGTGTTTTGTGTGACAGGCCATTAGGACTGAGGTCTTAGATTGATGGGACGGGGTATTAAGATGATAAGTGAAGTACTATGCAGCTCCCCAGTTAATATACCTAATAAAAGCACAGACTTGGAAATAAAGCTGCTGTATGCCTGTCTGAGCACTTCACAGGCTTAATGATTTTGTTTTCGAAGTCACAGTAATAGAAGTTCCTTATGGAAACTGATCATGATTTGTGTGAATTTTTTTTTTCAAGAACCAGACATAATCTTTTCTTGAAATACAAATTCCTTTCATTGCTGCATCCCTCTTTCCTTGTTAAATTGGGGAAATAGAACAAGTGGTGCATCATTAAAAAATGTATAGGGAAATGTTTCAGGAAGGAAGAGTGAAAAAAGTTGTATTGCGTCCCTGAATTCTGCTTTATTTTTGTGATTGAAATAATCTTTGTAAGTGTGCTTCCTGTGGGTTTTTTTCCATAATGCTTTGTGCTTTTTGGGAATTTACTGGTTCCAGTCACTTTGGAGGCGGCATAGTTGTGTACAGCACCATCCACTAAGAAGTGATTTAGGCTATAGTGTGTTTAGAACAACGGGAGTGCCTTAACATTAACTGCATGCATATTTTTGCCTTTTAAATCTGATAGGTACATAGGTACATGCCAGAAGTTTCTGAATGGACTTGCATGTACAGAATTTTATGTTCCAGTATCTAACCACATATGGCAGCCCACAGCTGAAAGTGCCTCCTTTGGAGTTTAATGTAGTGTATCTGCACAAACTTTTTTCCTCATACTGGAATTCTTCAAACAAAGCTTTCTTCAACCTCATGGTAGCTGAAAGAGATTGGGGTTTTATCTTTGGTGTGTTTATTTATAAATGCTTCAGTACCTTGGCTCTTAGTTTTGTTCTCTTTTAAACCCTTTGTTATAACTGTTCCCTTTTATGGAGATGTATCCACTCGGGTGGATGTTCTTCATTGCAACTCAAAAGACAAGTATCTCTATGGCAGCTGTATTTTTCCTTAATTCCCTGGGAGACTCATTCAGAATATTTGCCTCTACAGGCAGATAAAAGGAGCATGATGGTAGGATTCTTTTATCCTAATGGAGCGAAAATCGTTTTATGTTCCTGCTCCTGAGTTTGTCAATCTTCCAAAGCTGATGTTTCCACTGAGGGAAGGTGAAAAAATTGGTCTCTGAAGGTTACGTCCATATGATACTGTTATATACCCACTATATTTTTATTTTTCCTTAATAGACCTTACTCCCCCTAAAAAAAAAGATCTATAGAAGCCAAAAATCGGATTGACGGAAAGAAGTAAAATGGATTTTTTTTTTCTTCACATTCTATAAAGCCATCAAAACACAGGTAATAAGAAAGATTGTTCTTTAACAGGGTCTCAGTGAGCAAATGGATTTGCTTCCATGGTGGTGTGAGGAGACAGATTCTTCAGAATTATTCCAGAAGAACAAAAATCTAATTCATCAAAGTCATCATGCCACAGCTGTTACAACAATCTATCTCCTACTGAATGCTAGCCAGCTAATTTTTGAGAAGTGACATTTTTCACAGTTTATTGTTTTCTCATCAACACGGCACCAACCACATCAAATATAATCACCCAGCGATGTTGGCATTGATGAATTAGCCATGTGCTTTGTATTTACAGATACAGGAGTTTCAATTTCTTTGGGTGAAAAGAGAAGTTTTAGGTAGAATGTAGGAGTTTTCTCTCTGGTCTGTGGGTATGTTTTCCGCGTTCAAGTGCTTGTTAAGCTATGCTGGAATTCAGTAGCATAACCAAGTATTTTTACAGAAACACGTAGTTCTGCAAAACTTCCCGAGACTGACTGTTTTAATGGGTTATGCATGGGTGAAGCATTTTTGCTCCATTCTTTACCATCACTTGAACTATGTTACTCTTACTCTTTCTGGGGTCAGCAGTAGTTTCCCTCTACAGTAGTTTGTCGTACAGATACGGCTGTACAAATGTAGTAGATGCCGGTAAGAGGCATGGGCTGCAAGGAGGAAAACTGTCTGGGAATAATCTTCTTGCTAGTCTGATGTATGAAGACAACAGAGGTACTCCACGGTTTGGGATTCACAGGCATACAGGGCCCTATTTTTAATATATATTTGCAAGCAATGCAATGTTGGCCATGGTAAACAGAAGGATGTCCTCCCATAGTCTTTGAGAAGAGAAAGTTCCTTCCAACTTGGATCTGTCCGGCTCTTTCTCATGGTTTTTTTACATACATATTTCAGCAGCAAGAGCAATCATAGAGCTCAGATACTCAAAAAATGCATCTGCACCAGAAGAAACTGCCTTTCAGATCTCCTGCATAAACTATAAAAATAAAAAGTATCTTGGCAATTATTTTTCAGCTGTGAAATACGCTTTTGTAAAGCTGTGACTATAATTTTTCTTGCACAGAACTCTTTGTAGACCCTTATTGTTACCATATGCAGAGCTTTTTTGTAGTTCAGCCACTCCCTGAATAGCCAAACTCTGAACAATTTTTCCTTCCTTAAATTGCTTGCTTCTAGACATAACCAGTCCATCTGTTAATGCAAAGGAGCTATTAAGAGTATTCAGACTGCAAGTAGGGGTCCCAGCTAAGAGTCTTGCAATGTAGAGTGATGTTGCTCCAAGAAAAAGTTTTGAAAACTGTACCTGGCACTTCTGGTTTATTTTGGAATATTTAAAACTGTTCCTCATCTTCCGTCTTATTCCATTATTGATAATTTTTGTCATCTAGTTTAGGTTAATATGGCCACTAGAGCTGCTTCATGAAATTCATAGCTTCAGGTCACATGTCCTTTTGTTTCTTGAAATTCAAAGTAACGAAAAAGTATAGAAAAACACAAACATTTTCTTTCCTGTAACAAGAACAGCAAAATATGTGTAAGACTGCTGCCATTTTTGCTCAGCAGGTAACTATTAACATTGGCTTATTGCTTTACATGTACATACTGCGTATTTCTCTGGACTGAAGGCACTGCACTTCACAGGTGGATTAAGATATAAATTTTAATAAGTTCTGATTACCTTTATGTTCAGGAACTGAAGTCTCAGTACTGAAAACCTAGTTTAGGCGTGGGGTAACTTTTCTGGCTGATAGAGCCTTAATCATGGTGCTGCAATTCATCATTCTCCAGGTTTTATTAGGACGTAGCTTCTAAGACTCTTCTGTGCTTTGCGAAACTTATTGGTTTGATAATCTTGTAGGAATTTTTTTATGAGAGAGTTAATACATGGCTTGCAAACGAGAGATTGCTAGGATTACAGAATAATTCTGTCAAGGTATTAAGAAAGCCATTCCATGAAAATTAAATCAGTGGGGTGTTTTGGGGAGAGGTTCAGAACTTTAATGATTAATTTTGCACCAGTGGTTTGAATGAGTCTAGGAAAAGCAAGACGTTTCTGAAGGTTGAAGGTGATAAAGTCTCTAGCAGTTAATATGGGATACATAAGTTTCTGGTCAAGAAAATTAAGCAGCCTATCAGCACTGTCAGTTTTGTTTTTAAAGAAACCCACTTCGTTCAAACCTCTACATCTCTACCTCAGAACACAGTCATATTTTGCGATCTCCAGGTGACGATCCATCTAGCTGAAGTTTATGTCTCAGGTAGTAACTGGTACAAACTGCTTGAGCAAAGAATTCAGGAAACTCTGAAATTGACTTTTTTGAAAGAGCATTGTAGTGCTTCATTTGTCATTGTCAGTAATTTCACGTTTTGCACTAAAGGGGCTTTAGAGAGGCTCAGCTCATCTTTCTTGTACTCTTTTAGTCTGTTCTTTCTACAGTAAATTTTTCTCCTGCCCAGACGATCTGGATTGTTTGGTTTTGGTTTGGTTGGGGTTTTTTTTCCAGTAATATCCTGATTGCTGGTCAGAGAGACTTGTGGCAGGTTGATTTAGTGCACTTTTCTTCTCCCAGATGTGAAGCAAGTGACTTCTGTACCTGGGCTGTTGTCTCCCATTGATCTTAACAGCAGTTGTTTTCAGTCACTGAAAAAGAACCAATAATGTTTCATCAGTAGGAGAAATTTAGCTTGTTGATCTTACCATGCTCATTGTTCACATAAGCTCTAAAGCAAAACTCCACTAAAAATAAATCCCATCAGATTTGCTAGGAATACTATATTATCTAATAAAGTCAGACTTGATAAACCTGTAATTAAACAAAGGGGAGAAAAAGAAAGAAATCCATCATTTAACGAAAGAAAGAAATCTATCATTTTAATGGTATCATGATGAGGAAACCTGACAGTGGTGGGTTTTTTGACTTCTATCAATCTAAAACTAAAATAGGTGTTTTGAAAAGGCAATGTGTCATCTTTCACCTCACCAGAAGTTAGTGGGGATGGTGTGCAAACCTGCAGTTTGAGATAGATTTTCTTTCTTTCTTTTTTTTTTCCCTCCACATGGGTATTTTTAAGCTCAGCTGCTAATATAGTAACTGGCATGCAGCTCATAAAGCTGCTGTGAAGATGATTTGTGCTTTCTCCTGAATCTGCAGTTGTATGTGTATTAATATGAGAGATTTTCAGGCAGCTGCAAGTAACAATCTAACAATTTTAGGTGGTAGATTTTATGGTAGATTGTTTATAAACGTGGAAAAATTTAGTCACATAATTTTATCAGGATAAGAGTTTCTGATTTTTAAAAACCAAACCAAAACAAACGAAAAATCAAACAAAAAACCCCCTTCCTTTATATAGGGTGTGGTTTTTCAGCTTATAAAGAAGGAATCATATCTGTTTTCTGTTTATTATATGTCCCGGTTTGCAACTCAGTGTTCTGATGAGTATTCCTTAATTGAAACAGATCACTGAAGTATGAGGGGAGAAGTTAAGGGTAAGAAAATAATCCATACTTTCTTCTCTTTCTTTCATTGGAAGATTTTTTTCAGCACACAGTAAATTTCAACATGTGGTATCTTTTCTTATCTTTGCTTTTCAGTGAGAAATTTCTGAAGAAATTATTATCGCATTAAAGCTGCCTTAAGTAATAGTATTTGCTGTCTATTTGACAGAAACTCTCCAAAGGTTTCTGGTTCCCTTGCTTGTGTAGTCACTTTCTAAGAATAACCCCTAAAATCCTTAAAATATTTACCTGCAGAGTAACACGTATGTAAAAAATATTGCTTAAATGGAAAACAGCTAATTTTGTGAAGCACTGAAAATCTGATTAAAAATATTTTTCTTTGAAAGACATCCTATTTTCAATATTCTTGAGGAGTGGAAGCTACTTTGTGCAAAACCAGACTGAAATGGCACTCATACTGTCCTTCCTCTAGTGTGTTGTCTCTGTCCAGTATAGGGTCATTAGACAGGTAGTTAAGTGCTAAGTAAATAGTTGGATACTATTTGGAAAAAAGAAATCTACTGTGCAAACAACTTTTGAGGATTCTGGGCAAAAAAAACGTGTATGTAATAGTGTAAGTAAATAATGTCGTGGTTTCAACCCAACTGGCAGCTCAGCCCCACACAGCTGCTCACTCACACTGCCCTGGTGGGATGGGGGAGAGAGTTGGAAGACTAAAAGTGAGAAAACCCATAGGTTGAGGTAAGGACAGTTTAAGAATTAAAGCAAAAGGTGTGCACGCAAGCCAAGCAAAGCAAGGAATTAACTCACCGCTTCCCATGGGCAGGCAGGTGTTCTCCAGGAGAGCACAGCTCCATCACACCTAATGCTTGTCTGGGAAGACAAAAGCCATCGCTCTGAATGTAATCTTCCTTCCTTTTCCATCCTCCAGCTTTATATGCTGAGCATAATGCTGTATGGTATGGAATATCTCTTGGATCATTTGGGATCAGCTGTCGCAGCTGTGTCGCCTCCCAACTCCTTGTGCACCCCGGTCCCCTCGCTGGTGGGGTGGGCTGAGAGGCAGAAAAGGCCTTGATGAGCGCAAGCGCTGCTCAGCAGTGACTGAAACATCTCTGTATTATCAACACCGTTTCCAGCAGAAATTCAAAACACAGCCCCACGTGAGCTACTGCAAAGAAATTGAACTCTGTTCCAGCCAAACTTGCTGCATCCAGCCATAGCATACATTTAAAAGTGGTAGTGGAAACCTAGAAGGGAAATGCACAGTCCGGAAGAAACACTTTCAATACCATCTGTAGTAGCTACAGTAAGTGGAAAAATATTCAGTGTACATGTGTTGTCTAAACCTACTCATCCAGTTCTTCTTCATGATTCATTGTCTTGTCTACTTTTCTAAACTTACAGGGATTCTGTTAGGGAAGACCATATATTTGGTGCTTCTTGTCAAAAATTACTTGCTAATCTGTAGTGGCAGTTATTTTATAGAACAGAGCAGAAAGCAGTTTGATCTACATAGCATGGCTCTGAAGACATTCAAGTTTAAGGCTATAGCTTGAATTCTTTCTCTAAAAATGAATGTAAAAGTTAAACTGTCCTTATCTCGAAAGAAAATTATTTGGAGTATTCCATGAGGCTTCCAGGGCAATCATGTAATGAATTTCAGTAAATATTGTCATATATAGGATTTTTCTCAGTGCATCCTGTAGCAACCTCATGTACTATTTCAGCTCATCTTTCTCATCCGGCCTGTATTTGTTGTGGAGATTCTAATCTTTTCCTTTTTTAAGAAGTGCTTTCTCTCTCTAATACTAGTAATTGAAGAAAGAAGGGAATTGCCATGTTTGGCTGTTAAAAAGTCAGTATTTTTATAGTGAAGGAATAGTATTCCGTTTCACAGTACTTTTTTTCTTCTGGAAGGCAGTGTGTCTCAAGCCAGTTTTGCTTTTTTCCTGTATTCTACAAAGCAAATCCCAGAAGACATTTTGAGACTTCAGACCGAATAGCCCTGATACAAATGGAGTCATGGGAGAAATTCCTACTATTTTCCATTCCTGTAGAGAATGCTTCTCTACAGCCTACTCGGAATTTCTGATTCTTCCTTCAGAGACTCTTCAAGATGCTACATACAGTCCCTTTAATTCAAGTACAGGAGCTATGTAGCGTGGATAAACAGTGGGAAAAATTCAGTAGTAGTTTTAAAGCAGCTAACATTGTAAGGGAGCACAAACAGCATTTTTTTTCCTATGATAAAGAAACATTCTTTAAAATCGGTGCTTATATTCACGATACAAGCACTGATACATGTGCAAGAGCTGTTGATTGGTCCCTCTAAGCCAGTTTAACTCCATAATCTTCCTTCTACAAATACTTCCAAAATTATTTTCTGTATTCATTCACCATAAGAATAATTAAATCTTTTGGTCTAAGCTTGCAGTGGACCTAACAGTTCAACTTAGCTGCTGTTCCACAAAGCCCTGTGGGGAACTTTATATACTTACCATGACCTCATTGTTGAATGTTTTAACTGGTAATATCTCTAGCTTGTTTTCGAGAAGCAAAGTTATTCATAGCCAGAGTTCAGCTCAGCCTTCATTTTTGTACCTGCAGCAGACTGTGTGTGTAAATATAACTAGGTAAATATCCTGTAGTACCCAGTGCTAGAAAAAATCTGGGATAGCTAACAATTTGGAAATGCCTTAATTTTTGGAGTGTATAGAACCATATTTAGAAAATCTGCTAAATAATTATGACAAAAATACTAAGTGCTTTATGTGTGCTGTGTGTGTGGAATCAAGAGGCACAAAGGAAACACAGTAATAAAACCTGTACCATTTTAATGCATTGGACAGTGTTACTTTCTTCTTCCTTGCTACCAGGGAAGGACTGCTCAGAGGTAACATTTGAAAGATACTGTAGGTCGTCCCAACAGTCACAAACTTTCCTAGGATGTCAGCACATAAATAAGGTGGTGGTCGTGCAGACAACCAGGATACTGATGACCCGTTTTACACTCTCAGCATGTCATCTACTCATGATGTGACAGGAAAGTGCTTTCTCGGCTGGCGGGAAAGTGAGGTAAGGCATTTCATTCCCATGGGGCTTCCCAGACACAGTAACTTGTTATAGGATCTGACAAGTAGGTTAGTGCCCAGGCTTCTTACAAAGCCAATACTGTACCAAAAATAATGAGTTTGACAATGTGTGCATCCAACTGATGCCCTTGTTCATGTTAAGTATGTCTGGAATTTTTGGCATAGTCCAGGACGTAGGGTGGGAGAAGACATACTTAGGGAACTCACTAGATGGTATGGCAGCAGTTTTTCATAGTGCTTATTATTTTCTCAATAGCTTGTTGAACTAGCTCAATATGTGTCTACCTATAGGTAATATGTATCAGTAATAGTGCAGAAGGTATGAATATACACTCCTGGATGAAGGAGTCACCAGAACCCCTGCAGACCTGATTTAGACTAACCTTTTACACTGATTGTTAGCTCACAAGCCGAAGTAGTGCTTAGGAAGGGGACTAAATGCAGCAAAGATAAAATAGGTGAACGTAAAACCAGCAAGTATGTTATGTGCTGTCTTCTCAGCAGCAGTGATCCAAATGTAGCAGTGTGAGCAGTCAGCCCTAGGGGCCCGTATGCTTAGGAGAGGCAGACTGGAGAAGGGTGCCTGTGAAGCTCCAGGGGGCAAGTCCAGATGCATTTAAGAGAAAGCTTCTCTTCAGCAGACACAAAGTAGTGTCCCGTTTGCATAGGGCAAATACCTGAGAGCTCACAGTTTCAGCCTAAAACGTTAATTCAATGGGAGAAAGAAACTACTCTGCTGCTCTTATTCCATTGTCAATGAAAGTTAATCTGACAGCTCGTTGTCAGACGACATAGCAAATAAACATGACATTTAAAATTAATCCAACATTCTTTAGCCCTCTTCTCTCTCCTTTGATCACCTAAACAGTCATCTGATACAAGACAAATCACTCAGTTACAACAGTATACATCCGCTCTAAATCCGTTATATAATTTGCATTCATATAACTGCAACCAACTTCTGGACTCTAAAGAAAATAAGTAACTTGCAAAGTACTAGTGAGGAAATTTCCGTGTTCCCCAAGGAAAAAAAAAAAAAAGTGGAGTAAGGCACAGGACTTCTTAGACAACGTGTAGGTGGAAATCTTTAGTACCCCTGTGAACTGTGTGAGCTGAAGTTTCTTATTAACAATCATTTCTATAATGTTAATTTAAATACAGATTAGTTACACGATTTTATGTTGCAACCACATAAATAAATAGGCTAAGTAAGTAGCTGTTTTCTGTTATTTAAAGAAAAATACACAAGCAAGATGCATTATTTCATATGTTTGGTTATGTTGGACCACTGTGATTGCCAGACTAACAATTCCTTCATTGCATGTTGAACCTGTCTTTTGTTAAACACCAGCTATTGCTTGGCTACTTCCCACCATGCTGTTTTTATTAATTCTGTCTTAGATCTGCTTCTTTTGTTGTTTCTTTTCTGTGCCTTCATTCTCAAAATATTTTTGACGTATTGCATTTAGCTGCTGACATAGAGTTACTCATCTTCTGAAGTCCACAGTATTCCCCAAGTCTGTTTTTTTTCCCCTTATCCTCAGTGTTCCTCTGATTTAACTGTTCCATTTTGTTTTGACTTTTGATTATCCCAGGGTCCGATTGGTATGGATGGAAAGCTGGTAGGTGATTTGTTCAAAACCAGTGTAAATTAGGTCTTTCACATATTCCCCTCTTTGCTTTTTTAAATTACTTATGCTGACGTGTATATAATCAAATACTGGCTTCCTTCAGCATAGCTTGGTTCAACTCCAGTAGCATGGATTTTTAACAGGTTGCTGAAAAGCCACTTCAGTCTTTTGTTCCTATGCAAGGAAATGGAGGTCAGCTCTGCTCCTCCTGTTTCCTTATCGTTTTCTATCTGCATTAGACTGAGAGACAGATGTTCCTCCTTGGGTGCTCTGTCCCAGGGTAGTTTGGTGGTGCCTTTAAAACAGCAGGATATCACTTCTGACTACATTTCTGTGGCTCTTGCTGCTTTCCTTCCTCCACAAATTCTTAATTTTTGTGTTTTAATTTCTGTGCCTGGATTTTGTTGGCTGATTAAATCTGAACAGCCTCATGTCTTATAATAAATGCATTTGTATGATATTCCAGATATTCTTTAGGGATATGCTGCTTGAATTAAGTTTAGAAACAACCTTTAATTTTATACAATGCATTTGTTAATGCATTTGACTTGTGCCTATATTTGTATAGCTTTGTGTTTGGATATATGAGCCTGGAAGTTTATGTTCCCAGCTCTTTAAAGATTAACACCATAGCAAAGGTGTGAAAATCCAGTTTTGGCACTTTCTCATGTTGCTTTTATTCCTTTTGCTCCCTCTCTTGTCTCCCTTCCCAGGGCATTCCTTTTCACCGATACCCTGGATACCTATTTTCTTTTCTATCCTTTTACTTACTACAAGCCCCATTTCCTTTGCAAGCTCAACTTGTTAACTTGCAGAGTCAACTTTCATTTTCTTCTCTTTTTTTCCTGTGCTCCTTGAGGTTTCTTTCTACTGTTAAGTAACTTGTCTGTAAAGTTTGGAGCCTGCAGTCAATAAGCTTTTTCTTTAATCTCTTTTAGAGGATTGATATCTTACCTGTTGACTTCAGTTACACCATGGATATTTTCTGTTTGTTTAATATCATTTATATATCAGCAGCTAATATTAGGTTCAATTGCTAGGAAGGGATTAACTAACAACAGTAGAAGACTGTTGGCAGTTAGAATAGGTTGCTAACCCCTTTGTTTACTTCAAAATAGTGTATTAAGCTAGTAAATAGGAATATCAAAGGGAAAACTGTTCTGGAACTTTTACTGAAACCATGGCATATTATGCAGCTATACCCACTGTAGTAATTTAGATTTTAAAACAATAAAATGAAAAGCAGCATTCAGTTTAGGTAATCACGTACATGAGCAATGATCCAGAGGTTCAAAGCAGCAGCCACCAAAATGCACCTGATCAGTCAGTGGTGTTGGGACTGATCCCTAAATGTGTGCAAAGACAGCAGCAATTAGTTGGTAGCTAGAATCAATGGATCAGTTTTAGAGTATATAACAGATTTGAATAAAGAGATGTTCATTACACAAAAATCAGAGTAATGCTGACTTTTCAGTCTTGAACAGTATTTTCTCCCTGTTGGTTATCTAAAATTTAGAGAAAGACTTACAGCTAAAACATTTTAATCCATGAGTAACATGAACTAGGGGCCATTTATGCAGCAATGAACCAGACTGATTTCAGCAGTCCTGGGGCCATTTCGGGAACACAAGCAGATAAATTGAGATTGAGCTTGCTCAAATGACTTACAGTATCAGAGTGAATTCATGTTAGAGGGTTTTTTAATGAACACCAAATGGATCTTTATTCCTGACCCTTTCACAACATGGAAAAATGAGAGAGGGCAAAATTAACAGCCCCTTTTTGGGTCCCACTCTTTGAATTGCTGTTGTGTGACAAAAACCCCTTACAATTAAAAATGTCAGTGTTGTCATGCTTTTCTGCATATCTTTGTAAGAACAGTTGATGAGTTCCATAATTCAGTGCTTGCTGCATCCTCTGGGTAGTGTCACTTACTGGACCACTTGTGAGAAGGGAAAATTCTACTATAACTGCAGTGGATAGTAGGGCAAGGAGTAGATAAGAAGAAATATTGAAAAATTAAGAACCACTGTAAAAACCAGAAAATAATTAACTTCACTACTGCAAAGTTCCTTCCATGGTAAAGGAGCCAATAGCCAAGGGGTAAAATAATCCTGCTGTGAGTACTTTCATATTCAGCATATGCATTTATAGCTAAATGCAGGATAATTGTAATGTTGGTAGCATATATAAACTAAGAGTAATGCAGCTATTATATTCCCCATATCTCACAGAGTTTTCTGTCTACATGAAAAACTATTGTCCTGTAAAAATTCATTTTCCAGCTTTTTTCTGTATTGCAGACATGAAGGAAGAGTAATTATAAATGCTCAGTAACAGAAAGGCAAAGTAGTGACGCTGTTGAGATTGAGAGTAGAAAACACGGTTTCATGTGAGCATGATTCCCATCCTCACATTCCATTCAGGATATGTTTGTGTTATGTGCATGTATGTGTCTCTTGTATTGTACATGTAGCATGTACCATGTGGTCACTTAGCACCCTGTATGTCTTAGATGAAGGAAAAAAGTCAATTTTCAAACCTCATTGTTAAAATATACATGCAGATATTCTATTTATTTGCTTTCTATTGCTTTAAATCAACTCTTTGTTGAAACGTTTTGGTAATTTCAGACCTTCATTTAAGTTTTGGCTTTTTTAATATATATATACTTTGGAGACAGCCTTTAATGATGTGGTGAAAATGTATTGCAACTTTAGATACTCGTGACCAAATGTATTGTGAACTTTATGTATCAAGTTTGCAGGCATAGGCCTCAGTTTAGATAATTTATGCAATTTTATTGCACCAGCTGCCCAGTACTGCATCAGTAAGCAATTCCTGATGATTTTAAGATCAGGTATAGCGTATAATAGCTTAAAACCTGCTGTGAGGGGAAGATTGAGGTAAAGGCTGAGTGCTGAGGAGTCCCAGTCATATTCACTAACCCAGTGTGGTGTGTAACTTCATAGAGCTCACCAAGTCAGAAGGTTTTACTTGTGTTTGAACTGACAAAACTCAGCCAGTAATTTATTTTTTTTATAACCTCTGTGGTGCAGTTTTGTTCTAAGAAACGAATAGACAACTGCAGCATCCACAACAAGGAATGCTTTAGGCTGCATTCAGTGTAAAGATTAGATAGCCACACTAATTCTGTATTTTACCATTATTCCTCTGTAATGTGATTCCTTATATTTAAAAAAAAAATCTTTTAAAACCTTCCTGTGAATTGAAATACCTTTTTTTCCTGGTTTTTAATCAGCACAAATGTTCCATTAGTTACTGTAAAAAGCATTTCTTCATCTGCTTTTCTTGTTGATAATTGTTCCTAGTTGAAATGCTTTCGCCCCCCACCCCCTCTAAAATCGCGCAGAATCACAGGACAGTTGAAGTTGGAAGGGACCTCTGGAGGTCGTCTGGTGTAACCTCTCTGCTCAAGCAGAGCTGTCTCTCGAGCAGCTTGCCCAGGATCATGTCCAGATGGTTTTTGAATATCTTCAAGAATGGAAACTCCGCAATCTCCCATGTTCCTCTGCTTGGTTAACAGTTAAAAAAAAGTGTTTCCTGATGTTCAGACAAAAAAGTTTCAACTATTTGTAGAAGTACTTTCAAGCTAAAGTGAAGAAGTTTTATAAGATTTAAAAGAAGGCTCCGTGTTCAGTTTCTGTCAACAAAAGAATATGTAGTTTCAGTTTAAGTGAAGTATTATTTAAGTGTCGTAAAACACCAGAAGCTGATCTAGCCCTAGGAGTTTAAAGGAATTCTCTCTTTCTAGGGAGAAATGGGTCATTATTTTTCTCTTGCAGTGTGAGCTGATTGTCTGGATGATGTTTATAGTCATAGCTACTGTATTGTTTGCTAAAATAATTCTGCTTCATGCAAATAATTTCTATTAGGGGGTCTGAAATAACTCATGACTTCCAGTGGCTTTTTTGGGCTCGGCATATTAGGGACAGAAAGTCTGCTGTTTAAGGGCTTGCAGAAAAAAGAGATACGGTTCCTCAGCGTGCAAAGGGTGCCTCTCCCCTTGTCCAGGGGTGATCTAAAGGGGATGTTGATAAATAAGAGAGAGGAAATGTATCAGCTGTCTTCTTGGACTGACTGACAAAGGGTCAGCTCAAACCTTTCACAATTGCTGGTTTAAATACTGGTTTATACTTGCTTAAAACTGCGGTGCCTGCAGCAATGGCAAAAAGACTACTGTTTGTCCAGCAGTGTGTCCCTCCGGTTTTGAGACTTTGTTCATTCAGTGAGCACTAAGAGTATATAACTAGCATCTCCTTGAAACATGGAGGTGAGCCATAATAGAGAAATGAAAGCAAAAAAACCCATAATACCTGCTTCTGAATCAGCTCAGCACCTCTGGCTTCTTTCTCACTTGAGAACTGTCAGTTAGGTCTTCCTATCATTTCCAAATTTTTATGACTGTTTAAAATAAGAAGTTTCTCAAATGCTGTTTCGATATTTTATTGTAATTTATTTCTAGAATCAGTTAGTTGCAAGTTCATCAGTTTGAATTAAAACACTCAAATTCAATATCAACTTAAAGAGTCCAGAATCTGACTTCAGTGCAGTTACTGTCTATTTCTTTGGTTCCTTATTAGGGAGTACTGTATCTATTTTCTACTATTTAAGGAGTTAATCCTTGTCGTAACTTTCCATAATCTTTTGTTTTTCTTGTTTTTTTTTCAGGGTCAGCCTGGTCCTCAAGTAAGTGCCATCTTATTTTCTTACATAAGTAATAGCTAAATACAGGGCCCACCAAGCTCAGGTTGTCTACAAAGTATTTGACTATATTTTTTGATCCTACTGTAATAAGGTAGAAACTGGTAACCATTGCATAATTCTGTAAGACAAATATTTCCGAAGAGAGAAATATGCCTCCCACATATGGTTAAGTTCCCTCAGCTGTCTGACCAGATGGTGGGGTTAACAACATAATACTGAATAAAGCAAATCTCCCTACTATAGCTTGAAACTTTGCCACCAAACTTTAAAGCAAGATAAAATAACTTAGCAAATGTGTAGCAAATGTAATACTTCAACTGCTTATTAATCACATGCTAATAATGTTGCTATAATCCAGGCAGCCCTCAGTTATTTTAAATATTGCACTGCTAGCTATTTTGATTAATTAGATACACTGCTTTGAATTAGTTCTGCTTTATTTAAGAATAGTAGAACTTTGTCTTGTGAGCTGTAATTGAAGACGTGGAATCTAGGGATCTATTTCTTCCTTCTAAGGGAGAAGTAGACTAGCAGAAAGGAAGCATTACACATAGCAAAAATTGAACATGAATTATTTGAGTGCTATAAAAATATGGAAGAGCCTGGAAATGGGGGGGAAGCTAGTACCAATTAATTAGTGAAATCGATTGAGAAACTTAGCCTTTTTGTATGCTCCATATGCTTTGTGGGAAGTAAGCTTTTGTCTGTGGAACTGTCTTAGCACAAGTTAGTTGCCTGAACCAGGATTTCTGTGATGGCCTTTTGTATTTCAGAATCATGATTGAAAGTTAAAGCTTTACCAAAACCTTATTGACGGGTAATTTTTTTTAACTTAATATTTTCATTATGGGAAGCAAGCATTTCTTTTAGAATTTTTAGTTTCTAATCATCATTTTCTGTTGAAAGACAGATTGGTTTATAAACCCTCAAACCACTTGGCTTGAACGCGCAATATCCTTGCAGTGCCAGGCTGCGTTTAATAGAATTGTATAAGAAGTCCATATGATACTGGAGGTGACCACTGCTCATAGCACTTACGTTTCACAGTAGGCTCTTGATATGTGGACTGCACAGAGCAGTTTCTTCAGCCTCTGTGCTGCTGGGGGTCAATGGAGAGAGAGATTGTAATTCTGTGTGGCACTGTAGCTCTGAACAAGCTCTGTTGAGGACCTGAGGCTGCTCTTTGAGCCTGTGGGCTGCCCTCTAGTTGATGTTAACTTGTGCTGCCACCCGTGTCCTTTGCTTCTGGGTTTGGAACCCCACCTCCCCCATTTCAGTTGCTTAGAGAGTGTCTCTTGCCTAATGCTTGTAAACAGCTGCTCAGTCTTTGGAGCTAGTATCTCCACATGAAATGCCCTGGGATAGCTGTAGGCAAGGAACCACCATGGAGATGGCAACGTTCTGTGCTGTTTCAAGGGCAGAGAGGCAGAGAAATCTTGTCATGGGTGTAAGAGAAGTGAGGTGCAAGCCATAGGAAAAACCATCTAAAAATGACCCCCAAATTGTTTTAAGAGAGAATTCTTACATCCCAGCTTCAGTAATTCCTCACAGTGGAAGTGCTCACCTCTGGGTCATCACCACTGTCCTCAGCAACACATACCATTATTCTTAATAATGCCTTTTCCTCCTTTTCAGCTCAAGATACTCTTATTGTGTCGGGAGGATATCTGTGTACTCAGTCATTTCATCTGGCTGATTGAGTCCAGGAATAATTCTTTTGAGATCACTGGTGGGGAAGCCATAATGTCATGAGACAGTCGGAGTCGTGTTCAGCTTCAGATCAAGATGCCTAAACCCAGAAGCTTGTGTGTAGGTGTTGACCTATGAGGTATCTAAGCACTCCTTGCAGCCAGTGAAGGTTAAGTCAATACTCAGTGCACCTAGAAACCTGTTCAGCTCATGGTAAACTCCTTGGGCTCAATTACATTGTCCGCATTCAGGCATTTGTTGCTGTATGAGTTGAGCCAGTGTCTCCGGCCTTTGCCGCTGGCTGTTTTATGTACCCGGGCTGGAGTCTGTGCTGGACCGTGGTTGTAGCTGTCAGTCATGGGCAGCTGTCTTGGATACCTAGGGAATCTCTCACATGACGCTAGCTGTACACATTCGTGCCTCCTAATTCCAGATTCTGACTGTAGGCAGCTACTGAATCAGATAACCATTCTGCTGAATTGCTTTCTAGCCAGTGCTGACATCTTCATGTCTCAGGCAACTACATGGAGGCTGTACATTTAGAAGTCTTTCCCCTTAAACTGAAACTCTGATCCAGATAAATTTGTGAGGCAGCATTTTTTAAATACTGAAAGCTGTGTTTTTTAA
Organism: Rhagologus leucostigma; assembly: GCA_013397725.1. NCBI lineage: Eukaryota > Metazoa > Chordata > Aves > Passeriformes > Rhagologus > Rhagologus leucostigma. The sequence goes on along the minus strand of VZTD01002165.1, from coordinate 353,208 downwards.
ATATTGAGATCTGTGGTTGAAAATCTCAAGACTTTTAAAAATTAAAGTATCCACAGAAAACAGAATGTTTGCATACAGATAAAATAATTCAAAACCCCTTGGCATGCCATTAAAATAATGCAGCAATTCCAACCTATTACGATTGTCAGCGATTTCCCAGGTCTGAACTGTGTCCATGAGAAATTCAAGATTAAAAGTATTGGTCACTTTGGTTAGTAAGTAAAGGCTTCCTGGCTTCAAAGAATAAAATTGTTATGCTGACTGGAGAAGCACTTAGAAAGTTTCTGATGTCCTAGCCATGCAAGTCCATGCTAAGATCAGGGATAAATTCTAATCCTCAGTGTTTTAATAACACCTATTCTTTTTTGCTATGGTTTTATAAAGTACACACTAAATTTACCCCACACACACACCTGATTACTGGGCACAACAGATCAGTAACACCTCCTATCATTTTAACTTAGAATTTTTTACTGCTTATTTTCTTCAAAAATATACAACAAAATATAATTTTGCTTCACATTTTCCATTTTAAGTAGCAAGAAGCTTCATTGCAACTCACAGGCTTTTTTCAGAAAAAGCTTATGGTTCTATTGTATCTCTCCAAAGTAAAGACCACAATAAAAAACCAAAGAATTTCTAGGCCTAATTTTAAGAAAAATAAAGTTCCTTCTTATGATTTTGGTTTTCTTAAAAAGAAAGCTATTTTAAATACCATGAAAACTGTGTTTCTTTGTAGAAGAGCAAGTAATAAAATATTTAATATTTTTGCTGAAATTAAATTCTGGCTTTTGAGTGACCCCAAAAAAATCTGTTTTTTTTTTTTAATCTGGAATGTAAATATGTATTTAGATTATCTTGAACCAGAAGGGTTCTTCTCCCATTAAATCTATACAACCAAATTCTCCCCATACTTTCTACTTTCTGTTTTTAAAATAATGGAAGTGTTCCTGCTTGTTAGAGAACAAGGTTTAGCTTCTAGTCTAATGTTAATTCCATAACAAATGGGTAAAGAGAGAAGGCTTGCTATTTTAAACTTTTTTTGTTGTTTAGAGGTAAAGTTCGTGTAAATACTAGAAGCCATGCTTTTAGTATTATGGTGAAGGAAGACAAAACAATCCTTTAAAAAAATCTTGCTGAACTAAAACCATTAAAAACTGTAAGTGTGGGGCAGGGTGGTGTTTTGGTGTGACTTTGTCTCAGCCAGCCAACTGTTTTCTTCTTTGGGGAATATCCTCTCCCTGGCCTATCTCTAGCACAACATACTTTGTCTCTCATGTCAGCATACATGATCACTCTCTGTGTGGGACTTTGAGATACAGCAGCCTCACAGATGCTTCTCCTTTCTCTTTGGCAGCTGTCCAAATCTGCATTAGAAATGGACAAAATATTAATGATTGATATTTGTTTTCATGAGATTCTTGTTTTCCTTTATGTGACACGGCCATGGACATGGTGTTGTAACAGCCTGAAATTTTCCAGTGCTTTGTGCATGATAAAGGGTTTCCATAGGGGTTCTGGTGACAAATGTATGTGTGTCTCTTTTTCACCATCAAGCACCAGGGTATGTGACTGGAGTATTTTTAATTTATGATGACAGAGGTTCTGATTCATGGTTAAACTGGCTATTACTGGCTTGTGCTGTCAACAGAGCTCTGGTGGGAACCATTTTAACTTTTAGTTTTCTGTTTTTTGTCAAAGTTTTCTCTGTTTTTGTCAAACAGAGAAACAGAGCAGGCCACAGGCCCTAGTTTTGAGTGGTTTTGGAAGGCAGCAGTCTTGGGAAGATATTTATCACTTCCTAGAGAACACTGTTGATGTTAGGGAGAACTCCTAGATCTTAGAAAAGAGTATCTGACAGTAGGAAGGATGGGAAACTGGGTGTATAAAGAAAATGTACTTTAGTTCCTGCTGAGTTTCCCTTTCAGTTTTGGTCGTTTGGATAGCCATCTGCATTCCACAACCTGTTAAATATTCCTCTCAGTGCACACCATTCAGTAGTAGGGCAGTTGATAACATCAAGTGATCACGTATGTGTTTTTATGGCTTTTTAAGCTATGGGCAAGGTACATAATGTCCTATTGACCAGTGCTGCAAAGTGGTCTCTACCTGTTAGATCGTTAGAATTGGACGTGTTTCTTTTGTTCTGATCACCATAAATTGAGGTGAAAGCTCCACATTCCTTTTTTGTAGAAGTTTGCTTTCAGGAATGCCTCAAGACTCTTTACTTGCATGGAGAGTGGGGGAGGGAGCTAGAAATACACTTATGAAGGACAAAATCAGCCTAAGACTGAAGAAATAGTTCATCACTTCCAGATACACAGTGCAGTAAAGTTACTGCCCCTGAGAGAATCCCAGCAGTTGTACCCAGCCCATCAGCTGCTCTCACTGTAGAGAATGATTTTGTAGGGTGTTTCTCCTTCTAGAAACTGAAACCCTATGCTTCTTTGTAAACTTCTGATCTGGCTGAAGTATTGTATGTCGCAGTCTGAATATGCAAATGCTAATCTGCTTTTGAGTTACAAGTTGCAGGTCAGATTTTGCTGTCAAACTTCGAGAATTAGTTCATTAGCATTAGGTAGCAGACTTGTAGAAGTGCATTTCTTACTTTGTTTGTACCAACAACAAAGATAAATCCTTGATCACTTTGCTGGTAATAGCAATCCACTATAAATTATGAGAACAGAAATTAATCAGAGGCCATCACATAAATAAACAAGCTTGTACCAAGTTTCATGTGTATTCAAGCAGGCAGAACTTTAGTTTGCTTGCCATTCTCCTTTCTTGAATGGTAATAGCATTTGTGAACACTACTGAAATTGTGAGATCTTTTTAGGAAACAGCCCATGTTGATTTGTGAACATGAAGAAGCAAATGCCATTTTCATGGCTTTTCATTTTATGTTAGTTGCTAACATAAAATGGACCACATCAGAGAATGTAAGAGGAGAAATCATGCTCAAAACTTCATTTACTGTATACATAAGTGTTTATGACACAAAAGATGCCAGAAATGTGTCTTCTCAGAAGGAGATAATGCATTTAACTGTTTTTAAGTATGATGCTTTCTCAGCTCTGTATGTAATAAAATAGAAGTTAATTTTGTTAAAAGGCATTGACGACAACAATGAGCACTTGCAAAATATAAAACACTTCAGTTTCCTCTGGTAGACTTACGCACATGTGTAAGCCAGAAGAGCTGTGAATATTAAATGGTTTTCTTGGCTAAGCAGATAGTGCAAGTAAGATGATTCTTTGCTCTGTAAAGAAGAGAGCACAGAATTGGAGATTTAGGGGCAGATTGTTCTGAACTATCAGTTGTACCAATGCTAAGGAAGCACCACACATAATTTAGAAAGGCAGAGGAGAGTAAAAGTTCCAGGCATCAACAAAATTCTTGTACCGTTTGAGACTATGCTCTGCTTTCAGCATATTTTTTTACTTGTCTTTTCCCACCCTTTTGTCAGGAATTGCAAAGGAGCCTCTAATGACAGATTGATGACTTCCCTACAGTACCCTGCTAAGTGAACTTAGTTGGGGATAATTATACTTTTTAGAGCTCTGCTCATCAGGCTCTGTCAGACACCAAGAGGAGGCCAGACTCCTACCCCAAATGTGCTACTGTGGTCTTTTACTTACTCTGGTAGGCATGCTTTTGAGTTACAATTTCAGTAACTCTCTGGTGCTGAAATAGCAAGATGTTCAGATGTTCCACAGCATTTCTTGGAACAGATATTTTATTTCTAATTTTCTTGCTTGATTCAGAAAGTATCAGACTTGAATTCTGTTAATTTTACAATTACTGATTCAGTGTATGTTTTGATTTTCTACGAACAGAAAAATAAGGATATTCATTGTACAGAATTCTGTGAAAAGGACTCTTCATGCAACATAATTATCCGCTCTGGATGTCGTTGTAAAACAAATTCTGCTCTTATGAAGATGGCTTCTTTTACTGAATTTGAAGATCTCCTCTGAGAGTAGCTGTATGCAATAGGTAAAGAAAGCTTGGAAGATGGGGCTTGAGAACAGTTTATTTGATCCAAAACTTTTAGAAGTTGATCTCCTCATTTCATAGTTCACATAGCAACAATTTCTGATACTGTTAGTCTGAAAAAAGCCCTAAAATAAGACAATACATAAAACTAATATTTAAAGCTCTAGAAGAAAATAGGCACGAGAGCTTCCTATTTGTAGGATGTTACCAACTTTTCTTCATGGTGGCATCATTAACTTTTGAAAAGAATTGGGTTTGTTTTAATAAAATAAACATGAAGGTCTGATTCCCTGGTTACATATGCTAGTATAAATGTGATGGGGAATCACACATTAGCATTCCATCTACTCATCTATAAGTTCCAGCTGTCACCAGGGCATAGTAGATCTTCTAACAGCAAGTGAGAAACTGTGAAGCAAAAATTACTTGCAAGCCTTAATTTGGTAAAGCATTGCTTGGCTTAACAGAGTACATATGAGTACAAAAAAGCAATTGCAAACTTAGTACTGTGGTTCCATTATGACATTACAAAGGGTTGTCAAAATATAATTAAGGACTCTGAAATATTTTTTGTATTCCTAAATCATTTCTTTATCAAATGACCTTTGTATTTTCTTCCTCTTATTCTACATATGGCAGAAACACACTAGTGTGTTCTGTGTTCTGTTAGGGATTATGTCAAAGCAACGTATTGCACTGTGTTCAGGAATATTATATAGTATTTTACTATCTTGCTGCACATGTTTTGAATTTGAAATTAAACTCATGCTGGCTTACTGTTTTTAGAGATCTTCATGCTGTATTTCAGCTTTGAATTCCAGTTCAATTTGTTGCAGATCCCAGTAGTTTCACTAGCTTTAATAAAAAAAAAAAGAAATTAAGAGTTATAAAAATATGTGTTTCATCAAGCTTATTGTGACTTGAAGATAATGCTGTGATGCCTAAGACATTAGTCTTTCACAAGGTTTTCAAAATATCAGAGATTCTTTGAAAGGCATCATCAGTTCAGAGACTGGTGATGTTTTGTGCTAGATGCTTGAAAGTCCTGTAAACTTGAGCAGACCTGGGAGATTTGGATCTCAGGCTGGTAGAGCAAACCTTCAAAATTTGTATTTCTCATTATAAAGTGACACTCCTGTGAGCTGAAATTTTACTTTAAGCAAATTTTTATTTTAGTAGAAAAGCTTTAGGTTTTTTATATTGAATTGATGCTGGCTTGAAGAGATGTGCTGATATGTTATTCTTTCCTTTAAGTATGGGTCAAGTTTCGAGGAAAGAAGGAAGAAAAAACCAGAATATGCAGCAGTTACTTTCACTGGAGTATTTTGTGTACTGCCAGTAATGTTAGTAATGAGCATGGCATGGAAGTGTCCATTCTGTTTGTGAGCTTTAATCCAGATTGCCAATTTAAAAAATGCTTTGTCTGTCCCTGCAATACTGTAGGATTTCCTAATACAGTTTTTTACTGAGATCCATCAGTAATATTCAAGAGCTGTGAGCTGCTGAGAAACATGTAAGAGGATCACGTATTTCAGAAATACAATCCAGCTATATTGCCCAGTATGTCTGCTAGTGATCATTTGCCAAAAAGAATGAATATCCATTTAAGTATAAATATACATATGTGTTTAATTTCCCCTGAAGATGTTCTGAATTTTGTAGACCATACTATTAGTCTTGAGGAGAAAACAGTTTTGTTTTTAATAAACTTTATGCTGTCTTAAATCGCTTCCTGTATAAAGATGTTTCCAGCCTTATAGGTTACAAAAATATATTCAGTCATCTCACTTTTACATATGCTTGCATATAAAGTATGTGTATGTTTGTAATTGATACAAAAAGTCATTTGCATTTATCTGGTGTTCCATCTCAAACTTCACAAATCTGAACAGTTCTCAAAATAGCTCTATGAAATACGTCACTGTAGTTTTCCCCTTTGCAGATAAGGGAATTGGTGAAGATAAATGAAAGATTTAGTTCTTGTACTGATATTTGTTTGTCTTATTGTAACATAAATATTTCTTTATAGGCTATTTTTTGTGCTTTTCTTTCTGTATACTATTTGACATTAAATAAGTTAATCTGTGATTTAGGGTTGACACATCCCTATCAAGACTAGAGTTATGACTTAGAGTGTCAAGTCTTTGCCTCTTATAAGCAATGACTTAAGGTGGGTTTGTGCAGTGTAGCTTTTATCATGACATTTGTCAGACAGTTCTTGTAAAAAGGCTTTTTTGGGTACCAGTGGAGCCCATGCACTGGAACGATTTAAGGGACTACAGAACTTGCAAGGGGGCATAGGAAAGAAAGAAGAACAAGATCCTCAGAGAAATGTATGGTATTTTGCTGAAATAAGTTTTTCCCAAGCATTAGCATACCCTGACGTTTAAAAAGTTACCTCGTTTCGGAAATAATTTCGTTGTTCTTAATCTGTGGATGTCTCAGAAGCCTTTCTGTAAAAATAGCCCTTGTGCTATTTTTTACATGGCTATGGCTTTATACTACTATTTTACTGCCATTTTCTTTTAACCATTCATGGTTTAAGTAATCTAAAACACATCTTTCACAGCCGCATTCCATAGTAGCATTTGCAGACAACACTAAAGGCGTTTCTAGATCTTTCTTTGACATTCTACTAGCTTGAATGAGAAAATGTCTCCTGTACTGAGTAGCAAAATTTGGAATAGAAAAAAACGTGTATGGACAGTGTGTATTGCCTTTGAAATACTGAGTGAAACTCAGAGCATTGCTACTGAAACCGGTGTGGGGTCACCACAGTAAATGGAAGAATGGAATTGGCCTTCTCTATTTCAACGTCTGTGTTAAAATCCTCTTGCTGAAAATAGTTTAGTGTTAAAATATGGCAAATACATGTTAGCTGCAAAACCTTGTTTGGATGTGAGCTATGCAAGTTTTCTTGTTTACACAAATTCAGCCTTTATTACTTTAAAGTAAATGTGCCTTGATATGATAGCAGGTATGGGCCAAAATTCTTCAAAAAACAGCCTTGTTTTGAAACTAGCCCTTATTTCAAATAGATGAACAGAGAGGAGGTTTTTTTTGGAATTTCAGTCATCTGTTTCTGTGTAGTTATTACTTTTTTGTGGAGCTGGACCCTGTGCAGCATCTGTTAATGAAGTACATAAATCTCCTAGACTCAGCTTCTGGTCAAAGGAGGCTCTGCCTGATAGATATTTGGATGCTATTTCATCACACAATAGTAATGCAGACAGCAAAGCTGAAATATCCAAAAGGCTAAGGAGCTTCAAAGATGTGTTTCGATGACCATAGGTTCTTCTCCTGTAGGTAGTGAGTGGCAGTGGTGAATCTCCATTGCTCTGAAACTCCCCCTTCCCTTGCTTTCATCCTTTGTCTGTTTTCTTCAAAATATTTGAAGTTCAGCCTGCCATCCTCATCAAAAAGGTTCTTTTAAGTTAAACAAAAAAAAGATTAAATGAGCAAAGGTCACTGTCATTTCATCTGAATTATCTACCGTGCTAGTAAACAATCAGGGAAGCACCAGAGGTGTTTGAATTACAGAAGCCACTGTTCAGGTTTTAGGTTAAAAAATAGCTGAAACACTGGAGTATGAACTACTGTTCCCACTGAGGAGCTTTTTTCTTGCTAAGCTTTAGGAATAAATGAGAGAGACGGCCTATGGATAAAAATCTACCAAAGGAAGTATAAAAAGTACTTAATGGTGAATTTTTTATCTCAAAAATCTGGAAGAAGGATTTCATGAGTTTGATTGGCAAAATATGTATTATTTTTCTTTTCAATTTCTATTGTGTTAGGAAAGAAAGAATGTAATTTCATAATCCCAATGCAGTTTTATAAGCTCTAAATTTCACTTAACTATATTGGTCTTTCTTTCATGAATATTTTTTTTTTTTTTTTTAATTTTTTCCCCCCTCAAATTCTTATTTTATTTTGGGGCATATTGATTATATTACTCCCATAAAGTAGAATGTTTTGATTGGATTCAAGACATCAGTGCCCAAAGTATCTCCTTAGACCAGGGTGCCAGAAGTATATGAATATTTTTGAGCAAAATAGCTCTGTATTTGTATATTCTGCTTATTGGCTGCTTACCGTTACAGTTCCCACTGGCCAGTGCAGAAAACTCCTCTGGAGTGGTACTGTGCCACTGTTATTTTAATAAATGGAGATAATCAGGAGGTTAAGGAGTGCTAGCTACTTTTTCTCCTTTGTTTCATATCCCTTTCAGTGTTCAATGCAAAATAGAAGGCATGAAATCTGTAGGAATAAGAACAGTTTAGAGCTATAAAATTTTTCCTGCTTCAGTAGTTTGACACAAAAATAATGCAGTTCTTCTAAAGAAAAGGTGGATCAATCAATCTTGAAAAATCTTTGCACTCTAGTTCTTGTTGTTGTAACGTTTGAAAGCAGCCTTTAATTCTTCTTTGTCTTCCTGTTTACCAAGCATTATTTTTTATAGATTTTTAATTCATTGAATTCCTGTGGCATCATTACTGCTGAATATAGTGAATACTTATTAAAGAAGGTACAAGACTCTAAATCAACTACACTTTCTTTTATTATTGAATCTTACAAGCTATTGGATCTTACCAAAAATCCCATGACTTAAAATAAATATTTTCTTCTATTGACAGCAGACTCATTTTTGTCTATTCCGTAGCTACCATGCTATATATTAACTTTTCTGTCCTTTGTGACATAACCTCTCAACTATTGAGTGAATGCTGATATAGAAATGCAGTATTGTTTTTATATCCCACCAGTAGCATGCTCTCACACACACACACTGACGCACCCACAAAAGTATGGATAGTCCTACTGGAGAGGGGATTAAAAAAAAATTCTGCTGTATAGTTATCTAGTACAGGATCAAGTGGGGAAAAAAAGAAGAGGAGGAAGAAGTAGGGAGGCTCTGTGAAGGCAAAGGAGTGCAGAACAGCCTACCTGAGTTACTGGAGGATAAGGAGTTAATCTTGTTCGTACTATACTTTTTAGCAGGGCCTGTTGTGATAGTTCAAGGGTTACTGGTTTTAAACTAAAAGAGGGTAGATTGAGACTAGATATATAGAGAAGAAATTTTTTACAATGAGGATGGAAAAATACTGGCCCAGGTTTCCCAGGCAGGTGGTGGATCCCTCATCCCTGGAAACACTCAAGGTCAGGTTGGATAGCCAACCTGTTGACCAGCAGCCTGTTCAGTTTGAAGATGTTCCTGCTCACTGCAGCGTGGATGGACTAAATGACCTTTAAACCCTTCCAATCCAAACTGGTGATTCTAAGATAGCACATGATGCTTTTCACGTCTCAGGTGGACATCTAATGAGACAGGGATCTGCTGGAGGATGGGTGGAAGAGTAGGATGCCTCAACCAGTCTATATCAAAAACGTCTCATTTTTGAGAGGTTTTATAAACCAAATATTGAACACTGAAACTGATACTATGTTGTCATTAAAAATATTGTTAAAAATCATAGATTGAACTCCAAAAAATCCTGAGACTGCGGTGAGCAAATATAACAGTAATAGTAAAAAAAGCTCCCTGTTCAGTCTGCTTACTGAATTTTGATTCTGTAGGGCCCACATCGGTTGTGTTTTATTATGTCTTCCTGCAGTTCTGAGTGCCAGCCAAAAATTCGTGCGTTTCTGTGTTTTTGAAGTAACCAAGATTGTGTTTGTATCTTCCTCGTAGTCTTCCTTCCTTCCTGTTATTGAAATCAGAATCTCTGGTTGTTTTCTTATAACATGAGAGATACAGAATATTAGGTTTTCTCATCTGTGTTTTTATGTCCTCTTTTACCAGCTTACGGGAGTGAAATTTCCTTCTGGTGTTTTCTGGGGTTTTTTTTACAGCATTGCATCAAATCTCTAACATCATCGGTAAACTTCTGCTTATCTAACAAGTAGGAGAATGAGAAAGTGCACTGTGGACGAGGCAACAAGGGCCGAGATTCAGGAAATACATGTATTACAGTGCCCTGAGCAGTAAGTGGAAGTCAGAAGGCTTCTGACTTTACCAGAAGCAATTTTCTTTAAGAATGTGCCAGTTTTTTCTGCCACCGTAAAATTGGTGTTACTGGCACGTACAGCAGTTACTTGACTTACAAGAAACTTAGCAGATTCGAATCATCATGTTACTTAAATTGATTTGTGGAGATAGTAAAGCTGATCCTTGTTTTTTCATGCTCAGGCTATGGGTATCTAATCACATACCCTCTGTACCATAGAATCTTTGTAGGACCATTTGTGGTTTTTTGTAGGTTTTCAAAGAAAAACATTATGTTTGTCTGTAGAATGAAGGGAAAGTCTTACTGATTAATCAAAGAAAGAAAGAATGTCAGAGAAAGGAAGAGGAGATCCCCTTTAGCAGGTTTTTGCTTGGGACACTGGGCCTTGTGCTTCTTCCTGGGTACTGGATTAGTCAGTCAGCAGCGACCCTTCTACAGCTTCTAATGTGAGCTGATGGTTTTTGTGAGCAGCATTATAAATTTCCAATAAAGCACTCCATCCCAACCTCAGCAAGAGCACTGCATGAGAAATGAATGTCTAAATTACAGTCAAATGGTTTCTTGACACATTTTGGGTAGACTGTGTTCTCCTGCCTGTAGTTTATAAACTTGTCTGATTTATATATTGCTATAAATCACTGACTTCTGAATACAGTTGTATGAATTTACAGCAGGAGCCATTTATAATTTGCTTGTCGTGAATGTTAACTGAGCTGTTTATCTAGATTGCTATATAAATCAGTTTTATATTTCTCAGCTTAAATAATTTACATAATGTTTTTTAAGTCAGTCACCATTATTGTGTCAGAAATTCAGATTTCTTTTTCCCTGCCTTAGGATATTTTAACAAAAACTTTAGAATATAAGGGGAGGAAATGAAATATGAATGAGAGTCTTTTGAGAGGTGGTTGGTTGAAGTTTTCATCATAAGTCAGTCATATTACAGAGGAGGAATAAAACATGTAAAAAAGAAGGGACTTCAGCAGTAGAAACTGTTCAGATTCACTGAGAATTCTTCTGAGTACTTGTAAAATTGATGCAAGGTGAAATGTTGGCGTTGTAAACTAGCGTATGTAAACACTGGCTGAAAACATGGCCAGGCTCAGCAGATGCCAAAACCATATTGCTCAGTAGTTCAGGGCTTGCAAAGTGGACACAAGACTGAAAGGAGTGTAGGAACTTTGAAATAGTTATGAAACACAGCAGTGTTTCATGACACTCTGTATAACCTCCTATGATTCAGCATATCTGATCCTAATATTTTGCAGCAATTATAGGATAGACTGAGGACAGTTGTTCCAGTCAGATTCTTGTAATTTATCGAAGTCATGAGTCAAGTTTCAAAGAAAAAATGTTTGACTTTTGTATCCGATTATTTTGTTGTTACTCGCTAAAGCCACCTTTTACCCTCAAAGTAATATACAGTATTGAATTAACTTAGGCAATGCATGCTATTTAGTTGTGAAAACATGATTAAACTAAGTTGGCAAATTGATTCCCATTTTGGATTTGTCTGGATGACACTGGAATAGCTGGTTCACTTTTCTGCTCCTCTCTCCAAGGCTGCTGTTCCCTTAGGCTGCCAGTCACACTCTTGCTGTGGGTGCTGTAGCTGCTGGTAGGGGTGACTGCTTTTCGATCCCAAATGAGAATGAAGGCTGAACCTTGCAAACTTACATTCAGTCCTCCAGCTGCCAGCTGGCCGTAGCCTATGGCTGTTGTGGTGGGAATATAGGAAAGCAGTGACTGTGTCTGGAAGGTTATTATCACCTGTGTCTTCTGCAGTAGCTCTGTGTGACGGCAGCTGTCAAGTTTGACATGTCACGTTCCGTAGGCGCTGTGAAGGTGAATGATCCCAAAGGGACCTGGGACTGTCAAAGTCCAACTGATTCTGTTGATTAGTTGGTTGGTTGTCACCAGCTTGTGCTGATTGGCAGGTCCTTTTTACAGTTGCATCGTATGGGCTGTCTAACAGTCAGGAAAATCTGCATTCCTGTGTCCTGACTGTGGAGCTTTCTACACAACCTTCAACATGGCTGTTTCTTTGAACCCTGTACTGAGGATCTCGTACTATTTTCAGTTCTACTGTCCCATCAATGCTTGCAGCGTTTTGGGTGAGTTTACAGCAGAACTTCCTGTATTATGGCTAAAGGCAGATCTGTAGCAATAGGAATGTAGAGAGAATATAAGATAATTTTGATAATTACGAATGTTCATAAAACCAGTATAAGTCAACTACTGGCTTTTTAAGAGGTCTCTGAATGTAACTTTTGCAAAACTATATAGGTGGCAATGGCCTTAAAGGTAGAATACAAAATTAGCATCTTTCAGGGAACGAATTATAAAATTTCAGCTGTGTGAAAAGAAATCATTCTGATCACACAGTTAATTCTAAGGGAATGTTGTCTGATGAAGTCTGCAAGGATCAGTCTCCTGTTTTCTAGTATTGCATTCTCTTGCCTTTCTACTCTTATACATGTATTTATAATAATGTAAAATTTCATCAGAGAATGGAAATGATATTTTGAAAACAAAAAAAGGGGAAAGAATAAAAAGGGGTCACCTGTCAGTAGTCCTGAACATGGCTGTTTTTTGGATTTGACCCTGATTTCAGCTTCGTTCTTGGCTGGCAGGTGCCTGGAGGCCTTTCAGTCTGCTTTAGGAGACCTTGTTTTAAAAACAGTAGTATTTTTCACCTAATTATGAATGCAGATTTTGCATGTGTTTGAGATTTACAAGGCCTTGCTTATGTGAAACAGGCTATAAACTCTCCTTGGAAATGTATAGTAGTCTGGAGTAGATAATTACACTTTGAGAAAAGAGCCTCTGTTTCCAGTGAAAACACTGTAAAGTTATTTCAGAAATGCTCTGACCTCAGACGTTTCATATAACTTACACAAAATGCTTTCACATTTGTTCGGCAGCTCGCAGCTTGATCTCTGCCATCTCGTAAACGAAAGCACAGAAGTCTCCCTGGGAAAAAAGCAGCAAGTCTATGCTGTGGCCTACAAAACTAGTGTTATTTTACTCACTCTGTGCTTTGTGTCTGTACCCTTAAACAGAAGAAACCTTGCTCTCCTTTAAACAAATCTGTCTCCTAATCACATCCCACCCCCACAAACCCAACTTTCCCTGAGATTTTTCTTCCTCCCTGCCTCCACTCAGTGTACACACTCTAATAAACTCTGCAGTAAAAACCTTGGGAGAATTTCTCAGCACAAATGGAAAGAAGATGTCAAAGGCTGAGGATAGGAATTTTCTGTTTAAAGTTGGAAAAACAATAGAGGACAATTGAAACAGTGGGGGAAAAGCCAGTGATGGGTGAACAAGCCTTGAAAGTATTGCATTAATTTTTATTTTGATGAAACCCCACTGGTTCTCTTCACTTGCATCCAAAAGCTATTTTTGTTTGCAATTGTTTGTTTGTGTTTCAAGACTTGTGTAAAGCAAAAGCATTGCAAATACTAATGAAGAGACTTGTGAGAATGTTCACACCAGAAGTGCTTTTGTGGGCTCTTGAAAAGCTGTTTTTAACTCCTGGTACAATAAACTTGTCAGATATATATGAAGATGTCTATGAAAAATTTGTGGGCTGGAAAGGTGACTTGATAGAGATGATGGTGTATGCCACTCAGGGAGAGAAAACACTGAACAATGAGAAACAAAACAAATTCTGATTATGATGTGCACAGGTCATTTTCAGAAAATCCTGCACAGAAAAAAAGAGAAAAAAAAAAGAGATATATGATTCAGTCTTATTAAAAACCATGTTTGGGTATGGATTGTGCTTTCAGAGAACTCTAACAGAGGAAAATATGCAGGATAGGGGCAGGGGCCACTTGTGCAGCTGGAGATGGCTGAACATATTGCTAGCAGTTGTACCAGGGAGACAGTGAGTAGCCCTGCAGATCTGGTGGCTGAACCTCTCATGTGAGCTCTAACTTGTTTCTGTTCCAGTGAGCCATCTTAGTTCAGGCAGCTGATGTGATCTCTCCTGTCTTAATTTCTACCAACAGGCAGAGCTGTGGCAAGCACACCTCAGAAAAGTTATGAGCCAAAACCCATCAGAAGCAGGGCCACTCTTGGGCATAAGAACGGCACTGAGCATCTAAATGAAAGCAGCAACAGCTCCCACAAGACAACATCTGTTTACAGTCTCAGTCAAGTCATGTTATGTATAATTTCATGCCTAAGGCCTAAGAAATTGGATTCTGACTGTAGCAGATAGGGGTCATGCTATTTGCACTTAGCAGCCAGTAAGATATTCAGAACCAGTCATTACTGGCTTGATAATTCAAGGAGGTAGAACATGTGAGCACAGCCCTTCGCTTGTGCTCAGCGTTCGCTGTGGAAAAGGCAGCAACAGCCAGCACTGACTGATTTTAGTTCTTCCCATCTTGCAATTACTGTGTTACTGATGGTATGAGTTTGCAAATTCACAAGGTCGGCGACATGTATGTGTACGTTTTAAAGCAGACCTGCTCTGCTGTAATGTCACATCACAGTACATGTAGCTAAAAGTAGACAGAGCTGCATGTAGTTTTCAGTATGTATTTATGTGAACACGTGAACTGGGAAAGGACAGTAAGGGTTAAAGTATATAAAAAAAAAAATAGATGGAGAGACCTTAAAGGTGCAGCTAGGTTGTATCTATTCGTTAAATTATTTTGTTTAATTTGTTTTTAACGAGGCCAAGTGCTTGCAGGGCAACACAAAGTGGGCGGGGGTCATAGTTAATTGAGCAGATAGTTTCCACTCAGCTGGCGGTGAGCACTGTCCTTCGTGAAGGAGACGTAGGGACATCACGAGGCAGACTTGTTTCTATGTCCTCTGCAGCAGACAGAAGAGATGGCAGCCCATGGAAGGAGAGGCATATGCTTTAATTCCTTGAAAGATTTAGCAGCAGATGCTCTTCTCTGGCATGCATCAGAAGCCTTTAAAACTAAGCAGAAAACTGGCTACAACAGGGATTCTCAAAGGCTTGCCTGTGGTTGATCACGTCTTTAATACACAGCAGACTGACCTCCATCCCACTGCATTTATGTGAACCACATGAATTTTTACCAGTTTTGTTGGTGACAATCTTTTCTTGTTCTGCATGCATACGGCCTCACAAACACACACACACAGCTACACGCTCTTTGTGTTATAACAGTGGACCATGCTGGCTTGAATGGCTCCTTCTCTGTTTACAGCTGCTTTCATATGTATCTTAGGTCCTTCTTTGTAATGAAACACCTGCATATCTTTCAGAAAGCTGGAGGCAGTCTGCACTATGTAAGCAGCCAGTTTTCTGCAGACTGATAGCATTTTTATTCACAAGATACTAACCTGAAAAACTAGTGGTTTAGAAACCTGCTGGTAGCTTTCTGGAAAGTGCTCAGTAAAAATGGAATAGCGAAGGACCTCCATATTTGTGATTCTGTCACCTTACTGTTTGTTGGGTGGTAAGTAACAAAAAGAAATACTCCTGCAAAATCATGTGACACAAAGAGCTCATTTTGCCTAAACAGTATGCTGGAGACTAAACATCAGTATTGGCAAAGAAAGGAATGAAAACCCTACTTTTAGATTTCCTGATCCATTTTTCTTTGGCAATCGAAGACAAGGAGGGTGCCAAAATACATGACAGATTTATATGTGTTTGAATTTATTAAGTGCACTTGCAAAGAACTTTTACAGTCTTAGAAAACTTTTATTATCTGGTAGGAGATAAACTATTGTCCTTAAGTGAAATCAGTAGAAATTTTACCATTTCAGGCATAGTTTTGCTTGTCTAAGTAGACTGATTCAACACGCAGGATTAGCAAACTATTCAAGAAATAGTGTGCAGTTCCTATTATTAGCACAGTGAAGAAGCCATCTTTGGAATAGCCCTGGCATTTGGAGTTAAAAATTATGAGGAAATACACAGTTGGGAAGAAATTGCAGGTTGGTGCAGACCTGTTTCTTGCTGTGTCCCAGGACTTCATCAGTATCAGTAACTAATCTTTGCCTTTGTTTCTTTCAGGGCCCTCCTGGTCCAAAAGGCGAGAAGGTGAGTTGATGTTCGGGTGATTCTTACAAGGTGACTGGAAAGCCCTCCCAGCATGAACTCAAGAGACCGTTTGTATTGATGCAGTGAAATGTTAGATTATGTAAGAGAGCTGGGTAGCACACAGATGCTGTGTTAAACCTATCATCTCATCTTTCCACTTTGCAGGGAGATCAAGGTGATCAGGGCCCTCGGGTAAGCATCTTAAAAAAAATGTTACACTTCCCCTTCGCTGAGTAGGCAATTAGTCTTTAGTGCAAAACTAAATTAAAATACACTGTCTGAGCTAATTATGCTTATTAGCTGCATTTACTCTGCATGTTGAAGTGTCTGCAGGACAGTAATACTGAACATGAGCAGGTAGTGTCTGGGAGGATTTGAGTGATTCCACGGTGTACAGTTTCCATTGTGGGTGGAAGCAGGTTTCACAGTGATTTTGCTCTGCTGTATAAAGCTGGCTTTCCTAACCGAACCATTCAGTTTCCCCAGCAATGTGTTCACGCCATGCATGGGCTTCCACAATGCAGAGGGCCAGTGGGTTTCTAATAAATGTACTTCTGGATTTCATGTAAAATGTAGATAATATTTAGTGAATTATAAACAAATATAATGTATGCATGTATTAGCTTTTTTCCTGACATGTATGTATTTAATATTTTTAATAATAACAATATTATCACTTCATAGTTACAATCCAGATAGTTAGAACATGGTTTAATTTAGGAAATGTAGAGGTTCTTTTAATTTCTAAATATCATGGTTATTTTAGCAGAGAAATAGAGGAATACAGGAGTGTAAATTCAAGTGGATTGGCTGTGCTAGTTCACTCTTCTTTACATCTGTGCTTCATTAGAAAACGCTTGGTTATGTTGTTCAGATGATATAGTAACTCTCTTCGGTTACATGTTTATAGTTTTTTCCATAAGAGTATGTTCCATGGATTATTTTCTTCTGTTAACTATGTTAAATATTTTGAATTCGCAGCTTTATTTTAGTCTACTGTTTTGTTTCATATAATTTGATTTAATTGGATTTTACATTTTTTCAGTCAATAAGGTTATCTAAAGTCACAACATGCTTTTACAGCTGATTTTGATGTTCTGTTAACTACCAGTGTGTCCTGTTATGCTTGGTGCTAGGGCTGCACGTCATAAAGACAGCGGCCTGAGAGCGAATAGCTTTAAATATTATTTCAGTTGAAACTCAATAATAAGAGTTGGAGAACTACTTAAATAAATAAAAGAAACTAGAAAGTAACAACGAGAGCAACGTGCTTTTTTTCTAAGCTAACTAATACACGAACTAAAGGTTCTGAATAATGTAAAAATTTCCTTTTAACTTCTAAGCAAATTTAGTATCTGTCAGAGGCCATACTGGGCTGTATATTTTGTCTGGTTCTGTGCTGCAGAACTTCACAGGGAATGTGAGGAGAGAGGTGGCAGGGGAGGAGAGCAGTGCAGTGCCTGTGGCTTAGGAGAGGATGCTCTGTTCAGGTAGCATAAGACAGGCCCATTTGTAAGTGCTTGCTCTGAGTGGCCTTATATGCAGAAGAATGCGTGTTCTTACATTCACAACTGTAGCCTTAGATTCAAAAGAACAGGAGAGAAAAATTGATGGAAGTATCAGAAAGGGATGCAGTGATAAATATGGAAGAGCAACATTGTGAAGAATATTACCTAAGTGAGAATAAGAATCTGGAATTATGACTATTAGAGAAGTTTCCAGGGAAAGACCCAGAGGTCTGAACACTGGAGAATAAATGAAGTAGTTGCAACACAAGGGAATGATGATGCAGAAATCTTGGCAAAATGTTGAAGAGACGTAAGAACTATTAAGTGGTTAAGCATGTGTGGCTTCCAGTGCCTGGTCTGGAAGTGTTGGCAATGCCCAACAAGAAGATGCAGCTTTGGTCGGTGTTATTGCAGTGGGACCTCTGCTACGCAGAGACTGTTGTGTCCCACTTTGCCAAGACATACTCCCTGTACTGGCAGGCAGTAGAGTCCTTACTGAGCCGTACAATTCACGGTTATGACTACTTTGTGGGTTTGGTAAATCAAGTGCAGATAAAAAGCAGAAAATATACAACCTGAGGAATTCATCTATAAGGACATCACGAAGTTGTATCTGCAGCAGCAGCTGGCACTTGAGAGTGAATTCTGTATCTGATTACAGAAAAGGAATTCAGTAAGGTCAGCAGGGGAGAGGAAGAGGTGGTGACTAGCGTCTTGTGGACAAGCTGAAACTTTACAAACTCTTTAGTCAATGCAGGTTGTAGTAGCATACTTCCTTTTTCAGTATATGGGTCTAACTTGGGAAATTTAACCAGTGTTGTTGGCTTTCCCTGGATGTGTTCTACAGCGTCTTCTCCTATTTTCCCCTGCATATTTCACAAGTAATACGTACTATGAAGCCTCTGACCATTTTATGTTTCATGGTACAGCAGTTATCTCTTCTGATGACTGTCTTCAGGGTGAATCTGCTCAACCTGCTGTGCCGGGGGATTTACAATATAATTAATAGAAATTTTATGTGTAAGCCACTCATGCACCAAATGAAACTAAACCCATTTAGTCCTGGTTGGTTACCTTTGCACATAGTTATCCATCACTGCGTGTGTAAAATAAATGGGTTTGGAGGTAATGGCATACAATTTTATTTTCGAGAACTACTGTACCTGAAAGTAACTGGGGCATGACATTAATGCTTGGATTTGACAAGTTTGCAGGCAGATTGGATATAATATCCAAGAGCAGTGAACATTTTAATGCTAATTCATCTTTTACAGGTAAGGCACCTGAAGTTTCTTTGGGTTTGTGTTTTCACATATTGGCTTGAAACAAGAGTTTAACTTAGCAAAAACTGTTAGTGTTCCAAGCTATGACTGAAATTTCAACACGACCCTTATTCTTTAGAAAAGCTGCTTTCTTTCCTCCAGGCATTTTAGTAAAAGAAATCAAAATAAAATGTAAAGACTGTCCAGGTCAAGATGAGACCTTAGACTGCCAAAATTCTGCTGGAAAGAAAAGATATTTGTGAAAACATTTTGCAAGAGGCAAAGATACTGTTGTTTTCTATCCCACCCAGTTTTTCACCTTGAGATTTTTGCAGGATCCTTCTTTCTGAAATAATTTCAAAACTGTAAAAATAATAATCAGTTATCTCAAAATGTTCGCAGTCACTGGACATATAGAACACATACTGAACTTCTTTGAAGTTCAGGTTTTCTTAAAAATATCTTCAATAAAGTTGTACACTAACAACTCAACCCTGCAAATACCACCCAGGGATCAGGCACTTGTATTTTTAGAACAGTGTGACTGGGATTTTGTGCTGGTTTTTTTTAAGAATCTGAGGAGTTTTCTTAAGTATTCAAAAGTAATGTTTGGATCGGTCTCCTTCATTGTGCAAAGATGGCATAAGGGCTCTAGTTTGTAATGCCATGTGGCTTGATCTACTTGTTTCCATGCTGTCTGTAGAAAATATGAGCCAAAACACATTCTAGCAGTGTGAGTGAAATTGAAATTCATACCCTGAGTGTGAGTTTGAGCAGCAAGTTAATACAGCTTTTAATCACATGAGACCACCAATAAGGTAGTGATGGTGAGTCCTGATCTTAATGTGGAAAAAAAATTTTTTATCTCTGTATGTATTTTTGTATCAGATCTCTAATTACTCTAAAGTTCTGGTTGACTAAACATTTAGGTCAAATGCAAAACTAGCTTTCCTCGATACCAGTGTAAGAAATGGTAGTGTTAATATTACTATCTCTCGGATGCTCTTCCTTTTGCAGAGGGCATGTCTTCATGAAATGTCCATGGAGATTTGCTTTACTTTACTGATCCATGAGAAGATTAAAAATGATGGAGTTTAGCCTGTGGACTGTTGGAATAAATGGTGATATCAGGCTGCTCAGTTCCAGTTGTTCAGCTGTAGTCCAATTTAAAAAAAGCCTTTGAAAATTTCATCATGGTAGGATTGCAAAGGATATATTGTCCAAGTAGACTGCAGCTTGATAAGGCAAATTGGTCTTCAGAGGTGAATATTTCGGAACAGAACAGCTAGTACAGAATGTCTTATTGGATGTGGAAGGGAACTTTGTGATCAAGGATGAGGAAAAGTCTGAGGCACTTAATGCCTTATTTGCCTCAGTCTTCAACAGAAAGCAACATCCTTCTGTAAATGAGATAATAAATATCTTCTGTCCTTTAGTTCAGATACATGGGAGATTTCTTGCTTATCAGGGCTAGAAATCATTAGCTAGCAGCTGGTTTTAAATTGGTTTTGCTCTAGGTGAAATGAGATACCACCTAGAAGCCATACGTAAGTATTTTCATGAAATAATTTTCTCCTTTTGATATATTTAAGTAAATTTTTCTGTTGGCTGGGGTGGCACAGAACTGATAATATCTCTAAAATATCTTAAGCAGGAAAGATGAAGTTCTAGAAAAGACAGGAACTTAGAAGTTTATTTTATTTTGTAAACCTTTATTGACTTGAAGATTAAAAACATTCCTTGAGTCCTGTTAAAACAGTTAGGTTCAGATAGAGATATAATGTTCTTTTCTAGTTAACCTTTTCCCATGTTTACTTTTAATATATTTGCTACTTATTTGCTGTCTGGTAGAGAGCAATCATTGCTTTGCAAATTCTGCATTTCTATACTGACAAACTATTTCAAAATTATCTAGTATCAACAAAAATAGTCCTGGAAGCAGTCTATTTACTGAAATAACTAAATACAAATGTGTGTGTATATAGACATAAGTTCTCTTTTAGAAGTGAAGTATTGCTTCACTTGTTCTATTATAGACACAGCTTTTAAAAACTATTGCATATGGAAAGGAAATTAAAGGTGTGCAAGCAGTAAATGTTGACAGGATTTTTTTAAATGAAAAATTTAAAAAGCCTTTTTAAAATATGTGTGCATTATTATTAGTTAATATGTTTCTAGGAAATATATCATAAATATTTTGAGCCTTTTCCTACTCCTAGTGACAGTGCTAGGAAAACCTGTATTCATGTCCTTAGAATCAGTACCCCAGTCATAAATTAGAAAATACTTGTTACCGAATGATGATTAAACCATGACCATTAACTTTTCACCCTCCTTCAAAGCCGTCCTATTTTGTACTACATGGGGGGTTTGGGTTGGTTTGTTTGTTGTTGTTTTTGGTTTTTTTAAGAAAGGAACAGGTTTGCTTCACAAAATAAGTAGTAATATATAAGTTAATCTGATTTCCTGCTGCCTTCCCCAAAAGCAAAACTTAGTTTTTTGGAGTGAGGTCAGGCTGACATTGCTAACTGTAATGAATGTAGGTAAATAATTTCTGTTATAGGAAGTTTTGTTCCCGAAAGTTTCATGCTGATAATTTTTATTCTCATTCCACATCTTGTCAAAGCAAAAATGTATAGTATTAGAGTCAAAATGTTATGTTAATCAAATAGAATTTTGTGTAATTTAAACATATTCTATGAATTTCTTCTGCTCTTGATGATTCTTATTTATGTCTAAAAGCATATTTTCTGTTTTACTGTATGTTACTTCAGACGTATAGCAGACACAGAGTGCTGCTTTAATTTCATACTTTACTCGAGTATGATTACGCTCATGGTTGTTTATTCTGTTGTTGATTGTCCTGTGTAAATCAAATTATAGATCAAGGTATAAGCTATGTCTAGCTACTTTACTTTCTAGGCACTTTACTATGCACTCTTAGTGTGCCACAGTAAGAATATTAACAAAGCATTAGTGATTCCTTCTGTTAACATAACTTTCACTGAAGCAGAATTGTTAAGAAAACTTCTGGACATCTGGTTTAATGCCAATTTGTCTGTGAGCAGTTAATTTAACTTCTAAGGCTTTGTGTCCTTATCTGCCAGAAGGCGGCAGGGGTATTTACCTACTCCATTCCTGGGACTAATTATCTGTTCTGCTTCACTGGTGTTGGGCTGTTGTGGCTCCCCTGTTTTCCATTAAGGCGAAACTAGGGTAACAAATTGGAGCAAGGTAACTTGGAGCTCTGTAACTAGGAGAGGTTAGGAAAGAACTCAGATGGCATTGGCTGTCAACTTTGTCTAAAGCATTGGGACACTCGGACTTGAGAGTCAGAATTCACAAGAGTGTCCTTATGGCTGTGAGTGACTCTCTAGGGCCGAGCTATGCCTTTGATGTTCAGCTCCTGAGGTTCCCATGAGGAATGCAGAACAGCTGTGACACTCCAGAGAAAGTGCCACATACCTGCTCCCGAGATGAGGATGTTGTCATTCCTGTCTTAAGAGCTAGGCAGTGCATGTCTTCTCTCTCCACCACTTGGCTTGCATCTTGCCCCTTTTTAGTAATGCCAGAGGAATGGTGAGGAAGGAAGTCTCTGTACATCCTGTTCCTTTTTCTACAGCCCCGTCCTGTGACTGAAAATACATCATGTAGCTGTTGTATCTCAAACTACAGCTGTCATGCAGAAGTGCTGCAGAACTGAACATATGAGTTAGACAAATTTGATTGAAAACAGCTCTAAAAAATTTAATCCAATCCTAGTAACCATCATAGAAAAAGCTTGAATCACTTAGCTGCATCACATAACTGCAGCAGGTATAAAATTTGAAGAGAACCATAAGCCAGGACAGAAGATTTTTTCTTTGAGAAGCAACTTGGTTATGGACCAGCCCATCTTGCAGTTAACTGGATGCCTACCAGCACTTCCAGTGAGAGTAACAGGTTTGCCTTCAGGAAGGGTATTTTATGGAGGTCAGATGGTGATCACTCCTCCGAACACATAACTGAGTTGTGTAGGAAAGACATTTGCCTCACTGAAAATTCATCTAATAATAAGACAAAAGTAGAGAAGTGTTGGCTTTTTCCAGTTTTATTCAATTTGAAAGCAGTGTCAGGTAGAATTCAGAGAGGTTATTATAGGAAATAATGCTTTTACAGTGATCTATTTATGCTAGATCTTAAACACTACATTTTTACTATTTTACTACAAAGTCTGAATCATTATATAATGTATTCAAATCAAAACTCTTTGCTGAATGTTTATCTGAGTGAAAAGAAATTCCTGGATTCTTGTCTTGTTGTGGTGTGCTGTTTTTGTTAGCAGACTTGCTGCTGGAGAAAGCAGCAGTTATGATAAAAGGGATTATATAAAAGAGCACCTGCTGAGAGTCCGTGGCACTGTACAGGGTGATACCAAACACTGTATTCCCCAGGGCAGGTACAATAATTAGCCCCAGGACTGGCACTCAGTCTGAGGGATTAATTAGAACTGGAGGTAGTGTTGGAGGGAGGCAGAGCAGCCATAAAGAGTGTCAGGATCACTCTGGCCTGAAGCCTATGTGATTTGATGTGAAATAGCAGCAGCTGGCTGTAACCTTAGGAAGTGCAAGAGAACAGCAGGTGGTAATTCCTGTCTCATTTACCATGTCTTCACAGGAACATGCAAGCTTGTGCAGCTTGGGTTTATTGGCAGGTCAGAAGGAAAATCCTAGGGAGGACTGTGACATTTACTATACTGAGCAAATGCAGTAGTCAAACTGGAGTGTACGCAGCGCAGTGTAAAGCCAGTAACACTGTTGCTTTATGTTATCATACTTGCCATGTGACAAGGTTATAATACTGACCTCATGTGGACCAGTGGACAAACCTGAAAGTACTGTGAAAAATAGCAGGACAGCTAGTGGGAATTACATCCTTCAAGGCTGTGATGAATGTAACAGGACAACTATTTCATCTAGTAAAAAAGTCAGACAGGGGGAATGATATGCTGTTCTGGCATCTCTTGGTTTTCTCAGTAGCCACTGTGTGGGGCAAGTAGGCTTCACCTGCGCTGCCAGGTAGGTAATGTGGTCCCATGGCTGTTAGCCTCCATCAAGCATCGTGTTTTGCTTGGCATTTGGGCAAAAATGGCAGTGAGACATGCAACAACTGTGCTAATTTAGAAATTGTAACCAGCTAGCTTTTCAGGGTGAGCTTGAGTAGCTGTCAGCAGAGGAATTTAGTAGACCAGTGGTTGCTGTTGATGACTGTAGTGTTTTGTATTCTCTTAGGGCCTCCCAGGGTGTAGAACAAGAACCCTTCCTATGTGCAGTTCAAGAATCAAACCAAATAAAGAGAAAATTGAGTAACTTTGAATCTGTCGTTCAGAACAGCTTTAGATACAGAAAAAATAAAACAGATCCAGGGGATATTTGTGGCTATATTTATAGCAGAATGACAGGAAAGGAAGGGAACTCATTTTGTGGGAAGGATAGCTCTTTTTATGCCTTTTTAGAAGCTCATTGTGTGCCAACATTATCTTTCATGGATGCCAGAGGGTGCAATGCCTTCTAAAGCCTCCCACACATGCAGAAACTATGGACCCATTGTAGTTTCTGTGCTGGGTTCCATTTAGTGTTCCCGTGTTTCTGGCTCTCTCCAAAGATGCGTGTTACTCATGGGGAGATGATCCTGGTCCAAACTGGCCTTGCATGTATCTGAGTGTTAGGTCTAAGATTATGGCCACTTTGGGCAAAGGAAGGAAAGCTTTGTTCTGCTTGGGAACAAGCTGAAAGAAGTAACTAAGCTGCAGATGGAAGAATGGGATTGTCCACTTTTCTCACGTGTTGTTTCTGTAGGCAGATAACTGCAGGACTGATAGCTAATCTTGAACTTGCCTGTGTGGTGTTGGGAAGCTTTGAGAATGCTGGGGCTGGATGGTGAAGTGTTGAATGTAAATGATTTTGTGTACAGCTACACAAATCTTTCCAAAGCCTTTCATTTCTTCCCAAGGAAAAAAAAACCCTTTCATGACAAACCAGTATATTTTCTGAATGAGTGCCTTTCTTAATTAATTCTCAGTTCTGCTTCCTGTTGAAGATGAAATAAATCAAAATTAATATGAGTTTAAAACATCCAATTGCAAATATGCTAATTTAGAGGTAACTGAAGATTACTGTGCTGTAATTCTAAAGGCTGATAAACAAAAATGAAGTTGTTTAAAAATTTTCTGTTCATCCATTTTTTCAATAAATGTCATTTACTGCTTGCTATTCAGATTTTATTTCTTATGTAGGTTTCTTGTTTGTGCTCATTTCCATTACATGGGTATTGTAGTTTTATCTAGAAGAGAAATGAGCCATGTGCACAGCAGGGCTAATGAGTCACAGATGTAAAGATTCTGGCACTTTACTAGCTAATAACTTCTTTAACTTATATTCCATAATAAGATAAATGCAGATATGATACATCTGTTTCCTAAATGATGTATCATTCCAGCCTTATCAGTGTTTCAGGAGTGAGTCCCTTTATATGTTGTGAGTTTTAGCCTTTTTTTGGTTTTGTTTTCTGTTTATTTGTTTCTAAAGAGGAGATTTCAGGTCGCTGAGCAATGCAGTTAGCCACACCACAGTTCATCCCAGTGAAATGGGAAGGCTGCATTTAGCCACTGGCTTTATGGGATTGACTTACAGTGTCTCAGCTTCCTCATCTCATGGATGTATAACAGGAATAAAGATGCTAAATGCAACTCCAAGATGTCAGTGACGAACATGTATGCATCAGAAAGTTACTCTGCCTTTTTTGTAAAGACTGGTGCAGTCTTTGTGATCCAGAGGATCTCTGGTGTGATTGCATGCGGAGATGAACAGAGCAAGTGTTTTTGCCACATTAAAAGAACCTGCTGCAGCTGAGAGACCTGGGAGGCTGCACCAGCAGAGCCTTCGCGTGGGACTCCACAGAAGGCTCCTTGCCTGGCAGCAGGAGCCAGGCACAGCCTTCCCTTTAGGAGGTGCTAAGCTGCAATGGTGCAGCTGTTTGTTCCAGGAGGAGCCCCCAGAGGGGCTGTGCTACCAACTCTACCTCTTAAAGGTGGTCTGTGGGGATGCAGGGGGCTTAGAGCTCCCTGGCTGTATTTTATT
The DNA here is from genome assembly GCA_013397725.1 of Rhagologus leucostigma. NCBI lineage: Eukaryota > Metazoa > Chordata > Aves > Passeriformes > Rhagologus > Rhagologus leucostigma. Next base: position 327,282 of record VZTD01002165.1, on the reverse strand, counting down.
CTGTGTTCCTCAGCCTAATGTCTCTCTGCCATTGAACAAGCCTCTGCTTCTGACAATGTGCTATGCTAAAGGCAAGGAGAAGACTTAGGGATTTCCTCCTCTTCAGGAATTCACTGCTCAGCTGCGTAAGGTTTTGGCTTTATCAGAAGGTTTAATTCACACCCTACAAGGCAGCTCAAAAAAGGTGTTGAACCGAGAGCAAAATTCACCCCCTTGTATTGTGACAGCAGGCCACAATTACCACACTCTTCCCTTTTCGTACCAGTACAGTACAAGTTCTGCACATATTGGTAGAGTAGAATATGAGAAACCATATGTGGCATACAACACTTGAGGGGTAAAAATGGATGTGAAAATACTGCCATGTATGTCTTGAAAATTTTGACCGTGGCCATTATGGACTACCCAAGATCTAGCAGTAGATTTATGTTCAGTGTTTATAGTTGTGTATGTGCTACCAGTTTATGTGCTGAATGTCATATGTTAAACAGAATGTGAGGAGCAGGATATTAATTATGCAAAGCACTTCAGAGTATATTGTCATTGCTGTCAAGTTCTGCAGCAATCCAGAGTCAAGGCTTTCTACATAGATCTCTTGAAGTGCTGTAGTACATTTCAACTGAAAATGGCTCAGTCATGTGCTGGCTGATAGTCTTAACAATTGTAAAATGATCATATTTATTGTAATTTTAAAGAAAGACACCTTAATGGGATTGCTCCTTCTAAAATATCTTGATATTCTCATTGTGAATTATCAACCTGCGTCTGCAATGCAATGCAGACCTAACTCTGTTTCCCATATGACAGAGAGGCCGTTTCCTGTGAGTCGGCAGTGTGGGGTGTTCTAAACGTAGTGTTTGTTCTGTTTGTCTGTTAGTAAATTGTCTCTGTGATGTTTGTGTCGTGCTGTTCTCGTACCATGTTATGCTGTGTCCCTAGGGTCTGCCAGGCTTCCCTACAGTTGCTGCTCTGCACAGTAATCAGATCCTCACCGTCAAGGTTTGTGGCTGACATGTACCTGTTCAGTCAGGTCTCTCTGTATCAGCATAAAAGTGCACATGAAAAATTGTTTTTAACATGGAATATGAGCGAATCCTTATGGCGTACCTATGCCAACCCTCACTGCCTTTGCATTGGTCTAAGTACTCCTGATGCAGAGCATGGAATCAAATCTGTAACTGTGTATAGTGTTACCCCTGGAAATGCCTACATTCCCCATGGTCTTGGTCAGTATTTTATTTTCAGATGAGGTTTTTTCTGTTGTTCGGCTTCCCTGAGGCATACGTAAGTGTGGAAAATGTCAGTGAACTCTATACTGGTTACATGTAAAGTCAGATATTTGTGTTAGATATCAGAGGTTTACTCTGCACATCCAGATTTTTTCAAAGTGGATTTGCAAATTAAGCAGGAAGCAATCTGGTCAAGCTGGAACTTCAGTCCTTATAAAAATAACACCATTCTTCATGGCACAATATGCTGGTTAGAAAATCTGACTGAAAGTTGAACTGGTGCTTTGTCTCTAGAAGCTTTGCTGAAAGAACAACATATAAAAATACTGATTTTTAGAGCCTGGGTAATGAAAAAATTAATATACATGCAGAATTCTCATGCAAAATCTGGGGAGAAAAATTTACACTTTTAAGTCATTGTATATGATTTAATTCGTAAGCAGTATGTCCTGTACAATAGAGGCAATTTTTTTCCAAAAGAAAATGCACAGTTTCTTTCAGGCAGAAGCACCAGTTCATATTACATTAGCTATTACAAATCTAATGAATATGTCTTTATTTCTTTCTCGGGCCTTCTGATGTCTATTCTTCAATTCTCTCATCTCTGATCTTCAACCTTTGACCTCACCTGCCTGATCAGATGGTGTTTCCTAAAATCAATCATGGGTTTCTCTCTGCTGATCAGCAGCTCATTAAACGCCGCCTCATTAAGGTAGTGCTTCATCTCACTGGAGTCTGGTTCTTCTTTACATTCAGTTTACTCTTTGCTGTACCTTTTTGTCAGATGCCTTCTTATATTATAGCAGGTTATTCATTTGAAAATGCTTTGAAATGAAGCAACTGTTAATGGTATTAACAGGTTTTTTTTGTTAATGGTATTAACAGTTATAAGACTATGGGTGACTTTGCTAAGTGATCCACATTTGAGATGTCAGCAGCTTTTTCCAGCTATGACGTGCTGGAAATAACTAAAGCACCATTTTGGGGTGTCTTTTCTTTTTTAGAGGGGAAGGTAATATGTTTTGACAACTCTCTTGAAAATTGACTTTTACAAATTAATAGGTAAAAATGAAGAGAGTTAGCTAATTGTCACTATAAAACAGCCTCCCAAAACAGATGGAAAATTATGTACAACTTCATGAAAAAGCAGTTATTTTCCATGCTCGTTTTTGAATTCTATCCATATATCGTTTGCAGGCTTGGAAAATTGCTGTGCAAATCTGTATATTCTCAGATGTGACTTTTCTTTTTCGCCTCAGCTTTGTTATGATTATGCAAATCATGAAGCAAACAGATGCTTATCGAAAACAGTCACTTGCTCTGGAGAACTAGATGAGTAAAATATTTCAAGACTATCCCAAATTTCGGCATATGTGCTGTGGTAAGAGAAGCAGTTTGGAATCTGAACCTTCTGCTCTGTGGCTGATTGCACCAGACAGGTATAAACTGCTGGTCTTCAAGGCAAAGTGCTGTTTCTGCCATAAGCAGTGAAGAAGCCACTGTCCAGTTCATGGCAGCTTCTTCTAGCCTGTCTTGCACTCTTTATGGGTGAATTGATGTGTTTTTATGTAGTTGATGCCTCTAAAGCAAAGTTGTGATGAGTTTTTTGTTGGTTTAGGGGGACCAAGGACAAGCTGGACCCCCTGGACCTCCAGGGCCACCAGGACCCAGAGGTCCCCCAGGAGATACCGGCAAAGATGGTCCTCGTGGGATGCCTGGCTTAACGGTGAGTTAGTCTGTTGCTGCCTTGGTGCCCACATTTCTCTCCAGTGTGTGCCAGCGCAGTGTCAAAGACATTTTCTGAGGTAAGATTGGCAGGTAAGACATGCGGAAGCTGAACCGCAGGCAGATTTCATGGTGTACCCGAAGTCCCACACACGCAGAACAAGTGTATAGCAGGGCCAGAAGTAACAGCAAGGTTCCTTGCCTCCCACCCCTGGCAGTTTCCCCACACTTTCTAAGGTTTCTCAGTTGCTCACTGATGTTTACTGGCTGTGTAAGGAGAGTCTGCCGCTTTCCACGAGTAATAAATGTTTCTATTCAAACTTCAAGATAAAGCTGAATTTGAGACCTTGTAGCGTGGATGTGCTTGACTTCTCACTTCTTAATGGTTTAACCTCAAAAGTCATGGAATAAAGTAATAAACTGCTAAAGCTGCCCAAGGTACGATGAAGTTTGGAGTTAGATTCTGCAATCTTTAAACAAGAAGAACACTACCATTTTCTTTGGCTCAGCCCCCATATTTCATTAGGACAAGCAGCAGAATCCAGTATATTGTTTGTTTTAGGCACAGGATCAATCCCACACTTTTTAAACAGATGCCTAAACACATGACTTTTTAGCAAAGTATGTGTTTGATTTTGGTTTTATGTTATGTGGCCTCCTTAATTTTTATTCCTGTGAAAGAAGTATCTCTCTTTCCACTGTGAATGCCACTGTGTTATCGGTGTGGAAGTGGAATCACAGACAGGAGGGAGACATGAAAACTGAAATGGTACATGTACAGATGTACACACACCTTCACATGCATGACAAGTAAAGATTGTGGCCGAGAAGACACGTGGGGAACCACCAAGGTGAGGACCAGCACTGGAAACAGAAACTGGTTTCTTGAAGGAAAAGCATAGGTTGTTACATGAGGCCAGGACAGGAAGGCATAAATTTTTCCTGCAAGACCTTTTTAGGTAAAACCAAGAGAGAAAATATCTACACTCCTGTTCTAACCCTATTCAGGTGTTAACTGGCTAAATGTAATATAGCATGATAATAGTAAGATGCTGCTAAAATTTCCTGTGAAAATCCAGCAAAGCTGGCTAGTTGAGACCTCTAGGATTCTAGGGCTGCTGCTGTTGTTGTTTGGTTTGGTTTTTTTACCACTACTGCCCTCATAAGTTCTAGCTCAAGATTATGAAATTACATTAAAAGTCTGTAGCTTTTATTGTGATGCTTTGCTTTGGCAACCTTCTAATTTCTTGTTAGTCCTGTGGCACATCAGGCTCTGGGCCTCTTCTGGGTCTCCCTTGTGTTTTTTACTGTGGTTAAATGGACTGTGGTCAGCAGAGTTGATGCTGGTTTGATCTCGCAAGGGCAAGACTGAAACCAGAATCCATTTCTGACTGCAGCGATAGTATTTTAGTAATTCACATACATGGGGCTGGCAGAATCAGCTGGCCTTGCTGGTTACAGTGTGGCTGCGTGTTGCTTCGTGCTTTCTAGCAAAGGGATCATTACTCTGTCTCATAACAGGAAAGTCATGCATTTTATGCAATGAGGTCATACCATTTTGTAACAGTTCTGTAGTGATTTTGACTTTAGATGGCAAGATAGAGTTTCTTTTTATAGTTTTTAAGCTGTGGCTATCTTAAGCCCTATAACATTATGGAAAATCAGTTCATAATGCTGCTTTAGAATCAGATACAAATCAGGTAGAAACCATCCAGTTTGCTGCCCCTCGCTACTGTTCTGTACCCTCAGGTTAATGTTCCTGATCGTCAGAAGGCTTCTTCCTCCATGGAACAGGAGGATCCTGTATCCTGGGTGATATACAGTCAAATAGAAGAGCTGTAAAGGGAAAACTTAGCTGAGATGTAAGGACAGCTTTGTTTTTGAGGTAAAGACTTGTGTGGACCTTTGAGCTAGTGAGCTGAAAACAGCAGCTGCACTGTGCTGTGAGTTGGGGCGTTGCAGCCTCACACAGCTGTAGGAGGATGTCCTTACAGTAACCAATGACCATTAGGCAGACATTGCCTCTTTTGCAGGGTAAGACACAGTAGGGCTTCTCTTCCAGCCTGTCCTTCTCAAGAAAGAAGGTTTACAATCGCCACAGCTATAAAGTGTGGTGTTTTGAGGCAATGACTGGCCACAAACCTGTGCCTCCATGGCTTCTTTTTCCCAGCTGTCTTGGTGTGTTTGCAGATGCTGCATATTTGCTTCTGAGTGCAATGCACGACCCAGAGAAGCAGTTCTGATTCTTTTCGGTTGCCAAGAACAACGACATCAAAACAGTTCTCATCAATTTTATGACAGGCTTTCTTTTATGACAAAGCTGCTAAAGTAGACTCTGCAGCTGTGCTGATACAATAGTGCGTGGACTGCCCTATGCTCTGTTGAGTTTTCAATGGAGTGATGTATAAGCCAGACCACTAAAATGATAGGAGCTCTGCATTTTTTGGATGGGTATTTTTAGCCCATATTGTATGACTGATACGTTTTACTGTCTCTACAGACAGATGCATGTGTTCATATGGGAAGAAAGGGGAGAAGATAGATTCTGACTTTATGTAGAGTTGTGCTCACAGAAAGAGAATACATTGGAAAAATGGTGGGTTACCATTTTGAAAGCCAGCCCAGGTATTTAACAGCTGAGTAATTATTGTGTGGCTTCAAAATACCAATATTCATGGTTTTATGGAACGTGGTAATTGACAGTGGTAAGTTATGCCTGCTGACTGAGGTGATGACACAGAACGGTAATCTTGGAATATATAAACTGTGGGATACAGCACATATGTGAAAATAACCTTTCTCTGTGTCCTTTAGCACTGTGGAATGGAATATTATGTCTGGAACCAAGGGACAGAGTCAGAACACCAATACCTAACTCTTGCTTTAAGAACTATACCATTACATGACTGTGAAGTAGTACTTCTTAAGATGTATGTGATTTGGACTACCAGGTTAAAAAGCAAAAAAGTAATTTGTTTCATGTGCAGTTAGCTGCCATACCTGTTTAAGAATTTTTAAGATACTTTGCTTTTGGATAGGAAACTGTATTCAAGACATGTTACTGAAATTATTCACTCCTTTTTTTATTCAAAGGGTGAGCCAGGAAAACCAGGAGAACAAGGACTGACAGTAAGTATTTTTGCAGTTTGCTAAGAAAGTGTAACATGACATACACCTTTTAAAATGGGAAATTCCAGAAAGATTTATGGCTGTGTATTTCCTAACCTTCCTTTGTCACAGGCTATTTGACGCCTTATTTGTGAAGAAAACACAAGAAAGAAAACATCCTCTGTTTAAATACAGTCACCTGTCACATAAGGACAACTTCTTTAAGCTTGCAGAAGCAGAGGGAAATAAAACAGCTAAGGGCACAGCAAAACAAAAAAAGAACCAAGCCAGGGATTCACAGCTCCCGGCCACCTCTTAACACTGTCTCTGAAGTTGAGCTGTTTCTACCTTGAGACCACTGAGCAGCACAGGAACCATCTACTTGTTTTACAGCCTAAAATTCAAGCTGTGTCCGTGGCAAGGGCTCTGGACAGAACAATGAAGACACAGCACTGAAACTCTCAGAATGTTCTCCTCTTCTGAGGTTTCAGTTTTTTCCTCTGTGTGTGTCAAATACTTCTATTCATTTGGAAGTAAATTGAAGCTCCACTGGTTGTAAATCAGCTTTAGCCACAGGTTAAGGCATCATAAGTTTCTGCCTGTCACGTATTCCCAGAACTGTGGAACATGCAGTGATTTTTCTCTCTTAAGATCTCTCTAAACACAGTCATTTTTATTTTTATGAGAGATGACAGATTGTAGCCTGGGGCATGTGGTTTTGATTCCTGAGTGCTTCTGAGGAGGAACATTATCAGTAATAATCAGCTCAACAATCAGTGCAGATACGATTGCTATCTGAATTTGTGAAGATTTAAACAAGCGCGATGATATTTTACCTTGACAAATTGCAAAACATTTTCAATTGACAAAATCCAATGTCTTTTGAAAGAAAAAAACTAAGATTCTGAGACTTGGAAGTATCTGCTGTGATGAGGTAGTTAAAGGCCTGTACTTTTTCGTTTTGCGATAAAGGTTTATCAGTTTCAAAATCAAGGCCTCCCAAAGGTAGTACCTTGTGTTTTAGCATGCTTCTGGGCTCTTTTTTACTCTGTTCTTCTGGTTTCTGAGGGCCTGGGAAGAATAGATGCAATAGCTAGGAAGGGAGATTTTTTAGTTTATTTTCTTGTATTTGGAATATTCTCCTATTTGACCTCTGGACAGAACTCACTCAGGTTCTGCAGTAGTGTCCTCTCTCTACTCAAGACCGGATCTGCAGAGTCACAGGATCCTTGAGGGCTTTTAATCTGTCACCTTTTAGTCTCCATGTTCAGAGCATTCCCACTGCTCTAATGTAACCATCTGTGTGTAAGAACTAAAAAACTGCTACTACTCTGTTTCTCTAAATGCAGCTGTGTTTAGATAGGAAGAAAAGGTGTTTAAAAATCAAATCAGCAAGCTTGAGTTGGAGAAAGATCGCAGATTACATGAATTTCCACCTCCAAATGTCTTCTTGAAAAGTCAGTCTGACAGCTTAAATGTTAGCTTGTGTATAGATCAAGTAAAGAGCATCAGAGTATCAGGGAGGTAATTAGTTCTTTTTATTCTTCTTGGTGCTTCTGACATTCTCTTTAAGCAGGTACAGATTTGCAGACTCTCTTCCCTGTGGAAAATGTTACAATTATTCAGGGACTGTCTAGCTGCTGTCTAGCTGCTTCTGACAACTTCCGTCATGCATTTCATGAATTTCCGAAGTGGAAATTCAGATACTGCTGCGGGAATAGCTGATTTCCCAACATATGTGTAGCAAGAGGGCATTGCTAGAAGAAATAGGTGTATTATGTGGTGAGGAGCACAGGCGTTTTCCTGCCTGAGTTTCTTTTTGTGCATTTTTCACCTATTATTCTTCCACAGTAAAGGAAAATGGAGCTCTATGCCCAGAGGAGCTTCTAGGTTATTTCTACAGGAACTCTTTTGTAAGGACTTGCCTTTGTTTCACACCAAGAGTCTGCAGTCTGAGTTAGCTTCCTGTTTTTCTTCCCGATGAAATTGAAACGGGGAATCCAATCAATTCCGTGAAGTACTACCAGTCCTTGTCTCCCAAAAGTCCGTATGTTGGAGTGTTTCCTATTTGCCCACGTGTCCAAGGCCCTTTCCAGTAAGAAGCAAGTACTGTGGCATACATTCTGATTCTTCTTCCGAGATGGAGGCAGGAAGAGCACTAAATGCTGGGAGAGAATCCCTACTGTTTAGGTGCACGTGCTGAAGGTGATGGAAAATGAAGGCTGTTTGTAGCCTGTACGGTCACTCTCTGTGTGGCTGTAAATCCCATGGTGCTCTTCAAATAAAGGAGAGCAGCAATCCTGACCTCTGGGTTATAATAATGGGGACAGAACATTTTTCTCTTTCGAAAGCATTTTTTACACCTGTGTCTGGTAACATGCCTTGGTGTTTCTATGTGAATGTACATTATTGATAGAGCTGGAAAACTTAGTACGAACCTGTGAACCAACAATGGCATAGCTTGAAATTACTTAGTTTTCTATTTTCTCACAAGAAGAGGAGTAAATTTCTTGAAGAGCACAAGATATGGCAACAGAAGTAGGTAACAGTGTTTTCCAGCTTGTTCCTCAGGATGTACCACCAGCCTGTGACACACGCTGAGTAACGTGTGACCCACTGCGTGAATCGATACTTACAGGTAACCACGGCAACCACGAAGCCGCAGCTGAAATGCAAAGAGTAGATTTATTTCATTACCTCGCTAACAACGCCAGGCAGCTGAGACACACAGACACACAGCTCCATTAGGCTCAGTTCATCCTAGTGAAAAGAGACACACACAGATATAGGCTCTGTTAGGCTGAGCTCATCCTAGCGCACAGCAGGGGTGGGGTGGGGCTGGCTATACTGGGGCTGGATATACTAGCCCCAGTATATCAGATGTTCCTGCAGGAGCAGTTTATCACAAGGCTGTGCTGCTGTGATCACTCTCTCTCCCAAAAGAAGGCTCAAGCATGTCTGTGAGAGTGTTATTTCCGCACAGGAATTCTGCTTCTCAAAACAGGCAGCGGATGACCAATAGCAGACATAATAGCTGGAGTTTCCCCACACCAAAATTCTTAGCGTTCCCAGCTGCAAGGTCACTTTGAGTGAAATTATTTCCTCCTCGACAAGTCTTGTGGGTTTCACCCTTTCCTCCCAACACCTGCTCAAGCACTGTGTACCTTGATTTACAGAAAGTTGAAATTATTTTAATGCATTTGGAATTCTGTGAATGTTTGTGTTCTCCTTTCAATGGAACAGGAAATCCAGTGACTCTAGTGAAAAGATGGCAATTTGCTCCAACTGAGAGTTTGCTGCTGTGGTAGCAGATATTTAATGAAGTTCTGTGTTAGGAAATAAAANGTCATGCATTTCATGAATTTCCGAAGTGGAAATTCAGATACTGCTGCGGGAATAGCTGATTTCCCAACATATGTGTAGCAAGAGGGCATTGCTAGAAGAAATAGGTGTATTATGTGGTGAGGAGCACAGGCGTTTTCCTGCCTGAGTTTCTTTTTGTGCATTTTTCACCTATTATTCTTTCACAGTAAAGGAAAATGGAGCTCTATGCCCAGAGGAGCTTCTAGGTTATTTCTACAGGAACTCTTTTGTAAGGACTTGCCTTTGTTTCACACCAAGAGTCTGCAGTCTGAGTTAGCTTCCTGTTTTTCTTCCCGATGAAATTGAAACGGGGAATCCAATCAATTCCGTGAAGTACTACCAGTCCTTGTCTCCCAAAAGTCCGTATGTTGGAGTGTTTCCTATTTGCCCACGTGTCCAAGGCCCTTTCCAGTAAGAAGCAAGTACTGTGGCATACATTCTGATTCTTCTTCCGAGATGGAGGCAGGAAGAGCACTAAATGCTGGGAGAGAATCCCTACTGTTTAGGTGCACGTGCTGAAGGTGATGGAAAATGAAGGCTGTTTGTAGCCTGTACGGTCACTCTCTGTGTGGCTGTAAATCCCATGGTGCTCTTCAAATAAAGGAGAGCAGCAATCCTGACCTCTGGGTTATAATAATGGGGACAGAACATTTTTCTCTTTCGAAAGCATTTTTTACACCTGTGTCTGGTAACATGCCTTGGTGTTTCTATGTGAATGTACGTTATTGATAGAGCTGGAAAACTTAGTACGAACCTGTGAACCAACAATGGCATAGCTTGAAATTACTTAGTTTTCTATTTTCTCACAAGAAGAGGAGTAAATTTCTTGAAGAGCACAAGATATGGCAACAGAAGTAGGTAACAGTGTTTTCCAGCTTGTTCCTCAGGATGTACCACCAGCCTGTGACACACGCTGAGTAACGTGTGACCCACTGCGTGAATCGATACTTACAGGTAACCACGGCAACCACGAAGCCGCAGCTGAAATGCAAAGAGTAGATTTATTTCATTACCTCGCTAACAACGCCAGGCAGCTGAGACACACAGACACACAGCTCCATTAGGCTCAGTTCATCCTAGTGAAAAGAGACACACACAGATATAGGCTCTGTTAGGCTGAGCTCATCCTAGCGCACAGCAGGGGTGGGGTGGGGCTGGCTATACTGGGGCTGGATATACTAGCCCCAGTATATCAGATGTTCCTGCAGGAGCAGTTTATCACAAGGCTGTGCTGCTGTGATCACTCTCTCTCCCAAAAGAAGGCTCAAGCATGTCTGTGAGAGTGTTATTTCCGCACAGGAATTCTGCTTCTCAAAACAGGCAGCGGATGACCAATAGCAGACATAATAGCTGGAGTTTCCCCACACCAAAATTCTTAGCGTTCCCAGCTGCAAGGTCACTTTGAGTGAAATTATTTCCTCCTCGACAAGTCTTGTGGGTTTCACCCTTTCCTCCCAACACCTGCTCAAGCACTGTGTACCTTGATTTACAGAAAGTTGAAATTATTTTAATGCATTTGGAATTCTGGGAATGTTTGTGTTCTNAATTCTGCTTCTCAAAACAGGCAGCGGATGACCAATAGCAGACATAATAGCTGGAGTTTCCCCACACCAAAATTCTTAGCGTTCCCAGCTGCAAGGTCACTTTGAGTGAAATTATTTCCTCCTCGACAAGTCTTGTGGGTTTCACCCTTTCCTCCCAACACCTGCTCAAGCACTGTGTACCTTGATTTACAGAAAGTTGAAATTATTTTAATGCATTTGGAATTCTGGGAATGTTTGTGTTCTCCTTTCAATGGAACAGGAAATCCAGTGACTCTAGTGAAAAGATGGCAATTTGCTCCAACTGAGAGTTTGCTGCTGTGGTAGCAGATATTTAATGAAGTTCTGTGTTAGGAAATAAAAAGAAAATAATGCTTCAGGGTGATGTTGTGAGAGAGGGCAGTAATAACCTTTCTCTCTCTAAGGCGGTAGAGCTTTGCTTGGGCCATATACAGAGAATGACAGTGTTTGAGTTCTCTGACATGAGTTCTGCTTTGGCACAAGAGAGTTCAGCTTCAAGACAAGGAATGGCCTGCCTTTTTCCCTATTTCCAATGTAAGAAAAAGTGTGGGTTATGGCATGGTGGTGGGACAATTTATGACATGGGAGATTTAGTTGTTTCTTAGAGGAGTCTCTCATTCTCTGTTAAAAATCATTCCAGGTTGTCCAAGTGCCAGCCAGTGTTCTTTTGCTCGTCTGCGCTTGTGGTTGAGATGTTTGGGAGAACTCTTTGCAAGGTTTTTTTGGCTCTTTATGTTGCTGTGTCAGGAAGAATATGTTTTCGCTTTGAGCCAAGAAATTTAAATTTCTTTTTAGGTGAGATGGAGGTTTAAGTTATAAAGATGTGACTGCATGCATCTTTAATGTTAGAAGAGAATGAAAGAATGCCTAGTAGTTGAAATTTGTGTCTGGTTTCCATGACACTTGAAAGCCCTGCAGATGTACTTTCTTCAAGAGCTGAAGATATCATTTCTCTGTGCAGAAAGGATTAAGAGAATTCAGAGGGAGGCCAAGCAGTGGGGTGACCAAATGGATTAAGTTTTGAAATATTATGTGGAACTAGAAAAATGTGTGCTACTCAGGAGAGAAGGCCAGTAGTTTCCACAGCTTTTCAACCTTTTCAGTTAAAGTTGTGTCCTGCCTCTCATAATTCATCCTGCTTCCCCTGCCATTTGTCTGCAGTTCTTGGTGATAAAGACTCTTGAATACCATACAAGAGTTTTTCCAGTTTATCTTCTCATTTTCAGAGTGAGTAATAGATGGATTTGTGATTCTTTTCTACCCAAGAGTTAGGATTTCTGGTTGCAGGCTATTCATGAGAACTTAGAGTCAGTGATGGAAAATATTAAAGGCTGACATTGATAGATCAACATGTTCAGATTCATAAACTGCAGTGGGATAGAAGGTGTGCATGGGATGGTTTTGTTCCTAGTTTCCATGTGGGAGATTTTTTTTGTGCTTTTATGTGTAAAGTATTTTACACTAGTTCATATTAATAAAAATTTGGAATATTAAAATATGCTGTGTTTTCAGCTCCTTTTTTCAGAAGTAAATTTAAACATGTTTAGTGTACAACCACTTCTTGTCAGTGGAAGAAAACCTCCATGCATTATTTTCTTCCCCAAAATAGGCTTTAAAGACTGACAAGTAATTTTGCAGATATTTTACATGACCAGAATGCTCCAGAATAACCAGAGAACTCAGGTAAAGGTGTCTCTTTGCAAAAGAAATCTATACTATAATGATTAACCCAAATGCAAAATCCCTCTGCTTTAAGATACGTTGTTTTCCAAACTAGTACTTTTGTGCTTACACAGACTTGCTGGGCATCTGTTCAAGAAAATAAAAGGTATTGTTATTGCTTTTACTGGTTATCCAGAAAAAAGAGGATGTTCTTCCAAAGGATATAGCCATATTTGTGAAAGACAGTGAAAAAGTGTAACCTTGCAGTGAAGTCTGCAAAATGTCACATCTTTAAAATGAATTAACACTACTTTTCATCTTAGGTAAAAATGAACTCACAGGGACCAGGCAGAATTGTCTGGGACGTGCTGCTGGTTTCAATTCAGCCTTTCAGGCCAATGGTCAAGGCCAGGTTCTCAGCTGCTGGGAATCTTCATAGCTCCTCTGGGAAGCTACTAATTGTGATTTTGTTTTCAATGGCCGGAGTTCTGTAAGCGCCTTCTTTGTTTTATTCTGGTAGCATGTTCATAGTAAATTTTATAAGGTGTTGTTCTTAAGCTGTTTAGCTGCAAAGGTTTATGAGAACTAGCAGATGAAATGGAAATTCTCAGCCTGTGCCTTTCACAGGGACTATTCTTGTTTTTCACCAGTACAGTTGCACTGGGCTTAACTTGCCAGAGATCTCAGGAAAAATAGTCAGGCATTTTGGAACCCCTGCACTTCGGAAATGGCTGCCACAACAGTGACTGAAAGAATGAAGATAAGAAGCTCTTCTTCAGAACTAATTAATAGTTACTGCAGCTCTTTTCGTCAATTAAGCTGGATAGTGTGGGAGGGGGTCACTGCTGTATGAGAAGTTATAAGAGGCTTTTCATCATAGTTGATCTGTTTTCTTAGATGATCGTTCTTGTTATCTAGGTGATGAATCAATATTACAGCACTGAACATTTCAATACTAGCATTCTAGAAACTGTAATCTTTATGAAACACTCCTCAGCCATGCAGGTACACGTTTTTAGAATTTTACACAAAGGAAATGGGATCCAGACACAAGATCTGCTGAAATGCAGGTGAATGCTTTGTATGAAACCTGTGCTTCCTCTTGATGTATATTTGCTAGTTCAGGTTTCCATTTTCAGTTCTTTATGCCATTAGACTGGTAAGAAACTGGTTTGTGGGAATAAGGGATCATCCCCCTGTACTCAGCACTGGTGAGGCTGCACTTTGAATGCTGTGTCCAGTTCTGGGCCACTCACTACAAGAAGGACGCTGAGGCACTGTAGAGTGTTCAGAGAAGGGCAGCGGAGCAGCTGAAGGAGCTGGGGGTGTTTTGCGTGGAGAAAAGGAGGCTCTCAGGGGACCTTTTTGTTGTCTACAGCTACCTGAAAGGAGGCTGTAGCCAGGTGGGGTTTAATCTCTTCTCCCAAGTAACAAGTGATAGGACAAGAGAAAAGTGCCTCGAGTTGCCTTAGTGGAGGTTTAGAGTGACTGTTAAGAAAAATTTCTTCATGGAAAGAGTTGTCAAGCATTGGACCAGGTTGCCCAGGGAAGTGGTTGAATCAGCACTGCTGGAGCTATTTAGAAGGTGCGTAGATGTGGCACTCAGGGACATGGTTTAGTGGTGGACTTGGCAGTGTTAGGTTAACAGTTGGGCTCAGAGATCTTAAACATATTTTCCAATCTAAATGATTCCATGATTCCATTCTAAATGTTTAATGATTCTTACAGGCAGCAAAGGGGCAATACTGTTCTCAGGAATAGTCCTGGAACTTCTTTTGTTTCATAGGCACAATACTTCCCGGAGGCCTTCTGGTTATGAAGAGCTTTTACTTTCACAGAAGGTATGGAAGTAAAAAAAAAGTGTTTTGCTTGTTTTGTTGTTCTTTGGTTGTGTTTTTTGGGGTTTTCTTTGTTTGCGAGGCTTTGGAATAAGGGAGTTTTTGTATGACAGCGTATTGCACCATTTTGACCTATTTTGCTGTATAACTTAGTATACAGAAACATTCACGTTTTCATTATATTTTTGTTAGGCATTTTCATTTGGTGTTTGTGCTCGTTGTCCATGAACTCTGACACCTTGTAAAACAAATCATTATTCCTGCCCCAGACCTGCAAATTGAAAATGCCCCAGCTTTTTATTTCATACATTTCTTCAAACATTAAGCAACTGAGTCCCTAGAAATTGAATACAAAAGTACCTTGAGAGGGTTGCTAATGTATCACACCCTGAATTACTCTCTCTCTCTTTGAAACTGCAGCTTTAACCTTCACAGGGCAGAATTTTCTTATTTTGCAGCTTGCTTAAACAGAGGGAACATATCAAGCATAAACGGAAAACATAATTGTAACATTAGAAAGGAGGTGTAGTGAGAATGCTGGACCCCAAACTTTGTTTTAACTACATTTAGGTAAATCTTTTCAGTTTGGTTTGGTTTTGGGTGTTTTTTTTTTTTTGCTTGTTTGTAGGGTTTTTTGTTAGTTTTTGATGTGTTTTTTTCTGTGTTTTGTTTTTTGTTTTAATTTATGCTGAATAGTTATTTGTTAAGGAGCAATTGGAATGTCCAACTTCATTCAATCATTTCTATTATGCAAAGACTTGACATGCTGCAGTCTCTGGAGGTTTGGTTGATTTCCAAAAACAGTGATTGAAGAATGCCATTCATAGTGGAAATATTTTACCTTTTAAAAAAAAAATTGCATAGAAGACTTTTGTACACATTTCTTTATCCTTAGTTACCCAGTTTTCCAAGTATTTAGGTGTTATCAATAATTCTCCATCTCCAGAGAAACACAGAGAGCAGTTGAATTTCTTTGGAGCAACACACCTTGTTTTTCCATCCTCTTATTGTGGAGTTATTTGAATGAACCTAATTCAGTGAAGCCCTGCAATAAGCTGTCACAGCTGCCTAGCTAGTTTACTCAGTTGGACATGATGGCAAAGGGCTCTTCTGAAATGTTCATGATGGCTGAAAGAGTAAGAACTATTTTTTATTTTCATTATATTTAGTTATCTTCCTATTCTGGGCAAGTCTTGTAACCAAAATTTTCAGCCTTCTCAGTTGAAGTTCCTCTGCGAATATACGTCAATTTGAGGAAAAGCAGCATAATCCTCAAAAACGCTGAGCAGTCACTATGTCTGAACAGTTTTCACAAACTTTCTTTGGAATTTTTGAAGCCTAGATGCTCTTTATAAAATGAGCATTTTGACATCAATTGCCAGTGGTTTGGGAGTTGATTCTAGGCATCCCTACATGGAAACTCTGGCAGCTTTCAATGATGCAGGCACAAGACAAATATTTGCTATCAACATAATCTGCATAGACTATTATGGAGTGATTTTTTGATCAATGATAGATATCATATATATATATAGAGAGAGAGAGAGGTAGGTAGTTAGGAGGTAAAAGAATTCTATTCCTCTGGGATTGTTTTATTTTTTTTTGATCAGCCGATGGTTTTAAAGGGCTGGGGTTTGTTTTACCTCTTTCATATACCCAGATACGATGGTGACAGAGGCTGAGTGACAATGTGTGACCTGTGGTGTAGATGGAGCCTCCGGCTGGTGGAGGTTACTGCTGGTTCCGTGTGTGTGTGTGGTTGCTGCAGAGCCGAGGCTTTGGGCTTGAGGGGAGTGAGGTGGGGACCCGTGGCAGCAGCTCTGCACCAGCTGCCAGGACCCAGGGGCAGAATATCTGTCCAGAGGGAAGCTTAGCTGCGCCTGCATTTGCAGAGCATCCCTTTGGTGGTGCTGGGGCAAACAGCAGCGCTAGGATATTGCTGCAGCTGTTACGGAACACAGAACAGTTGAAGAAAAACAAAGAAAAAAAAATCAAAGCATCCTGAGGAATTGGTTGGAAACTTTCACCTATTTCTTACCTTCTGCTTCTGTTTTAAGACTTACATAGAGATTTTGGTTGCTGGTCTTACTGTCTGTTCATGAAGTGGGTACCACAGCATGCTCCCCAGTTCAGTAGAATAATATGGGGGAAAAATCCACATGTTCATATGGAATTTTCTACATAGATTCTTTTAAAAGCTGTCATTTACACCTCTGGAAATGAGCTAAAGCCTTGTTGTTGTTTTGGTTTTTTTTAAATTTTCTTTGTTTTATTCTTTCATATTCTTTCATTTCTCACCAATTTTATTTACTTGCTTATTTCTATCTCTCCAGTGTTGTTCTGTGCCTTGCTCAGAGACTTTAGGTGATTTTAGAAAAATAGGCACAATTCTGGGATGTTCTACAGGTTTGGGTTTTTTTGGGTTTTTTTTAAAGTAGTTTTCTGTTAGTAACTTAATTTCACATTTTCTGTTAAGTGGCTGCTGGCAGGCTTTTGTGAGGGAGGGATGAGAGCTGTCAGTGGATGAGCTGTTAAGTTTCCAGTGGCTTTGAGCCTCTTTCCCCATGCTAGGGGGAGCAGTGCTTTAAAGAAAAATTGTTTCTATTCAGGTATGTTTTGTGGTCAGAACATTCTAAGGATAAGAAGCACTTGTTATCCCCTGTAAATTTTGAAATGTATCAATTTAGGTAAGCTTTTATTTGAAATTGGTTTTCTGAGTCAGTACCATACCATTTCTGAAGATAGCTGTACTGTTGAGGACTTTTCTTGTCATCAAGTGGCTCAATGGATGTGAAACACCAGGACTACTTCCAGTCTGAGTAAGGGCTTAAGTGCCAGAAATGGAAAACTTCTATTGCATAAGATATTTATTGATAAGTATCTGCTGCTTCTTTTTGCTGAATGATTCATTTTAAATGCAGTGTAAGAGCAAGACTATGCTACTACGTAAATGTTTTCATATTCAGTAGCTCATCTGGAGAGGCTGGAATGATGTCAGGGATGAAGCAGAAGTGCTGGGGAAAAAAATGTTTTCTGCAATGTCTTGAATTATATCCATCCCACAGGCTGACAGCTGCAATCGCCAGGCACAAAGTCCTCAACAGAGAGTACATTTAACAGGTTGCTTTGGGGGATAATATTAGTCAGTGAATTATCATTTTACCTTCATGCAGTAATATTGTATTAAGGGCTCCCAAATGGTAATTTAATATAGCTGAAGGTCTTTAGAAGCTTTTAACAGTTTCTTAAGTAGTTATAAACTGATATATCCATTCCTTGGACATAAAAGTATGAGCTATGAAGGGGATCTGCAGTTGTTCTTTATTCACTTTGGCCTACTGATGGAGGGATTTTTCCCAAGACCTGAAATAACCCCAAAATGTAGCAGGTTAGTTTGCAACAGGCAATTGATGCCCAGGATGTAGATATTTGGAGCCTATTTTGATAACGTTGATGTAGGGAAAGCACTAGTTTGAGCATTAATTTCTTGGATTTTTTAAGATGATAGACAAACTTGTGTCTTTCTCACGGAAGAAGAGAAGGACAATGTCAGGCACTCCAAGAAAGGGAAAAACACTCTTTGTGGACTTCTTGTTGTATTTGTGGTTCCTCAACTGGCAGATCATTCTCACTCTCAGGCACTTACTGAAAAGAAAACTTGATTTAAACAGCAGGTTTTGTGAAACACGGTGAGCTGGGGACATTTTTCTCTATCTGAAAAAGCAGATGCTCACTATATTCACTGCTCTGATTATCACCAGTGCTGAGTGCTTAGGTACTTCTGCTTTCTTCTGAAGACAAGGGAGTAAAATTGTCACCCTCCACCTCACAGGTGGGCTTCCTTTATCAGAATCTGTCTCTACAGTTTAAAGTAGGTGCTCACAATACTCTGTTTCTGTTAATACAATCAGGTAAAAGTTTGAAGAAGCAACATTAATCTATGCTTTTGCAAGGTTTGATGCCAAACCTTAGGCGTATGAATCCACATTTAAAACTGCGAAGCTTTCATCCACATCAGTGGATACAGCATCCAGAATTACCACCAGTGGAGCTTTTTCTTCTTAGCAGTTTAAAGTTGCTTTGGAGCAATGTTCCAACAAGCCCTGCATCTACCAACAGTGGAGGATTCTGCCTAACTTCACACCAATTTAAGAATAAAATCAGCATCAAATTTTGAAGCAGAAATCCTTTCATTTTTCTGAATAATTGCAGTTCTGGTATCAGTCAGTTCTTCGTTTATTCTTTCTCACATCAGAAGGTTTTGGATTCTCCAGTTCTTGTGTTTTGCACCCTTACGGACTCAGAATTCACCTTGCTTGACACAGCACCAGCACCCACAGTTTGCACCAGTGCCCATAGTAGGAACCTGAGGACAAAAGTGCATAGAACTGTGGTGGACATGGTCTGGCTGTTACCAAAACAGACTGCCAAAGTGTCCAAGACATGGTTGGTTGACCTGCTTTCTATCTGTTTCCCCTCTCCATTGTGGCCACCTGGGTACTTGAGAGACACCGGATGAGAAATGAGCCCTGTTACCATCAGTGAGACTTTGAGTCCTGTATGACATCAAGCAGTTAAGCTTTCCTGAGTTGAGATCTCTCTTCCTGCCTTGTCAAGTCGTGGGGACGAAATGGTGGTTCTTTGCTTTCTGGGAGCATTCTTAACTATTTCTGAAGTTAGTGATCTTTCTCTTCACTTGCACACATGACAAGTTGGGTATAACAGTCGTGTGTGCTGATACTTAGAAGGTGAGAAGATTTTGAGGTTTATGCTTCTCTCTATCTTAAAAATACTTGTTTGCATAAACCTTGTTTTTATGCTGAAAAGCTGATATATTACTGTGGACACACAACTGGCTGTTAGCTGATATAAGAGAGAAGAAAACCACAGTCACCTTAATGCTGAGAGATTTGTCAGTAGTAGAAGAAACAGATGGCTTGGAAGAGAAAAGATTAGAAGGGGGAAAATTTGAGTATTCTAGTTAGTGGTTAGATCAGTTCCGAAAGTGAAAAGATTCGTTGTGCATTTTGAGCATAAACTTTTACTTTTCCTTGATTTATGAAACATCGGCTGGTTTCAGTCCAGTATCAGAGTGCTTACACAATAAGACAGTCTTAATTATTCATTTCAGTTTAAATTGGCTGGAGTTTCGATGTTAATTGAATTGTTTTCCCTTTGCAGGGACCTCAGGGGCCTCCAGGACAAAAGGTATAGTATAAACAACAATACTGTGAAAGAGATAATTCCTCCTGTGCCAAATTGCAAGCAGAAAAGGTGAATGGAATAAGCTACTGTACAGTGCATTGAATCAATTAGCTTAGGTTCTGAATTTTGTTTTTGCAAAATGCAGCCATATGATGTGGGACACGAGATTTCTCATTTCCCCCATCATAGGAAGTTCAAGCAATGCAGAGCAGACTGTTTTCAATCTGCCTGCTTAACTTTCAGGTGAAAAGGTCACTATAATTTTCTCATTCATACACTGGTACGATTAGGAAACCAAAGTTAAAACTCTGTGAAAGGTGGGGAGATAAAGTTTCTGATTAAATGCATGTCCTTACTCAAGTAGATCAGTGCCATATGACTAAAGAATTGACCAGCAGAAACAAAGGACATAGGTGTTGCTGATAAATAGTGCTTGGTTGGTGGTGTTCAGGTGGTCTGCCGGTGTCTTCCTGTTCCTTCAGTAACCTGAGACCTGACTTCCTGGGAATGCCTTCAGCATTATTTACACTTATTAAAGCTGACTGCCTCAGTTTAATTGAGTGAGTTTAGGATTTATGGAATTATGCCATTAAAACAGTCCTCAGAATACCAGCAATAACAGCTAGTGAGTGGTACTTTTCCAGCATCTGAGCCACATACCACCAAGGTGAGTAATTTTATAGCTGATTTCAAAAGATTGAAAAGTTGTATGAAAGATATTAAATAAAACAGCTTTAATTTGTATAAAGGAAAAAAAAGAGGCAGAAATAAGTAGTATTGACATATGTGAGAAGGATGCCTGCTTTTCTTCTTCTGAGATAATGTTCTTTAGAGTGAAGGTTTGCTTGCATCTGTTAAAATGAAACTTTTTTAACAAAAGAAAGAGAAACCTGTGGTATGTAAAAATACAATCCCAAAGTATACAAATTGGTGGAATTTTGGCAGCTGTGAGCTGCGCAGGGTTTGCAGACTGAAGGAGAGGACTATGCTTTGTGTTTGGCAGTGCAGGAATGTGGCATTTTAAAGCTGTGCTCATGTCTAAGCTGCCCTTATAAAGCTATACCCTAAGACTCAGGGAGGAGGATATTTTGTGTGTACAGCATCAGCAAAACCCACGTGCTGATGAACTTCTGAATATCTGATAAACATTTACTTATCATGGTAGAATCAGCTTCATTTTACACTTTCTAACATCCTGTGTTTCATTAGAAAAATAATCAGCTGTCACAGAGAGGAGAAACTGTTATATTTAGGATAGTTTATTGAGGCTGATGGTTTAGTGCCCTCCTGAGCTTTATTTTCTAGTTTTCTGGAAAACTGACACAGAGATGTGAAAGTGTTCACTCAGGCCCATTTGCAGTGGCTAAAAGCCATGACCGTGCATCCAGCAAGAAGAGACAACAAGGATGCCAGAGTGGAAGCTTTGGGAGAAAGCGGAGAACATTCTGGGTCATGGAGATATGCTGGGATGCAGTGTATTATTTCTTACTGATTCAAAGCTCTGTTACTAGCTCTTGGAGGGTTTTTGGGACCCTCATGAGTTGCTTCCTTTTCCTGTTTCACAGGATTTCCTAACTCTATTCATTGACAAACATGTGCATCCATTTTGAACATACTTCCTTAGGGTGTTGGTGATTTTTGACTAAACCAGTTTTAGTGACACCTCTAACCAAAATAGAGGGGGAAATGCCATGCACCAATTCTCTTAGTTCCCTTGCTGAGCAGCACCATCTTTATAAAATAAGAGGAGAATGCTGTGTAAGCAGATGCGGCTTTCCTGCTTTCCTCATTCATCGTGTTTTCACTGAACTTCCATAGCACGTTACACGAGGGCCTTCAAAAAAATTGTCCCTCACATACAAAATTACAGCATGAGACCTTTGTAAACAAGATCCCTTCAATGTTATAAGTCAATGTTAATATTTGGTTTTCTTTCTTTGCCCCGGTGTTTGGCCTGCATTGACTTTTTAATTTTGATTGCGCTAGTGTTGGTGCAGTTTAGAAGTGTTATCTGTAATTTGTACTGTCAGACTGAATCACTGCGGATTATCTCTTAAAAGCCTTGAGATGTATTAGTGCTACAAGTTATTGAGCTTGAATGATCCCTCCAGAAGCATTAATAGTTTTGTTCAGGTGCTATGTTCAATTGCATAGGATCGGTCTCAGAATTTATTGAGAGCATTAAATGGAACAGCATTTTAATTCTTACATTTCTTGTGAAGCATCCACAACATTACAAAACACGAGCTCAAAGCTTGTTTCTGGAAAAGGCCATACAGTCATTAAAACGTACAACATGAGAATATGTCTAATTAGTATAAAATCTCAACTGAAAGGAGAGCTCAGCTTGGATAGAAATGAGTTTTTGAAAAATTTATTGCAGCTAAAATAAGCAAGTATTCACCATTATTTCTAAATACTGTATTATGAGATGAAAGGTTTCATGACCTGTTTAATTTGCTAAACACTGGCATCTGTTTCCCTCCAGGGTTCTGTCGGAGTGCCTGGTATTCCAGGGAGAGATGGACAAGTGGTGAGTTCTCTGACTTTGTCAGCACTGCCATTATTTATGTAGTGGATTAAAGCAATTTTGGGCTTGTTCTCGTGAGCAATATGCAACCTTATATCCAGAACTGTGGTTTCAAATTGGCTTCTTGGAAAGAACATATAATGTGCTTTGTGCACTGAAGTAATTTTTTTCTAGTTTTACCTGAACAAGCAGCAAATGTAATTAATTAAGCTGAAAATCTGGTGTTCCAATTTGATGATGACTGATAGGTTGTAGAAAGAAATGCATATTAATAATGTATTACTTTAGTCAGCATATTTACAAACAAAGGGGTTTTTTGCCTTTTTTAAATTCAGTCCCATGACGCAAACACTTATGTTGATATTGGGTATTGATACAGTGCCAATACATTGTTAATACAATCAATAAATAGAGAAATAAAAAGAGATGGAAACACAGCTGGAGAATAACGTGAAACTAAATTTCGAGGATGGAAACACAGAGAAATAAATCAAACAGAAATATTTTTGAACACAACTAGGAGGAAATGCTAATTTAGGCAAGTGACTGTCATCTCTTAGTAAAGTAGTAGTTTAGAACAGCCGTCCATAAGGAGAGGTCACAGTATAGCAGCAGGGCTGTGTTAGAGCACTGCTAAGGTTTCTTGGCAAATCTGGGTGAAGAAGTTTAAATAGGATACCTCCTTGATTGTACAGAGTATTATCCATCTGTTGTTCTCACAAGCCCTAACATTCCTAGTGAACTTCAAAAGCACTGGCGAGGGATGCCAAAAAGAAAATGTATGATATATATGTTCTCCAGTTCAAGCAGCAACAGATGGTAGTGTATAAAGGTTGTTTTAGACAATCCTCTGTTCTGCTTCTCTCACCAAGAGCCCTAGGAATAAAAGTGTTAAGATGTTTCAAATAATTTACTTTTAATTCTTCTTCCCAAAAAAAACCCAACAAAAAACCCCCCAAAAAACAAAAAAAAGGAGGAGGATGTATTGTTTCTAATAGCATAATACATAGTATTAGATCCGTATTTTTAGAGTGGTTATAAGAAATGATGTAATAATAATTTATTTCACTATAATGATAGTGATAGGAATTTATTTAGAAACTATTCAGAGTATTACAACTAATGTGGAACAACAAAACAAAAAATATTTAGAATTAACTATATATATTTATATATCTCATACCAGAATTTATAAGAACATAATCTGAAACAAATGTGCAATAAGTCCTCATATTTTATAGCTGCATTCAATTGCAACACGAATGGTAGACAGTGCTTACCAACTCAGATGCTGCTGCTGTACATAATTCAAGTAATTTTTGTGGTCTCACTGTGACTGAAATGCGAGGAAAATATACTTTGTAGCATATCTGGGTATGCATTAATGTGTAAGAAGACTGGATGGGGTGAAGTTGCAAACCACACTGAATAAAACAGAACTGATGATTCATATTTTATTCAAGAACTTTATTTTTAATAATAATCATATAAACTCCAGCCAGAAATACTCACTCAGATGAGCACAAAAAATTGGTATTAATGAAATGTGTCAAATGTGTGATTAATGTGTCATTTTGGGAGACAACGAATTTTTTTAAGCTCTATGGAAAGGTTGTTGCATGTCTATTTTTAGAAGACCACATAGGCTTACCTGCAGTGATGTTTCAGGGGGCATAAAAGAAATACACAATTGAATATTATAGGAAGATGCAAACACATATTTAAATGGTGACTATTAATTTTAAATTGTACTTTAAAAACAAATGCCAGAATTTTCAATTTATGGCTGTCTATTTCTTTGATTTACTTCAACATTCATAGCATCTATAATGTCGAAGACATTTTTAAATTATTACCACTTTATTAAAGGTGTCAGCATGTTTTTAGTGTAGCTGGATTGCTTTACTTTTGACCTTTAAGAAAAAAAGTAAATTCCTAAAATAAAGCATAGGTGCCAGGACAAAAGCCACGCAGATAAAAATGAATTGCTGTCACATTCTTTAGTTAGATTTCCCAACTCTTAGTTGACACTGACTAGAAAGCACATCTTTATTTGCAGAAAATATATTATTTTCATATAAGACGAGGCAGATGATAGCTGAATGTTGCTATCTCTTTTAACAAATAGATTTAAAAATTCAGTTAGCTTGGAAATAGTGGTAGAAATGAAGTGAAACTGAAGCAGTGTTTGTCTAAAGTTAGAAAGTATAATGCAGCCAAGGAGTCCTGTGTTAACATTTTGCTACCAAAAGGTCAATTCTTTCAGTTTCTATGAAAAAACAGATTCTCGGTGCAGTGTGATGCAGAAGATATTGTTGAATGAGGACCAGAGTGTTGATTTTAAGACTTGGGCTGTACTGTGGGCCAGCTGCTGGCACTCCTGGCTATACTCATTCAGATTCACGTCGATTTGCAGAATAGTTGAATTCAGCTTGCATGTGTGATACGAGTCATCCCTTTTTAGAAGTAACGTACTTAAAAGGCTTTACAAAAGCCTTACTGTCTTTTAGTCAGTGAGCTCGCTCTGTCAATAGCAGCATGTGCAGTGCACTAAGTTCCAAGTTAATAGTTTTTCTCAGTTTAAAAGGTAGTGTGTGCTAAGTACATGCTTAAAATTAAGAATGTGAATGCTTTTCTCATCTGGACAATGAAGTATTTTTCAGCCAATGAATGTCAGCAGTGAATTAGCTTTGCTCTCTCCTTAAGCAGTTGAACGAAAGACTTAGGTCATCTCCATCTTCTATGTGTCTCTGTAATTCTTCTCTTTCTTTCCTTTCACCTCTTCTTTAATTGAAATAGTGGGTTGTGGGAGACGATTGACAAGTCTGACCAATAGGTCTGGGAATGAGATCATAAATTCTGAGTGCACTTAGAAGAGTTTTGTAATCCCTTAACATATGAACCATTTCTCTTAGACAATCTCTAGATATTAGGGTAAGTGTAATTTTACACAACACACATGTTTTTGCAGGACTGTTAACTAGTAGATTTTTCTTGTATTCAGAGTAGCAAAATCGCTGCCATAAAACCTTCACACGTTTTTTTCTTTTAGGCCAAAACCAGTGAAACATTACAGGTAGTCTTGCAAGGACATGTACCATCTTCATTTGTTCCTACATTTGAGAAACTACAGCAAGTTTATCTTGAGAACACTAACTGGCAAGGAGCTGCTTAATAATACCTGCAGCTGGAGAGAGTGGTGTTCCTGGGATGGACCAAAACCTGCTGAGATAAGGAGTCTTTCTGAGTACTCCTTTTCCTTTGCAGACTGTTGTGCAATCCACAGGTTGCTTTCTATCACAGATGCAATGGCAGATTAACTTCCCTTTCTCCATCCCTGGCAGAAGGTCCTCAGGCACTCAAAAAGTACGAAAAAGCCTTAGTTCTGCATGGAGATGTGAGTGTGCAGCGATCTAAGGATACCATATCCCTACATTAATCATGTTGAAATGGCCACAAATGGCTTCTTGGAAAGTTCAACTCTGCAAGTATAGAATATATACTCTGGTATTTGTTAAGTGGCACTGATTTGATAAGAACTCTCAGTGACTGCAGCAGCGACACAAGGAGAAAAGCGGGGATTCCTTAAATCAAGGTGCTATTTGGCCTGAAGGAACCCAGTTTCTGGAGTCTGTGCAACTAACTCTCCTAGTTATAAATAAGAGTTTGTCTGGAGTGCATAAACCCCTCACTCTGTATTTCCATAAATTGCTTTTTCTTACGTAGTACTTGATATTTTGGGTGGTTTTTTTTGTAAGAGTGTATTGAAAACAGAATGAGTGGTCAGGATAGATCCCTTCATTTCAAATTCTTATGATAGATTGACGGTAGCAATTTGATAAACCTCAGAAGAATTTTTCTTCTTATCAGTAGATTCAGCATCTGTGTATGCACATTTCTTACTGCTTTCTTCATGCTTCTTTTTACTCTAATTTACATGTATTTCCTTATTACTGTTTACAGTGCTGTGTGGAACACATTTTGAAGGTAGCGATATCAAATTTCTTCAGAGAAATGAGGAAGGGTATGCATGTACTAACATTTTTTCAGATAAAGGGAGGAAACATCATAAATGTAGTTCAAAAATTCTCAGACAGGTTTGCAGGCCAGCTGAGTCTTGTTGAAGAGCCTTTCCACTTAATTTCAGTTGGTGAGTGGGCCAGGAGAGATTTCCAGTCCTTAAACAAACATTTTAAGTTACTTTTGAGGGGCGCAAAAAGCAAGTTGAAAGGAGGTAATTCAACCCTGGTTTGAAATGGAAATCGTAGTAACATATCTGAAAAACCACTTTTTTACCCTCTGTCCTCATCTATGTATTTTAGAGTAAAATTAGACTGGATTAGGTTTGGGGCCTCTTGTGTTTCCTTATCCTTAAATTGATTACATTCTAGTGACTGAAAAATATGGCAATACTGACAGCCTTTCTTTCAGGGTGAGGTGGATATCAACCAGCTGGTGTAGACAGAGTTATGCATCTCACCAAAACAAAACCTATTTCAGAACAGCAGCCTCCAGGCTGTTTTTCTGTTACAAACAAGAAAAGCTGGGGCCTCCAGCCACGTTATTTTTAGCTGATTAATTCTGGATATGAAGGTATATGCCTCAAGGGCACAAAGCACTCCAGTAAGGAGAAGCATGCTTTCAACTGCCTCTACTCCTTGATATGGACTCTAGGGGGTAATACATTTTCAGACCTGTTCTGAAGTAGATTTTATGAGCTGGTATTGACAGATTTTTCTCATGTTACCAGCAGAACCCAAGCAATGCTCTATACATTTGAGTACTCACCAAATTCAGATTCGCTTCAGTGTAAGTGTAATTAAGACTTGCCCCTACCACAAGAGTATCTGAGGAAACTGCTACACCTATTTATTGAGCAGGGTGTTGAAGGTTGTTCTTTGCCCAAATACAGGAAAGACAGAGGTAGTCTGTCAATGTTAATTCAGTTATACAGTTAATACAGGCTCAAGACTGTCAGGACTTGAATCAAGGTGTTTTGGTGTGTGTTCAAAGGAATATCCTTCTGGTTTTGATTCAAAGTATCTGAAACTCCTGAGTTGAACGGCTGGGTTGGGTATATACTTGACATGCTAGCATTTTGTTTGCCTTGATAATTGATACCAGTTGGAAGAAAATGCCAAACACTTTTGAGACTCAGAGCATTTTGTTGAAGCCATTTCTAGAAATTATTAGAAGGTTTTGAATGGCTAAAGGTGATCTCCTTTGTAACTCATTCAGTCATGCCTCAACACTGTAGTTTGCTGCTGAAAGAGTCTTCTCTCTAATTCTCTGCTGTAGTGACAGTAACTTAGTTTGTTAGAGTGCTGCTGTTTTTAAGGAACCAGAGTGCTTATCCTCCCATCAGGGCATTTGGGGTTAACATGTGGAACTGTCAATGGCAGCTCTCCATTCCCAGGTTTGCTTCTGAAACATGGTAAAGACTTTCCTGTTACTGACAGCAAACAAACATTGCAGCATATCTCTTTGCAAGTAAGCTGTCAATATTCCTCTGATGAGAACTCTGCAATTTGTCTATGGCATGTAAACAACAGCAAAACAATCCCACTGTGTCTGCAGCATACTTCTGTGTAAGTTGTCATTAAATAAATTACTGGAGCATTTACATACCTGCTGAGTTAAGCTGATTGATTTTGGGTAAGTGAATGAACAACAGAACATTTGCTGGAAATTTTTATTTCCACCATTCTGAGACCATTTGTGAATTCAGCAAACTGTCTGAAAAAAACTGGATTCTAGTGGTGAATAACTGGAGACTTCAGTGTCTATAAAGGTTTTAGTGGCAGTGTCTTTTTCTGCAGCAGACCGGAGGCTGGAGAATTACCTTCTAGTGCTGCATAGTTTTTTACATGAAATTTGGGAAAAGGAAGTTTTTCCAGCATTTTCCAGTAGTTTATTGTCTATTTGTATAGTGGGTCATGTAATGAAAATGGAAAGTTCTGGAACATGACTCTCTTACTTAGTGATAATTTCTCAGGAGTTCATGACTGGAGAAGGGCAAGCTGTAAGCTAAATTTAGATGTACTATAGACAAAATTACTCTTTAAATGGGAAAAAACCACTGTTGAGGCCACTTTTGGCGTACTGTGTCCCGTTGTGGGTTCCACGGTACAACAGAGATGTGGACATACTGGATATAATCCAGGTAAGGGCCTCAAAGATGATCTTCAGAGGTGCCATTCTTCAACCATTCTGTGATTCTATGAAAGAAAAAATAAACTAAAATATTGTGCCATGATTTGAAAGCTGATGTCCAGAAGACAGTTGTTTCTGCAACCTAACACCTTTGCTGTCAGTGCTATTGAAGAAACTACAATAGCAGTCAGGAAAGGCATAACCCATGGCCTGGTGAATGTAAAAAACATGTGACATTGAGGATCTAGCTTTATAGCTTCTTGCATTTTATCAGGTTGAAAAGCACTCTGGTTTAAGTTATTGTGTTGAATGACATTGTTGAATGTCTGCTGTTCCCTTGCATGCATCACGCCTTGAATAGCAGTGTCATCGTCTTCAGCCTCTTACAGGTCAGGTGTGCTTTTTGTTCATCTCCAAAACACTAACCTGCGGGGCTGAAGCGTACTCATACAGCATTTTACACTCTGGTTTTACTCATACAGCATTTTACGCTCTGGTTTTAATACATGCTTTTAGTAATAAATAGATAAATAAATAGAACTACCTAAATGGAAGAAAAATAACTAACTATACTTCTTAACAGAAATATTTTAAGAATCCAAGAATCAAAATGATCTTTTGGGACCAACATGGCTAAAATGACACAGCATTTTAGTGCATAGTAAAGGAAGAGATGTCAATCTACTCGTCTTCAGTAATTAACTGCTCTTTGTTTCATAACTACTTTGAGGGGAGCATTTTTATTTTTGTGTTGTGATTTGGTTTTCTTGTTTGTTTGGGGGCGTTTATGTTAAGGCTTACTGGAATTGTAAAAATATCTGCACTTAAAACTAGACTGCCATGCAGAGTGACAAAGGGAGACTACCTGGCACAAAGCTTGTTTAGCTGTGCACTGGGAATGTTCATCAGGGCTAGGACACAGAGCAGCTTATGGGCTGTACGTTTTCACTTCACCTTATTACTCCCTGATTCCTTGTATGGACGAGAAAATAGAGGTCTAACATAGGGAAAGAATATTTTCTCTGTTCTTCTGAACATTAGAAACAGAACTGTCATTACTTCAAAAACATAAAGCCACAAGGTCATTTCTGTATTATCCTTCTAGGTTTGCCTTCAATCTTTCCCATTCCTAGAGCTAGTTTCTGCACTTCAAATATCTCTGCCTAGTATTTTCAGTACTATAAGCGTAGTGCTGAGCATAGGAGTCGCATATAGGTCAGAAATGAGATTGCTGGTGTGAATGGGGATTTACTATGACTAGGTGACAAGCTGAAGTTTTCACTTTTTTCTGAAGAAAATAATTTTTTGTTCTATTTTTTCAGTCTCCTTTTTGTCACAGTAGTAGCCCTCTGCATTCATAGCAGTGATATGTAAACCTGGGACGAAAGTGCAAGCTTGGAACTTCAAGCCTTTGATTAGAGATTTAAGCCCCTGAAAGCATCAGCCGACAGCAGCTGTTCAAAAATGAAGGGGATAGAAACAAGCTTGTTTGGGGTATGGGGATGAGGAGAAACAAATGTATATTCATGGGTCCCTTCTGCTTCATTTTGTCAAATGGCAGTTTTCTTCAAGAGCCTTTTAGGTCAATCCTTTAGGACGCTCACACCTAATCTCCAACAGCTTCAAATCCTGACCACTCATATATCGAATGCCTGTGCCACTTTATCAGCGTCACAGCTACTGTAGTACAAAGGGGCCTTGAGAAAGGGCTGACACAAGTGACTATTTAATTCCCTGTGGGCTAAATGGTACCTAACATTTTTTTCTCAGGCTTGGGAAACGCCTCACTAGAGTTTTGCTAGAACTTCGATGATTTTGGTTTTTTGAAATAGTCCAATTCTCGATGAAATTAAAATGTAATTAATGATTCCGTTACCTAATTTAGAAATACAATGGAACTCGTTTTCATGGAGAATCAGAGTTAATATATCTATGATTAAATCTGCCTGCGGAAGTAAGAAAGAGATAAGTTCTTTCTTAATAGAAGGCTTTTATGGAGAACTAGAAAATAAGTCTTGTTGTGTTTGGAAGAGCCTTCTCTTAATGCCTCTGTAACTTTTGAGTAGAGGATTGGTTCATCATGTGTACTAAGTTTGAACACCGTGTGGAAATTGTTCAGAGTTTCTGATACAAATTGCCATTTTAAATGTGGTTGCTATGTTAGCTTTTGGATTTAACTTCTCCACATTTTTATACGCTTGCCTAGCAAAGGGCTTTTAGAAGGACCTCATTGCAGACTTTTTAAAATCATTTTTTAGCTGTTATTTAAATGTGCTTTGCCATGTCAGAAGTGTGATGCAGTTCTCCATGTGAGGGTTATAAAAGGTACTTCTTGTGAAACTGAGACATACACCCGCAGAAGCTTTTACATACTTAGCCATAATCTCTAATTGTTTTACAGTAAAGTCTAACCATTGCATTATCATTTTATCTAAAATAAATATCTGTGGTTTGCCCAGAAATATGGGATATAAACACTAAGAAATATATTTTAGAGATTTTTTGTTTTGACTTTGTTTTCTTTCTTGTTTGCTTCTTTCCGTTATTTTTAAATTTGAAGGAGGGAAAGAAGATTTAAAATAAGTGTTATTTGCTGATTGACTTATGAAAATAATTTATGACTCTTTGAACTGTAGAAGAATAATATACTACCCATTAAACATACGCAAAATTTGGAACATTGATGTAATGCTGACAGTTTTTAAATCTTTTAAAACCGCTTTTCAGCCGCTGGCATAAGAGTATAAAAAATGGACAAGCAAAGTATATTTTAAAAATTGAAAAGCTCTCTGTTCTTCCAAATTCTTCCATTTCTGTAGCAGGCCTTTCTCATTTTATTTCGTTATCTGCCTTCCATCTGAGACCAGAAGCACAAATGTCAAAATAAATTAAGATAAGCCTTTCTTGCTGCATTTCTAACTTGTAGAGAAGAGGAAAGCATTGGCAGTCTTGCTGGGAAGACTGTGCTTTTAAGGTTAATTGGACAGATTTTAAGAATCAGGAGTCACAGGTCTCCTTTCTGTTTAGTTTGACATCTGTGTGTTTCCACCTCCTTCAGAAGAATAATTTGTCTTATATTGGTTAGTTAGTCCACCCTAACTGATGAAATAAGGCATTTTAGTGCCCAGCTGTGGAGTACATGTTTGCAGAGTCTTTTAAAATTTTGTTTATCATTACTTACCCAATATGAGAAAATTCCCATATTTCGTCATGTCTTTCTTAACTTCATCTTTTGTTTTCTTTGCCTTTAGGGTGAGCCTGGTTTGCCTGGCATAGCAGGAGAGAAGGGAGAAGCAGGGCTCAAGGTCAGTATTGAAAATGGATTAAAAACAGAAGCACAGAGTGTGTGAGTGCATATGTAGATGACAGTCAGGCTTTCCAACTTGGGTTTATATTCTGACTGGCTTTTAATGATCTGCTCCCTCCAGTGATCAGTGCTGTAAGAGGCTTTACACATCTCCCCATAAAGAAGCATATTCTTCTGCTGTGCATGTATAATTCCAGTCAGTGGCACTGACGCATAGACATCCACTGCCAGCTGAATGCAATATGCCTGCAAGTGTTTGGGAATTTGGGGACCTTTTCAGAAGGGCTTTGTTTATGCCCCTTACAATGTGTTTCAAGCTTCTTTTCAAGAACTGCTGCGGTCAGATCTTTGACAAATGTCAGGGTTAAGTCTTGAGGGCTGATCCTGCTATTATGGAAGTTAGCAACAAGCCTCATTAGGAGCATGTCTCAGCGTGTATTTGTTACATCAGAATTAGTCGTTGCACTTACTTTATTGTTACATAATTTGTTCTGCTGTTTTAATATTGAACAAGTGAGATAGAACATAAAGCTTATGATAACTTCATTTAAAAGAAAACTCGACGTGTCTGAGATGATGGGATCTGTGGGCCTCTTGGAAGGGGTAATGCTAAATTCTAATCCCATCAGCTGCGAGTGAGCGTCTCTGGTGCACGTGTGCTCCTCAGCTGATTTCTGTGCATCATGCTGCTGCTGACAGACATGCAAGGCAGCCTCTTTGCATTTACTGACTGGCTGCTTGTCCATCAGGAATGAAAACAAACCATTTGGGAGCGTGACCTTTTCTTACTTTGTATACAGAAGAAGCCGAATTATGGCGGTTGATGCTTAATTCGTATTCACAGCTGTAGTCCCTGAGTTGCCTAGCGACTGCCAGCCATCAGAAGGGGCAAAGATGAGCCAGAGTGCAGCTCTGAGCCAGAAATGCAGAGATGAGGTGTCAGGGTCAGGCTGGTGTGCAAAAGTGCTTTTGCGGTTTCTCGAGCATGTTTTAATTTTGAAAAAAATAATGGCTGTAAGCCGTCTTTTTGTTACAGAGATTGTTACAGAGAATGCAAGGAGCACTGAAGGCTCTTTACTCTGAAACAGTTATGAATTAGATCAGGACACTTAAGGCATTTTCTCTCTCTTGAGGAACCTTCTGATCCATTGACAGAATCATAAGACCTTCCCTTCACGTTCAGACTTTGTGTTTTTCCTTTGTTCCCAAAACAAGGAGAACCACACATAGGATTCACCTAGGTCCCTGCAGGCTATTTCTCAAAGACATATGCCTGTTTGTCAGGGTGTAGGACAAAACAGAGAGATAAGTCTTCACATGCAAACCATTGAAGCTTTAAAAAAGTATATGGTGAAGTTGTATTATCCATTAAAATCTATTCAATTTACATAGTTTATTGTTCCTTGGAGATTTTCTTGTTGGATTGTATCATCTGAGACATAATCGTCAGTAGTGACATAATTATTAGTAATGATAGTAATACTAACATTAGTAATTACTGATGATAGTAACACTAACACTTTGATTTTTGCCTGAGTTAGTAACTTATGACTTCTTTGCTTCAACTATTTTCCTCAGGGTGACCCTGGAGAAAGAGGAGAAAAGGTGAGATGTTTCACTTCCTTTGTTGTGGTTTTGTTTTTGGATAACTTGCTTGGAGAATCGCCAGTGCACTGATCCCAAGTTTAAAAATAAAAAACCACAGCTACTACCTAGAACTTGAGCGGCGCTGTGCAGCCTTTCCGAGGGTCAGATAACACCTGCTAATGGAAGTTATTGATCGGAGATTACTGCAGTGGGATCAGTCACAGAGAGCAGTGATCGTGTGTTAAAGGCTGCACACCTGAGCAGTCAGGCAACTAATCCTAACTATGGTGAGTCTCAGAAAATGAGGAGCCTGTCTGAATAAATTAGAGATCCACGCATTTCTCATAACTTGGTTTTGCTGCTCTGGCACCTGTGTGGTGTCAGCGAATAAAACAATTACATAACAGAATTATAACTACATAGACTCTAAGTGATACCTGGATAACCAGCTCTCCACATACTAAAAATGGAATGCTCCATTTGTGTTTGGGTCAGTTTAAGTAAGAACAAAGGAGTCTGCCCCCATGATCTTCAGCGATGCTGTCTGGACAGGTTCCAGCAACACAAGTGGCATGCTGATGGTGCTCTTACTTGCAGTAAGTTAGCAAGAAGTTGCTTCTCTGATTTCCAGTCACACCAAGACAAGACAAGGGGGTGGGATAAAACTCTACACTGCAAGAGAGTGTAACTCTGCTTTTCCAGGGATAGTGGCTTGTAGGAGCGCAATGAGTTTAGAGTCAAGCTTCTGCATCTGCACACAGGGGCAGTTTGAGAAATAGTGTAAGGCTTATTCTGAGTAGGAATCTGTGCACAGCCTCATCTTCTGCAAGTATGCTGAGCTTACTTTTAACAAGCAAGTTGCTTGTACTGAGGTGCAATTTGCTCTTGAGAAATGTTTAGCTGTGTCATTGCAGCTACAACTGAATTTCACTTCCAGATCCGTGTAAATCTGTGTAATAGCAGCTGGAGGTATGCTTTGCCAAGGCAATTAATTTCATATTTTCAAAAGCACACCATGAAAATAGTCTAGGGAAATCTTGAAAGTCTGTACTCCACATGCAGAAGTACGTAATCATGAAATACGCATAATGAAATAATTTCTTCTGTTATAATTATATTTTTAAGGTACTTCAGTAATCCTTCATTTGTTTTCAGACATAAAAGGAATAACAATGAATTTTAACATGTGTGAATTTTTGTTACTTAAAACCATTCTATTTTTCCATAATTAGCCTTTGTCTTTTTCTAGAAAATGTAGTTACAAATCTCCTCAATATGCTTTATCATGTCAAATGAACTTGGGATGACATTCCTAACTGTTACTCTTCTATGTTTCATCTATGTTTCCTTAATTAAAGTGCTGCAAGACTGTTAGCTAGTTCCCATTGTATCAGTGACTGTGATGTATAAATTGCTCTCGAAGTCCTCTCTGAATGGAATTTCACATTAAGGTTTTCAGAACAGTATGACAGATACTGAATAATGTTATTTGAATAGTATTACTGGTTATCTTACCAAGACCAGGAATGTTTTTTTAGTCTACTTAGGCTCTATTTCTATCAGTATTTTTGGCATTTTAAATACTTCTTGTACTTTACATGAACCTCAAGTCCCACAGAAACTTTTAGCCTGTATTCTTAACATATAACAAAGACTATTTGATGTAGTCTGGAATTCTTACATAGTTACGTGACTATGGGTGGAAATTAGGTCTTTTTATAGATAAATATTGTGAAATTTTTATTTAAAAATTTTGAGCATTTTTTGAGTAGAAAATGTCTACTCAGCTATGAAAAGGTGTTATTAGAACACCACTTTTTAAACAATAAACAGTGCATAGAATTTATGTAGAGATAAAATCATTTGGTAGCTCCTTGGAGGAGTGACATTTAGTGAATTTTTTTTAGTTTGTGAGTCATTAATGAAGGACTTCAGACTCAAAGAATATATGCTATAAATTACTTGAGAATCCTAATAAAAAGTACTGGAATTGTGTAACTGTCATCTGAATTTTATTAGATGCATGTAGGTGGATGTTTCTGTGTTGGGAAGAAAAATGTATTGATAATTTAAAGTGCTGAATCATCATGAAATCAGTAAATCATTCCTTCCTTGCTAAGCTGCAGTGAACTGAGAAAGTTGGTAGATTATACCAACAGGTATTTTGATACTTTGTGGTGGGGCTTTTGTTCAGATCTGTGAGTGGGGTCCCAGTTATAGTGAAGTCTGTATAAGACATAGGCGCTTCCTGACCATGTCACAGAGATATTGACTATCTGATTAACAAAATCAACTTGCTAATCATATTAGAATGCTGACTCTTCTCTGCATACTGTGTTCTTACATAAAATCATTAAAATATAATGTGTATTTTAATTATAGGGGGATGCTGGCGAGAATGGCCTGAAGGGTGACACAGGAGAAAAGGTACACTGCTTCTTAGTCGAGAAGAAAATGTGTGCCTTAGGCATGCTTATAGTATAACCAACTAATGAAAATAATAATTTGTTCAAAAGAAAAATGCGTTTTGAGCTGGGGGTTTTTTAAAGGTGAGTGATTTGGTTGAGTTCATTTTTATGAACAGCAGAAAAATTTTCACTCTTCTGTCCAGCTAAACGTAAGATTTCTGACTTTCTACAGCAGTAGCTCTAGTACAGAATACATCATCATGTTTCTAGCTAGCACTCCTCTTTGCTGAAATTTTCATCATTGGAATGAATGAAAAGTTGGAACTGCTCTGTTGGAACTGCTCTGTTGAATTATAGCCGTGTTTTCTGATATACCCTTTAACTTTTCCCCTTCTGTGTTTCCATCAAAGAGAGGCACCAAACCAATATAAGACAAAAATTACGGTATCGTGATAGGCAACTTCCCTCCAAAATCGGCAGCTGAAAAATCAAGAATTGACGATAAACACACTTTAAATCTTTATTCCAAGTGACATCAACAATAACCTCACTTTATAACTTCTTAGTTTATCGTCGCAAAGTACCAAGATGTTGTAGAAATCACCAAAAAACAGATTTTGTCAAAATTTTTGTTTTCCTGACTTTTCTCTTATGTGAGACTCGTGCTCAGAAAATTGAACTGGAGTTTTCAGTGTGGTTTCCTTACACAAGT
Organism: Rhagologus leucostigma; assembly: GCA_013397725.1. NCBI lineage: Eukaryota > Metazoa > Chordata > Aves > Passeriformes > Rhagologus > Rhagologus leucostigma. The sequence continues at coordinate 290,893 of VZTD01002165.1, read as the reverse complement.
CAATCTTTAGCAGTCAGGGTAAAGGCTGGGTTGCACATGAGAAAGGGTCAGACACTGATCTCTTCTGGCCATCACTTTTGAACTCGTGCTTCTAAAAAACATTTATTTTAGTGACTACACTTGGGCAGAAGCATAAACATTTTTTTTTTGTACCCCTGCATGTGTAATGCTTAACCAACTTACATCATCTCAGTGCAAGGAGAAATTAATGATGGATTTATCAAGCTGGTAAGGAATTCATGCAAATCCCTCGGAACCTATCAATTGAGTACATTTAATCTGTACTTTGAAGAGCAGAAGGATTTTAAGGCATATTCTAAAATCAGCAATTAAAAATAGACATTAGATTTAAGAATAGTCAAGTTACTTGATTCTTGGAGTTAATTTAAATAATACTTTATCTGCAGTGATGCTTATTAACCCAGATGAAAGTCTAAGAACCTTATTTACTTACTTACACAATGTATGCTGGTAACATAATCTTGATCCACTTTTATGTGATTTAAGAGCATAATCTGCTACAAGTATGAGATTGTTGTTCAGATAGATAGTTCTACAACAAGTAAATGATGAGTTTATAGTCTCTCTGGGAAGCCTAGTGCAGCTTCACCTGTTGCTTTTCTACTTCATTAGCTGTGCAGGTGAGCTTGCATCCACTAGAATGCAATATTGCCCATATCAGTGTGCACGTCCTGCTGTTTGGGATCTTTTTTAAGGAAAGGAAAAAGTTCTCTCCTTTTTTCAGTGGGAGATCTTTTCTGCCTACGTATAAAATTTTAACTGCTGCTGTGTGAACTTTCAACAGTCGAGTTGAGATCAACTTGTGAAAAGTATAGGTCATCGGGAGACATCTTATATATATTGCTGTATCTGAAGAAATTTCAAGACACCTGCTGAACTTCATAATGCAGAAGTCTCCCATCTCTTCTAGGTTTCATATGAATTTCAGGGTTGGAGTGGTGACATGGGAATATTTTCTGTTTGGAATGCACTGCTCTAACCATAATGAGTTAGAATCCTCTGCATTAATTTTTGCCAGACTTTCCAGAGCTGTGACTTCTCTGACTTTCAACATTTTTCTTCTTTTTCCCTACAAGACAAGCTGCCACCCAGAAAAAAAGATACAGTTCTTAGAGCAGAGCTGCAGCTTAAAGTTTCTGATAGGTAGCTTTGCAAACAGCACTTTCTAGGGAGCTTATGAGGGTGGTGTTGACAGATGATTCAGGAGTAAGCATTAAACTTGGCGTCATTACTTTACACTTGAGCTACTTAACAGGGTTTGTATTCTTTCCTGTTCTTCAGCATAGGGGGAAGTTTTTGCTCTGTGATCGTTCTGTATAATTCCAGCGTGAAGATGCCCAGCAATTGCTAAGCATTTAAGTGGCAGAGGAAATCAGAATGACTGCTTTGGACACATTTAATTAGTTTGTTTGCAGAGCAGACTTGACTTTTTTTTCTATATTTATTTGTATTTCTTTCTGTATTGTAAGACTTATAAGGCTCTTTATAATAACGACTATTTCTAAAAGAGCTGCTGAATGTGTTCAAAGTCTAGTATCCACTCAGTTCTAGGTGTTCAGCCACATACATGTACAGACCCCTCCTGCTCAGTAAACAAGCCATTGATTCTATGTAAACAAGCAGAGAATATTGCACTAGATCATAATGCTATACATAGGCTTAGGAGATTTAATCCATAGTTCATAAAACTTAAAAACATTTCTTTAAAAGCTAAATAGTGTTTCTGTGAGATAAAGAATAAATTTTTATTCGTATGGTGAGAGAGTAAGACACCACATGACAACAGATTCAGACTTGGTTTAGGAGCAGGTTCCTGTTTGTGCAAAAAATGTAGCTTTGTTTTCTGAACTGCTTTACCTAGTGACACTCAAAAATATGGACTTAGGTCCTTAATTCTTGACCTGAAACTTTAGAATTAAAATGTCTTTGTTGAATTGTCCTATTTTGAAGACAGTGTAAATGCCAAACTTGAGTTCTTGCTTCTGTTCTTCCACTGTAGCCTTGGTCTCTAGAAACTACCAAGTATCTTCCTTCTTTGTACATGTTCCCCTGCCAAAATTGGTTCATTTGCAAACTGTCTTGACTCATCAGTGAATTGAGAACATACTGTACCGTAATTTTTTCTTTGATCTGATACTAATTTTTATTCTTGCATGAAGGTGGATTATAAATATTTTGTGTCTTATCTTCTCCGTATCCATCGTTGCTCTTTGGAATGTTTAAATGGTTAATGTGTCTTAATAGTTGCTTTGCCCCTTTATAGCTATAAAATGTTCTTGAGGCTTTCAGTTGTACATGCTTGTAAGGGATATTAGCAGTGTCACTAATGCATGTCTATCAAGATGAGGCAGCTTAGGTTTCCATGCATGTATCAACCTCACAATACTGATTTTTGTGTTTTCTTCACTCAAGAGCAAGCTGCACTAACTGTGTATTCCTGTTCTTCAGAGGCCAGTGAGCACGTTAACTGGTGCAATTTAATTTTATAAGATAATACCAAAAAGATGCCGTAGCCAAACCAGCTGTAAAGCTGTAGCATTCACAGAGACATCAGGAATGGGTGTCCCCTATTTGTATTTTGTACAAAGAATATTAAGCATTTATACTCTGCTTATACATCTCCACAGTGTATTACAGTACCTGCTTCTATTCTGACTCTGTAAATCACTGGCAGGCTGCTCAGGTACTTGAAGATGCTGCTATGTAGCAACTTGCTACTTTCAGTGAACAACGTACATTTATTTTGAATAACGAATAATTAAACAATTTTTCAAGTAGAAGCACGCTAGTCGTCTTCAATAGTATATAGTCTGACTAGCAAACTTTTCAGTAGGTTTTTTTTTCTTTTTTCTTTGGCGTATTGTTCAAGAAAAAAAAACAACTGATCCTCTGTCCTGTGCGTATCACTGCTTATGAAATTCAGTCAACCCAGCAAAATGTAGGTAAATCTTTTTGTATGCTAGCTGCCTTCTCAGAACAGAGACCTTTGCTGAATATGTAAATCACTGTAGCTGTCTCATCCTGTAAAGTGTAACACTTCATGCATTAATCTATCAGTTTAAATATGCTGGAGTGTTGAGGAAATAGAGCTATGACCTGTCCTGATGGAGATAAACTCATAGGTCACTGGAGTTATTTTTCAAGGTAAATCTTCATTAGCACAAAAAAAATTTGTCAGTTGAGACCTGACACTTGCCATCCATGAAATTAGGTCAAAATGGTCACTCACATTCTTTCTAAATAACAGTAAATTATTTTTAATGTAGATCAGCCATTTAGAGATGTCAAAGTATGTCTCATCTTCTGGCTTTGTGAAGTACATTTATACAACATCTGCAATTATTACATCTACATTATTAGTTGTGAAGTTTGAGGTTAACTATAATAGATGTTCGGATGAGTGACGCTGAATCACTCCGCATGGTCTTGAAAACAATACTATTCCTTTTCTGAATCGTCCTGATGTAATTAATTAGTTAAATTCCTATGTAGCAGCACAGAAAACAGGCAGCCTTGCTATGCAGTTATTTTGCTATATGATGTATGCTCTTACATGATTTGTTTTATGTGTTTCCTGGAAAACTGTATATGTAGTAAGACTGATTATTTCTTGTGGGTTTTGTATCAGGGTGACCCTGGCTCTTCTGCGGCTGGAATTAAGGTAATGTAGTTCTAAAGAAGTTGTGCAGGGAGAAGAGGGGTGGTTGGTGCATGTTACTTTACAGTGTCACAGACATTTTGGGTATCAGTAATGTTCTGGTTTTCCACAGCTCCATCTTTAATTCATTTTCTTAGATCTCATGTCTTTCTTCTGTTTTCTTTTAGGGTGAACCCGGTGAATCTGGACGGCCTGGACAAAAGGTACTACTTGGAAATGTTTGGTTTCCCTTTTCTGCTGGATTTGTGATAAATGATGTTACATCCGTGTTACCAGTGGCACTTGCCTGTACTGGGATGAATCTGAGGCAGTACAATTTAGCAGCCCAAGGATGTACGCATTTGGTCTATGATAATTTTGTATTTTAAAAAGGCACAGAGATGATGATACTAATTAACATGAGAAGCAATTTTGCCTAACCCACCTTCCCTTCTAGCCACAGCACACTTCTTGCACTGGAAGCTTACCCAGTTGCAGAGTAACTAACTAAGGGAGACTAACAAAGAATGGCTCTGCTCCTTGTGTGATCACAAGCTAACCCTGCATGTTCGACTACTAATCTTCAAACTGTGGTACATTGTTAGATCTCATTAGGAAGAAAATAAATATTGGTTAGAATCCCTTTCACATACACCTGTGGGGGGAATCAAACCATCAGAGGCACACAGTGTGTTTGGAAGGACACAGACCAGGTAATGCTGCTCTATTCTTCCTTCCAATGTAAGAAATTCCCCTGAATGCTAGGTGGCTGAGGCTGCTTCTGCAAGGAAAGGTCCTGCAGGAGCTACAAAGACTGTGCTGCACGAGGCCCTCTGAAGCAGGGGAATTTGCTCTTTGAATCCACAGTACATCAAACACCGTGAATGCTGTGCCTTCAGCTCCCTTTCGTGAGAGTAGGGGGCAGGTCCTGCAGGGAGAGCAAAGAGACAAGGAGAGAACTGGATTTGTTTCCCTCTGGAGCCATTGGCACTGTTCTTGCCTCTTACAACATTGAAAATTATCCGCTCCACACTGCTGCCAGAGTGCAACAGAGTCCTTCTGCCAGTTGAGATATTCCATACAGACAGTCAAGAGCTAAAATTCTATGTAGTGGATGGCAAGACAACCATTTTCTAATACTCAAGGTCTTTTGGTGACTAAGAAAAACCCCAAACCACATATAAATAAGAAATAAATAAGAAATTAAGTCTTTTTATTTAAGAAATTATAACTGTCATCAGAGACTAAACAAAGACTATTATGGTTGCAAATGCAGTTCCTTAGTGAAGTGCAATTTTAATTAGGAAAGGTAATCAAAGTAGTTTAAAGCTCTCTAATCCACAGAATCATTCAGTGTGTGCATTCTGCAGCATATGCTTTGCTTGGGTAATAAACTAGAAAATGCACTTAAGCGCCTGTGGAGATTCATACTCTCATTAAGTGGCTGCCATGGAGGCAGAACTAGCAGTGATTTATCAGCAGGCTCCTGGTTCTCAGTCCCAGGCACTCAGATTTGATCTGATTCAGGCAACATGGATGAGTATGCAGTTCAGACTTTCTGTATTCTCACCTTCTTTTTCACACCAAAGCGGGTCTTAGTGTCTTCCTTTCATTCACCTCATGAGTTCCCAGTGTGCCACACTGCTCTCCCAGCCCCAACCATCAGCTCCCGTAATATGCCTGTTCAGTGTGCCTCCTCCAGCCAGGTGCCCCATGTCTGCTGCTCTGCACCCCTGCTTAGCAGGGACTTGTTCACACCACCAGAGGTTGTGGGAGGCTCTTTTTCCAACTGGAGGCACATCTCTGCCATTTACATCATCTCTATACTTTTCCCCGCTCTGTGTCCTGTTTGTATTTCTTTCCTGTGTCTCCTTTTTTTTCTTATATTTTCCTTTTGTCCTCTTCTTCTAGTTGTCCCTTACCCATCTTCTAAGGACAAATAATGTGTTGAGCTGCCCACCTGAATACTATTTGCATGAAATGAAATGTGACAATATTTCAGCAGCCTGACAAGGCCATTGTGGGCCACGTTGTGTGCAGAGGTGACAGAATGACCTGCGCTGCTGTTCTGTAATAGAGTTATTATACAGCCTTGGTTTCTTTAAAAGCCATTCTTCTCATAAATCATACTCAGAATTTTTATATTAGGAAAGGTCCAAAAAAAGCAAATACTATGCATTCATCTACAGTGCTAGTTGTAATTAAGAAATAATGATTGATTTCATTGTGTTTCATATTGATGTATCTTTTAGGGGCATTTTAATTGTTTTAGATTACTGTGACTCTGAACTGGCTTTGGTGGATCTTTTCTGCTTATTATGTGTGAATGTATGGGGATTAGCTCTGTCCCAAGGCTAAATAGTGTCCTACTGCAGCAATACTAATATAGTATGAATTATAAATTTTCAAATTCTGTGCTTACAAGTGAAATTTAGTGCTTCCACAATTAGGTGAGGAAAGTTCATGGTAACAGTGCCATATGTATGGCTACTCATGCAGAAAGTGGAAAGACAGAGTCGGAGTTAAAATTTTGTAAGTGCAATGGAGCACTATTCTTTTGCAAGAGTAATAACCCATTTTCTGCTTTAGAAAGTGATAGTCAGCATACCAAAAAGTAAGTGTCTATTGAAAATGGCATCCTAGCCTCTATTCTTTCATCTGATTTTACGGTTAATATTTTGAGGCTGGGATCTTTCCTGTGCCTTTAGGCAATTTGAACAGTTAGAACTTTGGAGAAACTTAAACAGACAAAGAAGCTGTTATCAGATCCTTCTATACCACTTAAAAATCATTCCATTTGGTAAAGTGATTTGCAGCCCCTCTATTGTGTTTTTCAGCTGGTGGCAGAATGTGATTTTGTCACGAGCGTTTCAAGTCTGTTTAATATCTCTGCCTCAAAGAAGCGTCTCTGGGCAGTGCAGTTTGAAGACCTGTATTACGTGTACATGTGTTTATGTTTGTGTGTGTATGCACATGTGTGCGTGAGTGTATGAATGCACGTAAGCACGTGTGTACATGGACACGTGAAGTATTTTAATAGCAGAGCCTGTAGGTATCAGCCCAAACCACAGAGCTGAAGTCTGGATTTCTGTAAAGCTCATGAGTGCAAAAAATCTGGAATATAGTTCAACTCATTAAAAAGGTAGAAGTTGGCTTCAGAGTTCAAACCTGAGCTTCCAGAAAGTTCAGGGAATATTCAGATCCAAGGTGCTGGTTAGAATCCATCTCTGTATTAAAGTAAAATCCCCAGTCTTTAAAATAATGTTTTCTTCACGTGTTATTGCCCTTTTTTTTTTTCTGTTCATCATCTTTATTTCCCTAGACAACATCTTTCCATTTAGCTGATATCTCAAAATGACCATTTGTGAAGAATGTTGCCATTCTTGTCTTAGACTAATTTCAAAATTAATACATTCGTTTTTCAATACTTGTTGCAAAATTACCTTGCAAATAGAGTTCTATAGGTCCTTTTATTGCAATTTTAAGTAAGCAAGGCTTCTCTGAGTAAAGCAGTAAAAGGTTACATTCCCACTATCCTTCATGACACCGTGTATATTCATGGATAAAGAACAAGCTCTGAAACGATGCTGTGGATAGCTCTATAAAACCGATGGCCCAGTCATAATTAGGCTGTCCTGCTTGAATTGTGCTATTTGAACCAAGCTCTTCTGAATTGCTTTGCAGCTAAATCAGACAGTTACACAGCACAATATCTAGCTCAGAGTTGAAAATGGAACAAAATTAAACATCTGTCGTAAGTACGGAATTAAATGGCAGTGTGTAAAATAAACCAGTGCTGCTTGTTTTCTTCTCTGTTGCTGAAGGCTAACGTGAATTCATATTTGGCTTTCCTGACATGGATTTTCAAGTTGTGTGTCATCTTCACACTGAAGGTTCCCAGAAGATATCTAAATTCTTAACATGACTCTTACTAATTGTACATGTAAGTCACTCATTTTGAAAAAAACAGTCCTGCTGGAGCTGACTAGCAATCATTCATGCTCTTTTATCTTGCTGCAGAATTTACAGGGCTGTTCACTGGATAGTGACCATAACTGGATAATGTCTGTAATATTATGTAATTTTCCTGTATAGGGTGAACCAGGCCTTCCTGGGCTTCCTGGACTCCCTGGAATAAAGGTAAATAAACTGTAGTACCTGTTGTACTGGGGGGAAATGCCACAAAGAGGGGGAAATGCAAGAATTGGCTCAAATTGGCTTAATGTACTTGTCTTACATATTTTTCTGTGTCTCTGGTATTAAACTGGGGTTTGTTGCAGAAAGTTCTCACATGGAAGATTGATTAAGTGTCTATGGGTAGGCAGACAGTATATCTTACATTAAAATGTGAGGCAGAACATTCTAGTTACTTTTTTAAAAAATCTAAAATAGCAGGGGTTTTTAATTTTTTTTTATTCAATGGAAAAGTCTTGTCATCAAAGTTTTACTTGGTTTCCACTTCGATGTGTGCTTTCCAGTAGCAATAGTCTACTGAATTAACTAAGCTTCCAGTCGGAGAACTGCATTAATTATACACAGCCTGTGGAGACCTGGTGCTGTTGACAAAAATACTCTGTGCTTCGTTAGACAGCAGTGATTTCCACTGACAAGTCAAAATGTTTTAATAATATTCTGTTCAGTATTAGCTACAGTCCCTGACACAATACCTGGTTTAGTCCCTGGCTTCCAGTTTGTCTGGAATCTTTAGGTAAGCTGATACAAAATACACATAGTTGGTTTAGTTCTAGCATAGGTGCTTGCACTGGGAGCTGCAGACATTTGGACAATTTGAGCTGTAACTGTGTGATTCTGCATAGAGTGAGCAGATTCACAAATCCTGAGTGAGCACAGATCAGAATGGCCTCTTTCCCTTTGTGGCAAAGACTGTCCTTTCAGAAAACAAAATCGCTTTGAAACTTTTACTTTGCCTTCCAGCATGGGCCTGTGTATGTCTCAAGGAGAAAGTTTATAGAATTTCCCCTAGAACAAGGAGGATAAGTCAAAGACCAAACTCGTGTCCACTGTCTTAGGATTCAGGATTTATCTCATGGAATGTAACATTTGCACTGATTTTCTCAAGGGACCTGTGAATTGCCACAGCATTGAGGCATAATGTCCTTTCTGTGTTACTAGTGAACTATGGGAAGAATTGAATGTGCGTACTAAATTTTGTGTGTTGTAACAGCTGAAAATATAGTTCCCATGGAGGTTGTTCATTTTCTGCAAGAATGAACGCCATATTGAGTAGTGAAGATCATGCAGGAGAAGTCTTGTGTGATTAAACTATTTTTATAAGGGCCTTTGGCAGCAATCCCTATTCTGTTTACTTTAACAGTGAGCAAAGAGGTAGCTCAGTTTGAGGTCAGTGGGGCACTTGCCTGAGGCACTCGTCCTTGGGACACTTGCCAAAAGCAACTGGAGTTGTGGCTGGTCTTTGGGGTTTCCATGTTCATGCAGACCACATGTCCGTGCGTATAACCAGTAAATAAAAAAGTCTACATCTGAGTGGCTGCTCTGGGAAAGTTATTTGTTGGCAATAAGAACGGCTCAGAAGGGGAGCTTTCAGAATCGCCTGAAAGGCAAAATGTGAAGTGAAAAATGGGTGAAGTGCGGGAGTTTTGCCCAGTGAAAATTTGTTTCCAAATTCAGTGGATACAGTGGAAAAACAGGGCAGTTGCCTGCAGAATAAAATGGAATAATTTGGTCAAATATTAATCATTGAGGAAAGAACATTTCTCCTGTTTAAAATCTAGTCCAGAGGGAGACTGGTGGTGTTTCAGTGAAGAAATTTCATCTAGTGCAATTCTGCATTGAGGGGGCTACCTGCAACCTGGATGGTGACAAGCAAGCAGAATGTGCACAGGAGAGAGCGAAGCATATGTGGTCACATGAGGAGTGCAGGATGGGAGCTGTTCATGTCAAGACATTTGTAAACTCTGTTTTATTAAGCAGTCTGTAGTAAAAAACCCTAGTTTTTTTTCTGAGTCACTGAGGCTATGTCTGTGGCACGAGAAGTGGTAGCAGAAACCAGAGAATGGCTGGAGTTAGGAATATGGGCACTCATCAGCAAAGGAGAAGTAATTTATCCCCTTTTCTCACCCTCCCTTTTAGAAAAGATTTATGTACCACCATGGTAAGATCATTGTGTCGATTTGAAAAAACAGCATCAGTGTTATCTCCTGGACAAACAAATTTCCAGTGATCTGGAGATTGATTGAAAGCTACTTTGAAATAGCAGTGCCAGCATGAGAAACTTGAGTGTGGAGGAAACCCAGTTGTCTGGACTTGGAATCAGTTGGGGCTGTCATCTTGTACAAAACTTACTTGGAGCAGTGACTTTTTTTCTTCTTTTTTTTTTTTTTTTTTTTTTTTTTTTCCTGAGTGATCCTTGTTGTTTGTTACAATTTTTTCAGGGATTTTGAGATCTGTTCCCATATGGACTTCATAACTCTCAAAATACGTCTTTGCTATTCTGTCTTAATAGTGATTTGCAGTAGTGATATAACATCAAAGACATAGCAGAGACCTCTCACAATGTCATTGCAACATCTAAGAACTTGTTACAAAATGTAAATTTCCATAAAGGAAATTTGTCGTAACAAACAGATTACAGCATTCTTGTGCATTTGTGTGCCAGCCCAGTAGCTGCTGGCAGAGATTTTTCTGGCCTTTTCCAAACTTTTTGGGAGGTAAGAAAAAGATCAAGATACAGGTTTATTCTACACATTCAAAATTCCTGGATATAGTTCTTAAATGTTAAATATTAAGTCCCCTTTTCTTTAACTCTGTTAGCTGAACTTCAGATTGCTTCCTCGTGAATGTTTCGCTGCAGTGGCAAGCTGCATTATGAAATGTTTTAGGTGACTGTGCACATGCACAGCACTTTCTACAAATGCTAAACCAACGTGCACAAACACAAATGCTGTGCCAGGCAGTGGACCATACTGTCCAGCTACATCTCATCTTTCTTCCCACGGCTGAACAAGCTTCCCAAGACATTCAGTCCTGTCTGCTTCAACCTACATAAAGGATTAATGAATACTAGTCACTGAGAAACTTCCAGCTTCTTATAATGCCGTTTCAATTAATTAATCAATGTTCCTGGGAACCTGTTAGGGCTTGGCTGAATGTGATACTGGAGTCTGAATGAGCGGCAACATTGGACAGACATGCAAGTATCATATCTGAATTCAGGGTATGCAGCGGGGTCTTTTATTTCTTACTTTTCTAGACCCGTTCACTATGCACATGCGGATGTTTTGGGAGTTCTTCCTGTTCCTTTTCGTTCTCTCCTCACTGTCAGTTGGTGCCATGGAGGAAACACAAGTGCAGTCAGTTATTTCCAAGACAGTGAAGAAGCTGTCTGTGACATGCTGGAGAAACGTTTCTCAAGCACCTGTTGCTGTTTAGGAATGGCTGGAAACTTAATGAGCCCTGAATGTGTTCCACCTAAACTCAGAATATTAACTCATCGCTCTACTATCCCCCAGCTGATGCCAAGCAGACACAGAAGCCTGCCTGTGAAACACAAACTTCATGTATCTGTTTTATCTCACAACTTTGTAGGAAGATACATAAAAAGCAGCACTTGCTTTTTATGCACTTGCTTACTGTAATGGAAATCATGCATGCCCTCATTCATTGTAATGTCAGCCATCTCTCAAATCTGTTGCGTTGCATTTTCTGGAATTTGGCCTGCACAGTCCTCAATTTCTTCACTGCAGTGAGAAGCCTTCACAAAACACAATCCTCTTCTCAGTAACAGCTTTTTTTTGCAGGATCTAGATTTTCTGTTTTATTTCTGGCATTTCTGGCATCTCAGTTTTTAAAATAAATACTGAACTGAAGCTTATGAGCACATATAAATTTTTATTTTGTCATGTTCAAGAAAACTGAACTGTTGAATGGTTTGACATGAGAAGAGAAAGGCTGCTTAGCCCTTCACTTTTGGGAAGTATGGAAAGCTTTCTGTGTTTTAAAATCCAGTGTAAGTGGCTGATTCAAAAGACTTGCCAGTATGGAATGCCTTGTATCTTTCTATACAATTGCTTTGGATTGACTTCCCTGGGACTGTGCCTGAGCAAGGTTTCAGAAAAACCTGAGTGAGAACATGGGAGTTTGAATCAATTTTATATCCTTTTATTTTTCTTTTTATGAAAGCAAAAGCAGTTCTAATTTTCTTCTGTACTTAAATTTTTTTTCCTGTGTCTGCTCAGACATCTTACCCTCTGAAGACTGAAAGACTCTCTGCTCCACAGAACATGCTTTTTTAAGGTCTAGGAGACTTGATACTACTTTCAGCCAGTTAGTTCTGTTACAAAAGAGAAATATCAGAGAAAATGAGAGAGAATTTTCAAGCTGAATGCATAGAAGGTAGTCTCCTGTTTAAACTCTTGTAGAAAAGAGAGCAACTGTTGTTGAAGCTTATGTGTTTAAGTGCTGTTCTTACCATCTGGCAGCAAAATGAAAGGAAATCTGAAGTGAATGGTGGTTCTAAGCATTTTGGTTTGGAGTTGATGCCGTTTACCGCCTATAGGAAAGTTTGGTAAATTCCCCTTTTCTCACAGGAGTTCTTAGGAAGGCTGTTCACGTTTTCCTAGTGCATTTTTCCTTTTCTGTATTTCCATTTTTCTTCCTGTTTTTATTCCTTGATAGTGTTAACAGGAAACCTGCAGGGTCTCTCTCCATTTCCTCCAGTACTCAGATATTTTTGCCCAGGCTTCAGTTCATCTTTATCTGGTAGGTCACCATATTCAGAACTCTTTCTAGCCTGAACCCAGGAGCTGGAAGGGACCATCTGACTTTGTGACAGGCCCGTCCAAATCCTGTATACAGAGATGGGCTGAACGTGTTAATTGCATCAATTGAAATTTGAGGGAATTTATTTTTCCCTGATACACACTTGCTTTAGCTGATACATACATGTATCGATAGATAGATAGATAGATAGATAGATAGATAGATAGATAGATAGATAGATAGATAGATAGATAGATAAATATGCAAGTGTGAATGAACTTCCAGGCTTTCATTGCTCACATACAGTGTTCTTGAAAGTGGGTCCTCTGCCTGAGCCGCAGAAAATGCGTAGTGTAGTACAGGTTAAAATACTGGAGAGTAGATGATAAGGATGCATGTTCTGGGTGAAAATGGGAACTGATCTAAAAAAATAGGACTTAGTGCCCGCCTTTGGTGGGCTAGGTTTCAGAAGTCTCTCTGTGCATGGGTAGGTAAAATACATTGCACAGCTGTGCGATGTGTTTTGAGTATTCGCTTTCCATAGTGGAAGTATATATACAAACATATATCTGTATGTACATAGTTACATATCTAGCTGTGTTCACTGATTCTTAGCTGTCTGCTTTCCATATATTATGGCAGTGATCAGTTTCATAGTGTAGACAGGTAATTTCCCAGAACTGATTTTGAGAATCAAAGCCGGGAAACGAAATCATCATTCACATCGGGTGGTATGTGTGTGTCAGGAGTGCTTACTTGGGTGTTCTTCAAGATACATGCTTCCAGTTCTTGTTAATCTCTCAGAAACTATATCTTCCAAATCTCTTACTTTCTCTCCTGGAAAATGCTAAAACATAAGGAACTGAAACAGAGAATGTTGCTTGCTCTAGAGCTATTACTAGTTGGAAGACTGAGCTTATAAGACCTACTTCACAGCAAATGTTTTATAGCATAGTTTTAATTTTTCTTTGTACAAAAAAAAAAACCAAATCAAAAATTTTGAAAATAGTTGAATAATCAAAGTCCAACATCCTACTGTATTCAGAAATCTAATACTTTGTCATCCACAAAGAAAATTTGACATCAGTAATCTGAAATTATTTCTGTACCTCAAATACACATTTTTATAAGGTCAGAAATGAGGGTATGCAATAAAGCTCCTTACCTTTCAGAAGAGCACCAAAAATTCCTTAGATTTGTCGTCTAACTCTTTTCTAACAGAAACAATTTGGGGCCAAACACTTCATCATCTAGCAGTTCAGTCATTGAAAAAAATTAAAAATTAGGTGCTCATTACAACAAGTGTTTTTATTCTATCCTCAAAAATAGTTACCATGCTGACTTGAAGTATAATTAGCCTTTAAGTAAGAAGTCCCTTACATGATTAATGGATGCAGAATTAATCAGAATCATTACTGGTTCTGATAGCACTCTCCCAAAGCAACATACTTTCTAAGCAGACAGAACTTAAAAGTAAGAAGAAAATTAGGCTCACTAAAAAACAATGTAAGTCATACAAAGTGAAGCTTGTTATGAAATCTCAGGGTTTGAGCCAGGTTGTTTAGCCAGGTTTTACTTCTCTAACTCCAAATGAATCATAAAGTCTAAATACGCATTTGGAAATTCTAAACCACAATTGTTTTTCTAAGTTTAGAGACCGATTAGGGAGTAAAGATATTGTTTCAAATGCGATGAGTGAGCCAGACAACCTGTTTTAACTGGCAAATTCTGGAGCCAATTCTAAAGTGATATGAAAAACCTTAAGAAAGACCTTATAAAATGGGGTTAGGGTTGGTTTTTTTTATCAGATTTCCTTGTACCTTGTTCATTTCCTTCTTAGGAGCTGAATAGTGTAGTCCTCCTGAGAGTAAAATTCCCATGAACATCAGGCTATATATAAAGTCCCTCTAATGCCCTTCACAGTGACAAAGTACTCTCTGACTTGTATAGTCTAAGGCCAGCTGAGTTTCTGAGAAATTGCTTCACTGGAGCTAAGCGCTGCAGACAGAGGGAGGGCATGAGCAAGCACAGCTTCACTGACTGTAGTGGATTTGTTCACATTTCTTACCTTCTGTGAGATAAGAATTAGGAGGAATACAAAGTAGGTTCTAAATTTAAAGAATATAAAGAAGTTTATTAACAGAACTAAAAGGAAAAAAGAATATTAAGGGTCAGAATAAACTTTCAGAACACTTCTCCTCCCCTCATCCTCCCCGCTCCTCTCACTTTCAACATAAAGACACAAACTTAGGATTATTTCAGTTAGTTTATCACCTCTGTAATAGTGTTTCATCAGTTTACTTAGGGAGAGGAGTTTCTTTTGCCCATGCTATGGGGCTTTTCCACATTTACAGTATAACAGCCACCCGGGGTGGTTTTTTGTTGGCATGTGTGAGTTCCTTCCCTCGAGTTAGTTTTCCCCACAACCGTTTTCGAGGGTTCAATCTTAGTTAATGGGGTATTATTTTAAGGATGAGTTATTCAAGAGTAAAGGTTCTCTTCATCTGCCTCTGGGATCATCTTCATTTCTAGGAACAGAAGTTTTGGTTTAAAGTATTGGTTTAAATGATTGTTCATCAAGTTTAGGTTCAAACCACCACACTGACCACAATGGATTTCTCTGTTACAGGATGCTGAGAATTTGGCCCTCACATCTCTTCAGAGGGGAGGAGTTGCAGTATTTTGGTTAGATAGCAACCTCAAAAACAAAGTCTTTTAGGACAGCAAGTGGCAATTTCTGGAAAAGCAGCACAGGTACCCATGAACCAAATCAAATTTATTACAGCTTCATAGCTGTTCTCCAAATTCTCTTGCATCTGGGTTTGGGGTCTTTGTTGATAGCTCTTCTATATAACTCCACCTTTGCAGGATTCTTTCAGTAGAGTTAGGCAAGGAAAGGGCAACATACTGTTTTTGTTTTAAATATGCTCATAAGTGAGCCAGGGTAACACTGAAGACAAGCACTGGTCTCTTGATGTGATTAAAATGAGGACCCTTCCACATCAGTGCTTATGAGAAAGGAACTTTGGGTTCTCCCAAAGTCTGTGACTCTTGAAGAATTTGCATGCTGGCCTGTGCCAGACACAGGAATTTTTGGAGGACCACTAGACCTGCAGGCAGGAGTTTGTAATCTCCAAGCCTGTCCAAAGCTGTGTGTTCAAGCATGGTTGTGGTTTTCTTCCAGCCCACACAGCTAGGTTTTCTGTTTATGAAAAAGGTGGGGTGCATCCACCTTTCCATAATCCTCCTCAGAAATTCAGGGTGCTTTGGCATGGTTTGCCAGCTCAGAGGTGTGCACACAGGAGTCTTGACCTTGGTACGTTTGGATTTCCAAGAGAATGCCAGGGAAAGGTGTTTGTGTGTGTCCTGCCTTGTGGCAGATCTGTCACTCAGCCAGGAGGCACAGAACTTCCATGGTCTTGGCAATGGGACCAACATTGAACAAAATATTTCAGGACCAGTAAACTATGTAATAAAGGTCAGAGTTAGACATTTAAATTTCTCTGGCTAATTCTAGTCCATAGCACTAGAGAAGAATAAGGATTGAAATTAGATTCTCCTTTCAAATTCATGGTCTAAAGGTTGGTTTAGTCACATTTCTGTAGCATAGAGAAAATATTGTAATAATCTGATGTAGCTGGAATAGTTAGGTAACCATGAGACTTACAAGTAGGACAGTAATTTCAGAAATGGAAGTGAATTTATTTCATTGTTATAGGAAGGTTGTGGTTTGGATGCCTTTCTGCAGCACAAGTTTCTTTTTTAGGAATTCATTGATCTGGTTATGAAAACGTGGTATAGTCATTATAAGAATGATTAAAGCAGGACGAACCTTCTGTGGGAAAACAATGTACCCAACAACTGCTGTTCTCTGCTGATTGCTTGCGTCAGCATAAAGCTTTGTATTTCAGGCACTGGGAGAGGACTAGGTGTGTCTGTGAGAACAAAGTTTCAAAGAATGGCGGTGGTGTGTGTCCCAGCTGTGCGATGAAGGCTAATTCCGACCAAATATGGTGTTAGAACGACATTGTTGATAAACATTTGCCAAATAAGGGATGTTTAAAACAGAAACCAGCAGTGAAAATAGTATTTCAACTGCTCTATCTTTTTTAAGCAGAAGTCCAAGTTTTAGGCAATTATGGGTTCTGTAAAACTTAAAGATGACAGTGAGAGCAAACTAAAGTGCTTCTTAGGGTTGGCCTCTAATATCAAAGCTAGCCTCTGCTTCAGCCCATAAAAGCTTTGATCATCATGAAAACCAGTTATGATTATGTCTCGATAATAATCCTCATAAAAATCTGGCTATCCTGTGAAGTAAATTACGAGGTGACTTTTTAATATTAAATTCTGATTGAGCTCACATTAAACTAGGTTTACAGCATTTTAGGGCCCTTTTCTGCTTTGGGCTGTTCCAAGAGGTGAAAACGAACATTAGCAATGTTTGTGAATGGTAGTATATAATTTGCTGTTATATGGGTAGTAGTATATAGGTGGTATATAGGTGGTAGGATATAATTTGCAATTAGTATTTCCACAGTCAACAAATACTTCAGAATGAAAATGAGCACGCGTGGAGGTAGTCTCTTAAAATATTAACATATAAAGGCACTAAAAATGATTATTAATATCATAACACATCTCTTCTGTAAACTGGAAGAAATTCACAAGCTTGTTATTCTTTTTTAAACCAAGCTGCCTGTGTTGTGATTGATACAAAGTGCTCCAAGTCTAACACTAGATGAAGTCTGAATGCTGAAATTTGCCTTGTTGACATCTTGTGCAATGTGGTGGTTTCTAAGCAGTGATTTCATAACTATACCAAAGGGTTGAAATAAAATGCATGAAAGAGTTGTCACTTGCTGACGGCTTTCTATACAGCTGCCAAACAGTATTTCACATGGAGGAGTTCCTTACTTTTCTTTCAAAACGCAGCTGATTAACTCCTCTTTCCAGATTTTGTGCCCCAGCTTAAGCAGGCAAAGAAGATTGCTGTACATTCTAACTAGATAAAATTTTGATTTTATTGTAAGAAGTTGTCGTGAGATGTTTGTAAAAGTATTGTAGATCTTGGTTACTCTGATTCCTTGTGTTCCTCTCAGCATTTCACAGTAGTTCAGAACAAATTCTGAGTTCGTTTAAGCAAGTGACTTAAGAACAGGAGGTGCTTCAGCGAACACAAGAGCTGCGGTGTTGTCAAACCACAGTGCCCTCCCAAGCAAGCCTCTGCTCTTGCTTTCCTGCAGCTATGTGCCAGCTAAATCATGCATGTCATATATTCACAACAAAAACTAAAGCCCTTAGTTCTTGATTTTCTGACCACATTCCTCTGCGGCTCTGGAATCTTGTTTGTGTCATGGACTAATCGTAAAGGTCTTTCCCTTGCCTTTGCGCAGCAGGGACACCAGCATGCCTTACTGAGAGGAAACTGTTTTCTTTACATTTCACACAACATTGGCAGTGCCAATTCTGATAGATTCCTTTGGTTTTTTTGGTTTACTATCTGAGCGGCATAAAAGATACCATAAAGCTTAAGTCAGCGATATTATGGCAGGATGCAGAAGTATACCCAATGAACATTTTACTTAATGCCTTATGCTGTGGTTACACTCAAGAGATTTGAAATATTAGAGAAGACATGGCTTAGTTTCGAATAATTCGAACACGTCTTTTTACTTAGAAGCTTAGTTCAGATGGCAAATCAGATCTGTCTTTTAATCTACTTATCTTCTCTAGCACTGGATAGAGGGAGAAATGCATGTTTTTCTTAATGTAGCCAGGTTTTAACTACTGCAGCTTGTTTCATGTGGGATGAGAATAGACTGTTGGATCACGTTCAGCTTGGCGTCCACCGTAGCTGCTGCGTCTTTCCCAGCAGAGCTGCTGCTCACCCAGTCAGTTCCTGGTCTCTTCTGACACACCACTTCTTCCACTCCGCATTTGAAAACATTTTAAAGCTCTGTGTCATGTAAGACCTGTATTCTACTTATGCTAATTAAGCCACCAGCTTGTTCCATTATCAATTCCACTAGCTTTTGCAAAGCATCTTTTTCTTCTCTCTTTAGAGATTTTGGGGGAAGGTGGGGCTTCTTCTTGCACTTTGGCCAGAAGTTTTCTTGTGGTATGCAACTGGTATAGTCCTGAGCAGAGAGAAGGATTTGACTCAAAAAGCTGCATTAACCTTTGAGTGACACTTCTAAGCCTTACCACTAAAAAGAATCATGTAGTCACTGCGTATTTTTTCTGCCTGAAGTCACAATAAGCTGGCCAAAAAATTAGCCCAGGCAAATTTAGTATTAAAACAATATGGGGCTATTGAATACCCTTTCATTGTAAAGCAAATGATTGAAGCTGCGTTGTTCTTAATTTACTGACATTAAAGTGCTTCCATCTGCAGTGGCAACCTTATGTTACTCTTGCTGGTGTGTACTAGTATGAAGACTTATATAAACTCTTAAGTTTTTTTGTCTTATGGAGCAAAAAAAACCCCCACATGCCTCTCTGTGACGTGTTTGTCTCATTTTATTTCTTTACTATATTTTGAACCATGGCCAGCTGGAACTTCATGTGAGAAAGCTAATTATTTACTTGTATTTTTTTATAATCTAATTGGAGGTCTCTGGGAGCTTGCTATGGTCCTTGATATAACCACAGGAAAGATTTCTTTGCCTTTGAACTGTTAATGATGGATTGCTGATGAGAGCACAGATGAATGTGCAAGAATACTTTCTAATTTGCTCACCATGTGCAGCATACCTTTATTTCTAAGGCGGGGAAGAGATGAAGAGAAATATTATTCAACTGCTCATATGCACTGTCTCTGTATATTGTCAATAATGGTATCACTACAGGATTATGATCTATCTGTCTTTTAGCTATTTGAAGAGGCATTTAATGGGGAATTTTTAGTCATTAAATTCAGGGATATTGCTCAAAGGCTAATAAATAAATATTAATTGGGTTACATAACTGATTTTAAAATTTACAGTAGCTTGTGGATATATCTTCTTGATTCAAATATATCTGAAAAATGCAAGATTAAATAGCAGGAAACCTTATTCAGGAGAGTTTGTGAAGGAAAGCATATGGCTTATTAATCTTGCATTATCTCCCTTCAGGCATGGAGATGGGTAATAAAATATGGCCTTGCTCTTCTGCTCAGTGCTGC
Organism: Rhagologus leucostigma; assembly: GCA_013397725.1. Lineage (NCBI taxonomy): Eukaryota > Metazoa > Chordata > Aves > Passeriformes > Rhagologus > Rhagologus leucostigma. The sequence goes on along the minus strand of VZTD01002165.1, from coordinate 271,331 downwards.
TTCTGCTGCAACTCTCCTTGATTCTTGCTATTTTTCTGTCCTTTTTGTACAAATGAATGGGAAGGAAGGGGGCAGAACAGAGAGGGAATGAGGAGAACTGTGGCTCATTCCCAGCTGTTCACAGCCAGAGGAGTTGTCTGGGTGCAGAGAACTGAAGTATTTTACTGTCAGAATGAGGAGGGAAGGTACCACAGTACTGCAAGTCGCTGACTTGAGAGGAGATTTCAGCACATCCCAACACTACCATCTCCATTTGTCATTGCTGTGTCACACACCAGTTCTGCCCATCTATTCACATGCTGCAATAGGAAACTACCTCATAACACATGACTGAAATGAACTGTCCCTTTTTAAATTTAGGAACACTCAGATCTCTCCTCCTGCCTTCAGACTTGCTTGGATATTAGTTTGGTGTGTTACATTACAGACCAGGTTGCATATTAACAGTCCTTAACCTCATAAACCCCATGTCTGACACCTTCTGCTTCATTTGCATCTCATGTGCTGCGTGGTGGCTTGCTACAGGAATTTATGGTGATGGAAGTTACCCATGATGAAAAGTACTTCTGTATAACTATTGCATCACAGCCGGACAGCTGTAAGCAATACCTGGGAAAATACTACCCAAAATAAACTCGTGTTATTATAATTGCATACTGCTAAATAAGTAATCCAACACTCCTCTCATATTGTATTTTTAAAGGGTGAACCAGGTTTCATTGGTCCACAAGGAGAACCTGGGTTGCCAGGGCTACCAGGAACAAAGGTAAGGGTAATGGGCCAGTGCTGTGGTGTGAAGCCCCTAGAGCTGATGTCAAATTCAGCTTCCTCAGCAAGGAGCAGAGACTGAGACTACTGTTGGAGAAAATGTGAAAAGTCATGGATGAGTGCTATGAGATAGATATATAGATATTCATATTGGTGCCCTCAAAAAATGTGAAGGCAGATGTTACATCATAAGTTTAATTAATAAATCATCTTTTTTTCATGTTAGAATCCCCAGATTTACTTGTTCAAGAGGCAGAATAGACATGGCTGAAGAAACTACACTTTCATAAATGTGGGTTTTTTTAGGAGAATGGCTTGAAAGTGTGTGCAGGAAGTAGAACTTCGATACTATGCACCAGATTCTGAAAATACAGATAGACTAAACCTCTTAATTCTTCTGTTGGCTTGGTTTCTTTGATCCTGCTGAGTTGGTGGTATGCTAAAGGCTGCCCAGTATTTTGTGATATATGTGTGTCTGTTGCAATAGGGTGACAGAGGAGAGGCAGGCCCTGTTGGGAAGGGTGAGCGAGGTGAACCTGGAATCCCTGGACCAAAGGTCAGTCTGATTTTACATTGGAAATGTTTTCTTAGTTTTACACCTATGAACACACCTCTGCCTGCAGAAAAGTAGAACAAAACTTGGTGAGTGAGCTGTTAAATGAACATTCTGTCTAATACTCTACTTCAGTCCAGAAGACAATGGTAGTTTTGTGTTCACAGCTGTGAAACTGCAGTCTGAATGAACTCTTATTTGGTCTACAAAGTAAAGACACTACCTACATACACTGTCATGGAATTGGCCTAATTCATTCCAGCTGAAGTACTGACCTCCAGGTCACTAACTTTCAGCATCGAAGTTTGAACTCTCTGACCACTGTAGCTATTGAATGCAGAGAAAATCCATTTTGCATGCTGTTTTCTAACTCTCTAAGAAAGGTATCAGTCTAACTACATTTTAGCGTTGTCTTAATATTTCCCCTGGTCTTGATATTGTCAAGTTTTTCTTTCCTAATGCATTTTGAAAACAATAAGGTTAATTTTGTGCTCCTTGGCCAGTTAGTTTGTATTCACCTGAACTGTTGGGAAAAGAAGTTGTGGTAACACTTTATTTTAATCTCCTTATGTTAGAATATTTAACTATCTTCTCTATCTCTTGGCTATCATTTCTCAGAGCAATGGAATGACATCCTTCATTCCTGAAAACCAGTGATAATGATGCCTACTCTTTACTAATGCCAATACTACTTTTCCTTTGGAAGGGTAGAATCTATGACTGTTGCACTCTGGAGTTAAAGAATATATTAATCCGGGTGCTATTAAATTAAATGCCTTTAAAGATACATTATCTTGGTAATATAAAAAAAAATTCTGCTGTTCCAAACTGTAGTTAGTCATTACTAATTTCTTTTTCTCTGCACTCCCATTTCTCTACCATTTTTCTCCTATCTTGCTTCAAACAGGGGAAAACAGGTGAACCTGGATCTAGAGGCCCCAAAGGGTCAAAGGTTAGTAGTAAAGAAACTGTCTTCAGGGGACTAATTAACACGATGATTCTTAGGATCCATTACTTGTAACATTTCACAGGAACTTCACTTACCTCTTTAAAAGAGCCTGTAACAATCTGCACTGTTCTTTTTAAGTGAAACCTGCTGAACTTCAATTCTAGCTAGAAAATTTAGTCAAAGTCACGTGAGTTTTGAACACTGTGATTCTAATCCTCCTTCTGTTACAACATCCATTCCACTCTGCTGTTGTTTTCCTCGTGCAACTTGGTTTCTCTCTGTGTAACTGATGTGTGTTAGTCCTCCCACATGCCAGGACCCAACACCTGACTATGCTGTTATTGGGTTTGCAATAATTTTGTGGATCCACACTTCGGTGAGCTAGGAATCAGTGGTATTCCAACTACTGCAGGCTGACATAGGATGGCCGGAAGTCCTACAAAAGCCAGAGTTGTTGGTTGCATTACTGTTTTAAAAAGACTACTTTGATTATATCTATCTACCCATCTGTCTGTCTATAGATACAGTTGGTCCACATATATGGAGAGAGAGAGAAAATGTATGTTTTTCTTTTACTTTGCTGTGCAGGTACTGTTCCCACTGGATTCCTTCATGTTATATGATGGAGTCAAAGCCAAATGAAAATGTATTTGTGTAGGTGATTATTAAGTTTACTGTCAGAATAAGGGTGGCAGGACAATGTAGGCTGCTGTGATGCTGTTTGCAGTACTTGTAAGGTCCTTGAAGGGCGGCCATAAGTGCTTAAGGATGTGATTAAACAAGTGCCATTTAACCTCGATCATTCCCACCAGAAAGAAGCATTGGAAGGCAAGGGAACTGATGAGTGGATTAAAGTATCAGAGTGAGAACAGAAGAGTAAATCAGCCTCTCATTTGACTACAGTACCTGAGCACCTCCCATGTGAACCAAAATTATAAAGATATCCCCTTTAATTCCCTCTTTATCAAAAAAGGATAAACAATTTTCGTTTTACCTGCATACCTGTCATGAAAATCTGGCCCACAGAAGTCGGTCTAGTAGTTGGGAGCTTCATTTTTTAACAGTCCCAATGACATGTTCTCTAGCTGCTGCCAAGGCAGCACTGAAAGGAAAGGCAGATGGCACAACCTTGGTTATGCCCTGCCACCAGCCTGCTCTCCATATGCCTTCATTAGCTCTATGAAAGTTTTCTAGCTTCAGTGTGTGCTGTTACCACTGGTGAATTAATCATTCTTCCCTGACTTTTACCAAAGTTCTCTTAGATTTCAACAGGAGTGAAAGTTGCAGTTCTTACCCATATTAATTTTGGGTAATACAAAAATATAAGACCTTGCAATGAAAGTGACTGTGAAATTAAATGAATTGTGGATGCTGGGTTGTGAATGCATACAGATTTGAAATTGCCCCCATCATTTGAAACATACTACTAATAGCCAGGAAGAAAAAGCTGTGTGTAAGCTGGTCGTGATCTCAAGCCTGTCACAGAAGGGGTGTCAGGAAACCCTAAATCTGACGGTACTGTTGTGTTTGTAGGGGAGGCAGTGACTCAGAGCAGGGAAGTTCAGAAGGTTAGTGGAGGCATGATCACAGAAAGAAAAGTTCATACATTTTGAAACACACATTTGAAGAAGTTTTTGACTGTTTTTAGACTGAGTGATTTCATTTATCTAGCTTTTGGTAGTAGTGTCATTAAGAAAAGGGATGTTACATGAATTGCTTAATTGGTAATCTGCCCCTTTTTTGGTTCTTTGGGATTTTTTATTGCAAACCAATGCAATACTCTAATAATTCATGCAGAACCAATGCATCATTTTCAATTCTACTACTACACAGATTTTGAAGGACTTTTTCCTTTCATTAAATAAGATTCACATTCTGTTTAGGATGAGAGGCCCTGTATACCAGTTCATATAAGAAAACATACTTAAAAGGGAAGAGCTATGTGATGCATTGTCAAATGGCATATCTGTTTTTTTCAAATATCATTTTTACATAGGGTGATACAGGTGAGAGAGGTGATATGGGATCTGCAGGTCCACGGGTAAGTCTACTTCCCATCTGAGCTCTTTGTTTTGTACTCTTAGATTCAGTCCATGTGAACTGAAATTGTAGCAGTAGTTCTAGTTAAAACTCCAGGTGAAATTGGGCACTTGACACTGTTGGAACACGGTTGCTAACTGGCCTTTAATATGACTAACATCACTTGCCACTATTTGAAGCAGTCTCCTATCCACAATTTGTGGGCAGGATGTTACAAGCCAGATGTTCTGACATTGTTCACAGCCACTACAGAACTAGAGTGTAGGAACTGCTTAGATGTCTTCCCTCAGAGGTTTCATGTATTTTCTTTCCCGCTGCAGCACAAGTCATTGTGTACTGACTTGCTTATTTATCATTGTAAAAAAAATGTTTTCCTTTAAATGCTAACTTCCGTGTTTTGTGGTAGTATATTGTAAGTACAGTGAGAGTCCAACACCACACAATCAAGTCAAAGCATGTGTCAGTAGTTAAGAGTTTAAAATAGTCTTTGGTTGTCTCCAGATTTTAATGGAAAATGTATTACAGGGGCCACCTGGACAGAAGGGTGATCAAGGTGCAACAGAGATAATTGATTATAATGGCAATATCCATGAAGCTCTGCAGGTATGAAAACATAACAAGGGTGAATTGGCTTAGACTGGTCTGGGAAAAAGTCATTTGACAGCATTGTATTTCTCTTTTGCCTAGAGCTTGAAAACATTTTGTGTGCAAAGTTAAGCTTATTAATCAGGAATTGCCTTCTATATTTGGAAACCAGGTTTTCTGTTTGGTACTAGACAAACTGTTTCCCTGATACAAATTAGCCGAGTGAATTAGTTTCATGGTCCCTGGAGAGTATTGACATCATCTAATGAGGACAAAACTAGTTCATTTCTGGCTTTGGTGTTTAGTGCTGAATTAATGTAATAAACCACATACGCAGGTTCAACAGAAGTGTCTGCTTTTCAATTCATGTATTATAATATTGACATTTCTTTTTTTCCTTGTTTTCTTCCTCCTCTTCATATAAAATGCAAAGAGCAGAATATTTGAGCTTTGGAAACCTTGCAACATGGCTCCATTAGCAAGCTGTGGATTCAATCAGCAACTTGAGTACATTAAGTAGACCAAGCACCAGTCTTCTCATTTATTCATTTCTGGAAAACCTATTTTGACTGGTGTGCAGAAAAGTGTGGAGGATTAAAGTGGGGTTACAAAAAGAGTGAATGAGTGTTTGCATAAAAGCAAAGGACTAAGATGACATATGTCATTGCAGTCAAGGTGATTTACATTGCAGCATACTCAGATGCAAATTCTGTGCAATATAGCTCCACCAAAGTGAATGGCTTGCTTATGTAAAACTGAAGACTGGATTTGGCTCATTGTGCCTCTGATCACTTTCTCACTGCAGCCGGTGAACTTTTTTTCTTGCATTTACTCAGTGGGAGTGGGTAAATGTCTGACCAGTCACTTGGTTTTCAAGACTCTTTCAAAAAATAAAACAATCTCACTGCCTTTACTAAAATGTAAAAGCTGTGTATATCGCTAAGGCTGAGTCCACTCTTTGATTGTGTCTGTGGGGAAGTCTGCATAGACGTGTTGTGAGGCTCTGCATTATGTTTGCCTCATTTGGTTTGCTTGTAAGGGAATTCAGACACACAACTTTCAGTCCTCCAAATACCTCTCCGGGTTCCATGCCTAAAGTAGCCTGAAATTAATGTTGTGCATTACCAGACAGAGTTTACCAGGGGTTTCAGCCGCTCTATCTCCTGTATTCTGTCTTTGTATCTTAACTCTGGCATCAGTCTTACTTTCAAGCTTCCTCAGAAAAGCTACAGCACATAAAGAAGCCTTAAAAGTGGACTAAAGCCTTTTGCAGTGGTTGAAACGTATTAGGAAGCCTTTATCCCATTGCAAATCATTCCAAATGTCATCACCTTCTGATCCAAGGCAACAAATAATTGATATTAATGGGAATGGCTGTGCAAGGAGGATGTAAGTAAGATTATATAGGATCAGTCGAAAATATCCTTGCCAAATCCAGCTCAGTCCTTTCAGATGGCAAACACCCATTCCTAAGTCTCCTGGTGCCAAATTCTTAGGGGCTCTGAGATTTGCAGTTCTCTCACAGAAGTACAGGAGAACTTCCAGTGCTCAGCACCGAGCTGTGAACTTGCACAGAATTTAGCCTGTGGATTTAAGAAGTTGACAAGAGTTTGCAAGATCTGGGCTGCTTGTCTCATGTTAGAATTTAATCATAAATCATGAAGCAGTCTAGCAATTTCGTTACTTTGCCTTGTGCCTCCTGTTCAATCTTAAGTGCAATCTTAAAATTGTCATCGTGGTTTGAGCAAGACCCCTGCTGCGAGTATGTGGCTTTCACTTGGAGGATCAAATACAAAATTCATCTCTCTGTAAAAATTGCTCTTCACACCTGCAGAATTTCTGCCGAATTTCCCAGGGCAAAAAGTACTAGTTTCAAAACTTTAACCCTTGTAGGAACTACAGCATTAGATATTAAATTATCTGCAACTGTAAAGGGATCCGTTACTGTAAGCATGTAAACAGTACTTTGCAATGGTTATTTTAGGTTTTCTTACCTAGATATGTTCATACCTGAACTTTTCAGTATTTTTGAAGTTCTTGGTATATTTCCATTAATATGTTGAAATACAAAGGATATGAGTATATTAAAGCCATGTGTTAGAGAACAATTTTGTTCAAGTACTTTGTATTGAGTAGGTTCCATATCTTTGCCAACAGTATGTATTGTTGCACTGACATATGGAGATTCTTTTAAAGCTTAAAACAGAAGATCTGCAAACCTTTATTTGCACACTGGGTAACAATTAGAAAAGCAAAATATTTCTTGTTCCATGTAGGCCAGGAAGTTCTTCACAGGCGAAAGGAAAGCATGTGCAAGCTGCAATGTTTGGGGGTTTTACTCTGTTTAAAAATATAGACAAGCATTTAAATTACATTTAAATACTTTTCCACTTGCTTTTAGATTCTTTGGCAAAAAAAAATAGTGACAGGTCAAGATATTTTACCTCCTTCCATGATGAAAATATCTTTTGTCTTTCCAAGCATTTAAAGCAGAATTGTAGTATACATAGCTGGGTTGTGGACTGGCAGTTGTGGATTTAGAACTGCATTTTTAAATGAAAATTAATGTTATATCTCCACTTCAGGAATCGTATTTATTAGTTAAACATTGGTGCAAAACCCGCAGACATTACAAAACATAGGGCTAGTCTTTTGGTTGACTTCAGACACCAACGCATTATGTTTTCTTTAAAAGTTTAAAAAGCACCTTTTTGAAGACTTCTGCTTAGATTTTGCTATCTAATCATTGTTTTTTTGATCTCTTAAGTTGTACAAAACTACTGTCTTCATCTGATTCCTACAGAAACCAAGCAGCTAACCCAGCACCAAGAGTTAAAAGTTACAGGGGTTTATTCATATTTTTGAATAAAACAGGCATGGTGTCTCCTAGATACAGCATAGGTTCTGTGGAGATAATAACTGTAGCAAACAGAATTATTTATATCATTGTTTAATTCTGCTACTGACAACTCTTGTTAATACATTTTGCCAACAGAGGATTGCCACCCTGACTGTCACGGTAATTCCTATTGCATGACTTACTGTGCGTTGTAGAACTTCTCCTTTGTGTTGCAGCATGTTCATAATTCTGCTAACTCAGGGCATGTCTTCATTGGATGTCAGCGTGGTTCATCATAACATGTATTGATTTCTTTGCTTGGTTCCCATAGCAGAGAACCCATTGTTGAAAGCCATCCAACAATGGAACCAATTCTGCTCCTTCTGAATTAATGGCAAAACTTCATTTAAGTACGAGACTGGGAAAAGACATTCTTCTTTTTTGTTTCAAGTTCTTCTCTGAAAAATTGCTGTTAGTCATATTTTCCCATCTGTACATACCCTTTCTTTATATTAATGCAGGGGATTTTTAAATGTTGTTGTGGGGTTTTTTTAAAGCATCCCCACTATGCACCACCCAGACCAGTATTTGATACATGACACTGTGTCCACAGCCTGAGGTAGAAATGAAAGAAATGATTACAGCTTATTCCATGGCAATTTCACAAAGCACTGAGTATCCCCAGATGCACTTAGCATCTTCTAGCAGAATCCTCTTTGCAACTGGTTGGAAATTTCTCCTGGTCTCGGACTGTTTTGAATCAGGCAGTGAGAGCTGCCAAATACGACTGGGTTTTGGTCTCCCTTCCATTAAGGGAAGCAGTGCCATTTCATCAATAGGAGCAGAGGACTTTGTTGTAAAATATGAGCTGTACTGTTATTTTAACCCTGTTTTTTTGTGGTAGTGTTGTGGTTGGTGAGAGCTGTCATAGGTTAACAACATGTCCATAACTGGTCTTGGTTCCCCTTGTGTTAAAAATCTAACCCATTTCATTACAGTAGCTGTATTAACGTTTGCCCTGTGCTTACATGACAAGTTCTTATTTAAAAGCTGAGGGGTTTGTATTTTCTGTTTAGGGACCACCAGGACCACCAGGACCCCAAGGGCTGCAAGGGTCAAAGGTGATCTTCCTTATTTTACTAGTTGTATCTTAAGGGTGGAGTATTTTCTGTGGTATTTTTTTAAATGATGTATGCACACAGGTAAGTGGAGCTTTCCAGCACAGTTGTTTAAATGTAAATTCATCAAATATGGCATGTTTCTAACTTTTTACCCAGATTCTCGAAATGTATTTCCAGAATAGGTGCTTTGTTTAGTTGCCACACACAGATGCTCAACTAAGGACCAGCAAAATTAATTAGTGCTGAAAGAGTGCAGAAGCATCTCTCTCAGGGATTGGCACTGAGGTGGCTCCCTAGGACTTTGCAAAGTAGCCACACAGCAGACAGTGGCTCCCATGCCTCACTTCTGGCTGAGTGGGAATGAGGTAGCAAAACTGTGTGCCAGACACCACTGGCCACCGTGTGAGTGCATGTGAATGCAGCTTTCATATCATGGGGGTACCCACCCAAATAAGTACAGTGTTGCCTAATGTCAGTAAAAATTACGACATACACATGTGGGCAGGAGCCTGGCTGGAAACCCAAGCCTGCTAATACCACCTGGCTGGTGCTTATACGTGGTACAGAAGGGTTAGTGAGCAGCCCACGCAGAGACAATGAATACCATATGCTGCACTGTTCTGTAAAATTTAAATAATAAATTTGCCTATGCTTAAAAAGTGCTGAAGTTAGTGGACTCTCCCTAAATGCTTTCAAACTAGTTGAGATGTTTCTCCTATTTCTTAAATACTAGATACTGCATCTTTTCCCAGTGTCTCCATGCTCTTGCAAGAGCAAATAGTGCATCTTCAATAACAGTACTAGACATTTCAGACTTCATCCAGTATTTCATATGGAAATACATCACATTACACGTGCACTGTTTTGAGACATTGTAAGAAACAAGGTTAATTCTATATGAAAATTGATAATAGAGTATACAGTTAAGTGTGCAGAAATTGCTTTTTGCATTATCATCTACCCAGCATTTCTGCAGCCTGGAGTATGTTGTAAAACACACAGAAGTTTGAGTGTGGAAGAGGTTGTGTTCCTTCGTATAGGTGAGCGTTCTTCAAAATTTACAGTGTAAAACAGAATTCAACATTACAGGAGCTTGTTTCCGATATCATTGACTCCACCCATCAAAGTAACTTGCTCCCTTAGAGAATGCTACCTAGGAACTGGTGATAAGACAGTGTTGTGAATGTGAACTTCTTCACTGGGTGATTTTTAATAGTCAGGGGAAAAAAACATGAGGTCTCTCTCTACCTTACATAAATGGAGAGGCATGATTCCATATTTATTCTGGTAGCAGGCAAAGTTTCCATTGGATTGGGATCTTTTCACCACTGGGATTTTGTCGTCTTTTTCCTTTTTTTTAATGCACTTGTCTGGCCTTTATACCATACAAAGTTATTCAGTATAGGTATTATATGTGTGCTGGACTTTTTGACAGAATATTCTCTGGCTTCGTTGTTGTTAATTATGGGAATTTCTCTGGCTTTTCCCTCTAGTGTCTGGGACAGTTGGGATAGTCCAGTTCTGTCTTATCTTTTGCAGGGTGAACCAGGATCCCCAGGAACTCCAGGAGCTGATGGAGAGCAGGTACATTTTGTGTCAATCAAGTAGTGAAGAATGTGTGAGCAACCATAGGTTGTTTCAAGAGATTATTTCCATGATCCCAAGTTTTAACTGAGATTTTATTATCTAAATAATATGATAATAATAATTAATGAAGATCATTACAGTGTTGCTGCATAGTCTGTGATCTAATAATGTCTGCATTTTTGCATTTTAATAGCAAAGGTATATGCATGCACATGACTTCTGCTTATTAGGATCAAAGCTAGAATTCTCTTGATGTCACTAGTTTTTTACATGGCTTGCTGAATAAACCCATATTTTAGGGTCCTAAGGGTTCAAAAGGAGACACAGGTGATCCTGGAATGCCTGGAGAAAAGGGAGGAATCGGACTGCCTGGCCTACCAGTGAGTACGAAAAATTACTTCATTAGTTTCAACAAAAATACTTCTATTTTTTCTTTCTTCCATTATCAGGAATTTCCAACAGTGCTGATAAATTGCAAATGGGACAGAAAGCCCTGGGGAAAAAATTCTGAGACTGTTCTGCAGCTAATCTAGGAGGAGGTGTAAGATTGTCAGAACTTTTCATTCCACTTACAGTAAAAAAAATACTGTATAGGGAAGAAAGAGATTACTTAGCAGGCTAACCAAAGTTGTACTTCTCTTGTGATATATAGCACAACTTGGGCAAGGAGAAAGGAGCTGTGCTTTGAATGGAAATTTCAGGTGATTTAGATTGAGGAGGGAGACAAAATGCATGAATATTTATGGGATGCATTCTTCCTATTTATATATATGAGTGTGTGGGTGTATATATATATACATAGAAATGAAGTTTCTCAGTAAAAATAGAAACAATTTCAAAATTGTATCCATAGTACAATATATCATTAATGGAGTGCTAGTTTAAGGAATTGTCATAAATATCATGCCACAATTGATAGCTATCAGTATAAAAGCATACATTTATATTTGTTAAAAATTACTTACAAAGTAGTGCCAGAATTTTTTAAAGGATTTCCTTTGTATGTGTGCTGTGTTATGGTAATGATGGTAATTATCTGCCAATAAATATTATAATTTCTAGATTGATTGCTAATAAGATTAAAGCTGTTCATAAATGCTGTTTTGTATGATTTTGTAGGGAGCTAACGGCATGAAAGGCGAAAAAGGAGACGTTGGTTTGCCTGGTGCCCAGGGTCCTTCAGTAAGTCTTAGGGTCGCGTTGCAATGAACACAGGAGTCCGGCAGTGGTTCTCCAGCTTCTGATTCTGAGCAATACTTGATATTCATGACTGATCTTTCCTGAGAATGAACAGACTTCTGGTCATAGAGCTAAATACAGTTTAAGAAATTTTAAAGATATAATTCCTGTTCTGTTCTGTTGTATGACTATGAGCAAGTCTTGCTCGCTTCAGTCAAAGCCTTCTGGCTCTGTAATGAATTAAATGGGGAAGAAAGAAAAAAAAAAAACAAAAAAAACATAATCTCTCTCAACACCTTATACTCTGAGAATCTCAGATACTCCAGTGAGAACCAGACTAGACTGATTTCTGATATGTGACCCAGGGTAGTGAGCTAGTTGCATGAGACCAGACATTCTCCTGATTTTTTTTGTTCCAAAGCATTGTAAAGGCATTAAAAAACAAACGAACAAAACCAAAAACCAAACAAACCCAAAAAACCCAAACAAACTCCTTCATAGTACCTTTATGGTGTGGGTGACTAACATTATCAGAGCACGGTAAGATGGGAGACCTGAGAGCAGAGGTTAGTGACAGAAGCCATAGCTCTGAGGAGTCAGAGGCTGCCCCGTGCCATCGCAGGACACAAGAGGCACCCCGCATCTCCAAGTTTCTTTCTGTGAAAAGAAGATTAGTTTGTTACAAATTAATTCCCTAATTCATTCATCTGTTCTGCTTATTTTCACTTGAAGGAAGACTTAAAATTTTCAGGAGATTTCGCAGATGGTGGAATCTGTCTTACGTTTCAAAGTCCATGTTGTTGCTGCTCTTGCCACCACCGACAGCTGCTATGGCAGTGCATGAGTCTGGAGACCTGATTTAGCATCCCTGCTGCCACTCTGCAGGTTATGGTAACAACCCATTGGGATTAAATTCAGGAATAGAGGTGATACTAAACTGGATATATCATCATGAAATTCTTTCCCTGGATTTGTTAGGAACACAGAAAACCACTGCAGAGTGTATGTGCACTAAATGCTGAGCAACCCGATTACCTCTATTAATGGCCTCAAAGAATTTTTGGTACAAGTGGGCTAAATGAAATAAAAGGAGAGACAAAGGGCAGTTTTGAAAATATGCCAAAGCCTAGCTTGAATTTAGTATCTTTTCCATTTGTCAGTGTTGAGGAGGAATAAAATAACACGTCATCGTCTTCTGGCTCTGTAGATTAGGTAGTACAAGAGGGAACTAAAGAGCGCATACCATAAAATATTAAAAGTTCAAGCATCCCTGCTCAGTACTCTTTGTTTTACAGAGATTCATTTCTTTTCCCCCCTAGTGTCTTAAAGTATATCGTAGACCCTAGGAATAAGAATCTGGAGGCAGGCACACTGCCATATGGCACGGGCAGATCTGCACTTTGGGTATCCTGTCTTTCAAATCAAAATAATTCCCATTCGTAAAGCCCTGTCTAGATGCACTGTCAGTGTTCACTATTGCATTGCTATTTTTGTTAGTGCTTGCCAACAAGGGTCAGCCTGACTTCCAGTATTTTTGTGGAAATTCTTTGCTCTGCATGATTTAATGCCTTTGTTTTTTATCTGTAGATGATAGGACCACCTGGACCACCAGGGCCACATGGTCCTCCAGGCCCTATGGTAAGCTTGGGAGGAACAGAGGGGCTAGAAATGGTCTAAGCCCTCTTGCCACTTTATTGCCTGCTTACTGAAAGTGTTATCAGAATATGTGGCCATTAAAGAGGGGACCTAATTTGGAAAATTTTTTGCATGTCTTAAAATTCATAGGAAGTGGAGAAACAAATTGCACATTCCTGTGTTAGTGTTAACATGCAAGTGGTCTGGTTCCTCCTCAGAATCGGGTGTTTGCAGTTGCTTTATTGACAGCTGCATTTCTTTTGAGAGTACAGAAATAGCGAGGTAATTTGTATCCCTATAAAGTGAAAACACTCTCCAAAAAATTGTGGTGCATTTTGAAAATACTTGAAAATTTTAAAAAATTTGTAAATTTTGAAAATTTTGCATGCATAATGAAAAATGTTATTTTTATTTTCAGGGACCTCATGGACTGCCTGGCCCAAAGGTAAATTAATACCTGTCTTGAATAGACGTACTCTTTATGTCTGAAAAGTGTCATGCCTTGCTCTTGAATGCATGCAGCTATGTTTTGTCATGCCTCATTTAATAAAAGTTTCTGATATTCTTAAACCTTAAAGCAGATTTTAATATTAGCAGCTTAAAAACTTTTTAAATTTTCTGTGATTGTTTCTGAGTAGTATTTCTCCTCAGCACTGGCTGAGTCCATTTTTTATATGAATATTCAGGATGTGGCACTAAATTATTTAGCTTCCTGTTTATGGGCAAGCTACCATTGCACTTGGAATTACTTTGGAATACAAAAGCATGTTACAGGCTCAGGAAATGAAGTCAAATAAACTCTTCTTCATTTATGCTCTCTTGTATCTCCTGCTTCTTCCAGTGTTCATGGCCTTTGTTAGGTGCCAGGTATTTTGCTGACCTGTTATGCTGGTTCACCATCACAAACTGATGTGTGCATTTTCCTGTTTTCCAAACTGGAATGCATGATCAGACAGGTCTGCAATATAATTTGAACATTTTCCGTAGCATAGTACACGAAGATATGCTTTATGGGCTCTTAGCCCATGAGAACAGCTCAGGAGAGTGCAAGTGAATTTTGGCAGAGTTGGAATATTTTAATTTGTGCTTTAGTTCAGTAGTCACCAGTAAGTGAAAACTCAGAATGACACTGTATTCATTAAGGCCAGTGGTCTTGTCAGGCATGAGCATTTAAATCACTATGGCTTCCTAATCACACCTTTCTCAAAAAGTAAGGAAGAGGAGGAGAGGGTGTTTTTGTTTAGTTTTGGGGGTTTATTTTGGGTTTTTAAAGGTACGAGACAGAAAATGACAGGTTTGACCCCTTATGAGACTGTGTTACCTTGGCTCAAGAAACCTAAGTCATAAATCATTTTTTGAAATCAAGTATGTTCCATTTTAGCACCAGCCCTGCTTTACCTCAGGCTTTTGGCCTGAGAGTCAGGCTTTTGTGGGATTTCTCAGGTCTGTTTCCAAAACTTCAGCATTTCCAGTGCTACTGCTCTGAAAGTCACATCGAGTCAAATAGAAGAATGAAGAAATGGCTGCTTAGGGTGCAAAGCAGGCAGATGATGTCTGGAGTTACTTAAAGGAGCAGACTAGATTCTACTGAGATTTTTTTTTTTTAAATATGAATATAATATAAGGTAACATAATACATCAAAGGGAAATCTAGCAATGAGGCCATGGGGAGCAGCCTGGATGAAATACCAGCATATTTGGTTCCCAGAAGAGGCAGGTGTGGTCAATACTCTCTCTTTGACTGAGCAGCTCTCATGCTGATACAGTTTTTCGTTATGAGAGAATGATTTATTGGCAACTCTGAGCCCAGTATTATCATCTCAGTGATGTTTAATGTAATAGCCTATGCATAATTTAACAGTCACAACAACTGCCATTTCTTACATTGTTAAAATTTCTCTGGTATGAACACAGAAACTGTGGACCTCCCAAATAGCTTGGCATTGTGCAACCTATACTGTTTCTTTTAACTTGTTACTGTTTATTATGTATGCTTAAAGGTTTAAAATATCTTTACGTAAGATTTTGCTGCAAATTCCAGTTTGCTGTAAGGAATAGTATTGCCTCCTTAGCAAGTGTACTTTTCAGGAGATCTCACTGTAGAAACCTACAGTTTTGAGGCTTACTTTTATGAACGTTTTCTTTCAGTTTGAATTATCTGCTTAGGGTGGTTTATGGGATTTGAAGAATTTCCAAAACCCCCTGAAACTCATGCTTAATTCAAACCATGTAATTATAGTGATAATTATTAGGAAAAGATTAAAAAAAATCTGTTACCTGTAAGTTTCCTGTAGTTTTTTATTCACACGGATTTTAACTCTCCAGCAGACACCTCCCAAGTACTTTTGCCCACTACTAAATCAGCATGTAAATTGCCAGTAAGCTGAGAAGGTTGAATTTGTTTCAAACTGGAATTTGCAGCTATTTCTGAGTCTGGCTTCTTCTATCCCAGCTTAAACACCCATTATAGCACCAAAAATTTGGCATTTATACTTTTACGTTTAGGGTGAACCAGGGTTAAATGGTCTTAAAGGATTGAAGGGTGAACCAGGTCAAAAGGGTGACAGAGGGCCCCTTGGTCTTCCAGTAAGTAAAAAACCCCAACTATTCAATTTCGGTGCAAATCACAAACGTCTCTTTCTACTCCTGATGAACAACTCTGATTTACACGATAGCATACACAGAATAAACCATGTTGGAGCAGAGCATCAGTCTTGTTTTGTTTTGTCCCAAATCTGTGCTATCATCCCAAGTAACGTCCTGTAACATCTGGTGCTGTCAGGGTTTTTTTTTTGTTGTGTGTCAGTTTAGAGTGTTCAGTGTCACGAGGATGTCATCACCCCCATTACATTAGTCATGCTGTTATTTAAGTGTTGTATGGTGTTTCCATTTAAAAAGGAGTCTTCCCTTTCCCCCTTCTCAGTTATTCCTCTTCTGATTGCACTTCTGCAGTTCAAATAGAGAGGTCTAATTGAGGAAAGCTAAAAATTGGGTCAGGCAATTTAGTTGGTTTTTTTTCCCTGGATTCTTATTTTTGCCTTGTTCTTTAGAAAATTTCCATTCTGAGTGTTTGGCATAAATTTTGTCTTAGAAGTGAAGAACTTTAAAAATATGGAAACATTACGGTTCTTAAAATTTAGTATGATAAAACAGAAAATACTTTATGTGTTTGATAGCATGTTGAAAAGGCAGCTGTATTTTTTTTTCTCAGAAAAAGAGTTCATTTTTCCTTTTTGCTGCTGTTGTTATTGTATGAGGATTGCTCCCAGTGATTACATTGTTAACAGTGAAATGGAGAAAAAAGAGTTAGTTGACCTGAAGGGACACAAACATCTCTGATTAATATTTTCAAGAATTATGTGCAGGGCTTCTGGACAAGGTCAGCTTCACTGAGAATTTTAATTTATTTTGAGAAAAAAAAGCTCATTTTCACATTGACAGTTACATCTCTGTAGACAATGAGCTTTAGAGGGCTGAGCAGATGCCCTGAGAATGGCTACAAGGTAGAAGAGACTCCGGAACAAAATATGCTACTAGGTTTTCCAAATTTACAGAGATCTCGTTTTGCTCCTACTTACTAAATGTCATATTCAGGAGCAAAGTCCAAGTGTTTGACGTTCCGAAAAACGGCTCGTTTTTTTGAGTTGGTTGGAGATTTTAGTTGAATTTGTTTGGAGTTTGGTTTAGTTTGGTTTTTTAGTAGGGGGCTGTTCCCCAGATTATTCCCTGTGTCCTGGCAAGTGTCCCCTCTGTCCCCACATCCCCTCCCGCGCTGCCGCGCTCCGGCCGCTGCTCTGTTATTCGCACGGAATCCACGAGGGGTCCCCCCGTCCCCAAAGATGCTGAGGCTCATCGCCCGGCGTGCCTGGGGCTGCCCGCTGCAGCCCTTGCCTGTGCTCTGAACTGGGAGTATATCGGGAAAACAGGAAATGTGATTGTCTCCCGGGCTCTTGGAAATGAATGAGGCCATTGTGGTCAGGATCCAGATTTTGTTGGCTGCATAATGCAGTATTCTTGCACTTAAATATTTCCTATCACATTTAACACACATTTTTCTTCCTTTGTGTATGGTATTCAGTATTGTCGCTATTTACAAATTAGAAAGCGTGCGAGTAAATTACAAAGTAAATATTTGTGTGTTAAGGCTCAAAAACACCCTAACATCTGGTGTTTATAGCGCTCCTATAGCCTGACAATATTCGGCTCTAGTATACTGTGATGTGAGGGCACGGGTGGGTCAGTGATGTTACACTGAAGTGAGAACAGAATCAGACTCTTGGTGTTTTATGTGAATTTTTAACTAACATGCTGTAGTAATGTGATACCCACTCCAGAACCCTGTCACAGCGTGTACTGTACGTTTGAATTGTGTTTATTCATCAGCACCACTTACTAATCTCATGTTCTTGTCATTCGTGTCGTGCCCATCACCCATGTTTCCACCTAACCACACAGGGAGCATCTGGCTTAGACGGAAAGCCAGGAGCCCGGGTGAGTCCCTTGTCTTTCTGTGTCCCCCTTCGTGACTGAGTCCATGTGCTTCCCAGGGGCTCTGCCAGCCGAGCTTGCTCACTGCACAGAGGAAGGAAGGCCAGATGCTGCAGGCATTTTCCGTGCTGCATAAGAGGGGACTTCAAGCAGAACTCTAAGGGCAATATGTGTGGGAAAGAGAATGTAATTCTCTGTAGAAGGAGCTCTGAACCTTAAAAAGGCAGCTTAGTTTTGATTTTTGGTTGGACAACTGCCCTGGTTGGGATGCTAATTTTACTGAGTAAGGTTAGGGATTTAGATCACAGGAGAACATAGCTGTTCAGTGCTAAGATGGAATCAGTGAAGGAGATGCAGATATGCTGGGGTTCATCTACAGACATTGTTATATTACAAATCATAAATGTTAAATCTTTTGCTTTCTTTAATGATAAAGAAATCTATTCAGTGAAAGAGTTATATCTTGGAAGTAAGATTCTCATTGATCCCTGCAATAGGTAAGTCCATCTTACGGGTGGACGTTTCAATTTAAAGAATAATCAATTTAAAAAATAAAACAATAATCTAAAAAAATCTTTTTTTGACTTTTCCATCATCTTCCTATCAGTTTAAGATCTTTGTAAATCTGATTGTTTCCATGAATGTAGTGAACTCCAAATAGAAGACAGTCTGCCTTGTAACAGGAGAGGTTATAGGTTGAGTTTTGAAAGCCAAATAGGTTCCATCACAATTAAATCCAAATTTTCAGCCAGTGAAGACTGATTCCATGTTGGTTCTTGTCTACAAGACAGCTATTAAAACTAAAGAGTTGTAAGAACAAGCCCTCTCTCTTACCCTCCTTGTTCCTTGTTGTAGGGTATAGATGGCCCAGTTGGTCCCCATGGCCCTGCAGGTCCCAAAGGAGAGAGAGTAAGTATATGTTCCGTGTGCTTCTCTCTACAAAGTGACTGCCACAATGGAAAAACGTCGTATGGGGACTCATACTGTGCCTGGATGTTACTAAACAGAACAGTATCTCACCTGTGGAGGAGCAGCCCAGAACTGTATTTGCGTTCTAGTTACACACACATTTATCTGTTTAAGGTTGACATTGTAACTCATTAACTTCAGGGGAGATGGTATTTTGAAATGACTAATCACTGAGAAATTGACAGGATTTTCTAGTTCACAGTATCACACAGAACATGATTTTCATTGGTTTCATTATTTTGTGTAAATTGAGAGAACAAACGGGTACAAAAGAAGTTAGTGTGATCTGATTATGTAAGAATGCAATGGTAAAAAAAGAAGAGTATTTCTCTCCTCTATGCACTTTAATGTTTTTATCCAGGAAAAATATCTCCAGCCTCTGTAAAATTTAAACTTTTCTTCCTTTTTTCTTTAAGCTTAGAATATACGAGCCGTGCTATTTAATTTGAAATATTAACAGTAAATTTTCTCCAGTGGAAATAGGATAGGAATTCTAATCTTTAACTATGAGCCTGTCACCTTTAACAATACAACCGTCAACTTATACAACAAATCAGAAGATGATATCCTAACTAAAACCTCTGAGGAGTTGCCAGTCCAGAACTTTGTCTCTTTGACTTCCTCACTTTAACAAAACAACTGTGCTAAAACAACTTCAGACTAGCTGTACTAAGCTAGTACTAGCTGTACTAAGCTGTACAGCCACATGGCAGAGGTCCAGTTAACTTCATCTGAGAAAGGTAAGATTCATTTTTACAGAGCTATGTATTCAGGGATAAATACAAGACATTCAGCATAGTCCAAAATAGACTGTACAGTAGACTGCAGTCACCACTCAGGCTAGTTAAGTGCCTGAAGAACTTGTGTATTTTTTTCTGTTTTTTCTAGGGAGTTACAGGTTCAATTCTTTTTTTGCTTCAATTAGGACGTAGTTTATCTTCTGTCAACTCTGTGAAGATAGTTGATCATCCTCTTATCTCAAGTAAATAATTTAGATGAGATACGCACGTAGAAGTATATAAAAATACCATACATTTTATTCTTGCCTTATGAGCTTTTATGTTGAAGGATATGCGTATGTACTACCATCAAATGTCTTTGATGGTGAAATATAACAATTCTTCTAGTCTGTGGAAAAGAACTACTAATATTTTTTTCTTCTGAGAGTATGAAAGGTCATAAGAAGTCATACAGCTGGATCTGGAATAAGCCCTACTGTGGCTGTTGAAAAGCAGTAGCTACAAAGGAGATAGAAGCTGCTGCGATGTAAATCAGTAATTGCAGGAGCATAGAAGGAGAACTTCGCAAAAATAGAGAGACCAAAGTGTGCAGAAAATTCCTACATACTCACCATTTTCTGTGGAGCTAAATGAATGGGAGGAAGTTCACAAGACAGATGGAAGGTTTTTTCCCAAGCAGGCAACTAGCAAGATTATTGTTGTAATTGTTCATTTAATTATTCAGTACCATTTGGGAGGAGAAGTTGTTTGTAGCATAGGTATGTAACAGGTGCCCAGTGTTGATATGTCTCATTATTTAAATAACAAATCATGTCTTTTTAATGCCGTTTTACAACTTGCATTTGCAACTGTTGAACTCGTTTATATGAAAGCAGGAGGGAAACACTTTTATCTGCAGATTTCAGACTTTACTTTTTAATTAAAAATAGTGCATAGAGCCAGTGCTCACTGTCACTGGATAGGACCACATTTTGTCTGTATTGATAAGAAAAACCCTGGGCCAGTATTAATCTATAAGGGCATTAGGGCTATTTTACAGAATAATCATGGATTCGTTGTTGCACAGGCTGCACTGGAGGTGATGGTGAATTACTACCCTGAGGTAGAACAGGCTGTTGTGCAAATTAGAGTGGATTGGTTGGTTTTCAATTTAACTGTTTAATTAAAATAGAAAATGTCAGGGCATCTTTATACAAAATCTATTTAGATGGTGACAAGGTAGAATAAGAAAATCATGCATGGGGCTAGAATTTTTTTTACACATTTTTTTAGTAGAAACGGAAATGGTAATTGGTAATTAATAATGTGAATTAATATAATTTATTAGGCTGGTGTTTCATAGTCCTTACTAAATTCTTTACCTGTTGGAATACCATTTTGCCAGGTGCTTAGAGAGATTTTACTGAGACCATCTTTATTAAATGGAGAAGTAGATCATAATAGGCCTCTGAATCTGACTGTGTACCTATTAATCTCACTTATATACTGTCTTGAGAGAAAGTAAAGAACACTGGAAAACAGATCTTTAGCTACTCCTGAGGGTGATGACAGGCATAATGTATATCCAACTTCTTGACCAGCTAAAGGAATCTGAGAGCTGGAAATACACATTTTCCTTTTTTATTATTTTCATTTTTTTTTCCATTGATGGCAGGGACCTGGTTTAGAGCTTGATTTTGGCTTTCGGATGTGTAGCCTATGCAACATTGTCATCACTACACACATTTAGTACAAGGAGGGAAAGTGCATTCTCTTTTATTTGGTTAAAATGTTTCTCACCATGGCAGTGTTATGAAATCTCCCTATCTATCCTAATGGAGACAGCAATTATTCAGCTTTATTCATGTAAATGGTAACTGATATTCATCCATGATTCAGGAGACTGAAATGAAATAGGAGGCAAAAACATAGGTTGTGGTTTCTAGTCTTTGGACACTGATGGATTGTCTCACAAAAAAATATTAAAAACCTTCTTGAAGTTTGCCAGTATCTGGTACCCTGAAGGAAATTGTGATGGTTGAGGGCAGTATCCTCGTGACAGTCCATCAATCTCATATAATCCATGAACGTTCAGGACCTCATCTGATATTCCAAACATGTTTCAGCACGTGCTTTGTATTGGAGGGAAAAAGTTCTGAGATACAGTTCTCCGGATATATTCTTACATAACAGATGAAATTATTTCCTAGACTGATACATTCAGTACCTTTATGTCTACTATATGTTTAGCAATGTTATAAGCCTGTCTTGAGAGGACTTTGTAGAGTCATCTTGCTGTTGAAGATTAAAAAAAAAAGATGCTTAACTAGTCTTGAAATATTTTGAGTATTGATCAAAGAGTTTTGTAGCTCTTACTTACATAGGTCAGCACATTAGTTCCTTCTTAGGAGAAAGCTTTAAAGCTGCAAGGGATTTATTGTTTTGAAAATCAGCTGTTACTTCCCAATACCTCCTATTGTCCTGCCGGGGCATCCAGCCTAAATGCTGCTCAGAAATTAGCAGGGGAGTAACAGAATCCAGAGAGACCTGACATTGCACATCTCATTACCACTAGACTAAAGCAAGTGTCCACCTTAGTACAAATATGAAGTATTGAAAACAGATCAAGGGTCAGTTACTCTGAAAAACTCCTTATTGCTGGGATTATTCAACCATGGGTTAAGGTTCAGTTTGTTCTGGTGCCTTCTTTTTTGTGTAACTTAGTCGATGAAATTTAGACACAGCAGCCCATTTTCAGAACTGTGCCGAGTACTTGGCTGTGCCGATGATCACCAATATTAATTAGGTACACATCTACATCTCTGTCTTGTGCTTTTAATTATAGAGTCATAATTAATTAATAATAAGTAGTAAATAACCCAGAGGATGTTGTACAGAGAATTATCTCAAGAGTGTAAGTGCAGCAAACGCTTGGATGAAACACAGCACTTCTGCACACCAGGAGCCTTGCACGAAAGCCTTGCCTTAGGGTGTGTTCAGGAAAAGGGGGTGAAGAAGGGATCCAAGTCACCCTGCCTAAAAAATCCAGAGTAGGAGCTTTGAAAACTAGAGGTGGTTAGGTTTTTTTTCTTTTATTTCATCAACCCTTGGAGCAGTTTAGTGCTCTCCAGAGAGAATGGCTTTTCTGATGGATTTAATGCATAAGAAAGATCAGCACAGTCTGAAAGAAGACTGCTTTCCACATCTTCTTCCCAGCCCTGACTCCCTACCAAGCTCAGAGGGACCTGCACTCGCAGTTACGTGGGCTACTCTTGGCTGGCTTGGGAAGCTTAACTTCGTATCAATCTTGATAAAGAACAATTAGAGAACAAAGATGATTACTACTGTCAGCCTGAAGTCTGTCGCCTTGAAATTCCATTCCATTTGGAAAAGTTTACTCTATATTGAGCTTGCAAAATGATTTTGGCAGCACCCCACTGGAAACTGGTAATTCTTCCATGGATTTTAGTGCAGAATGAGATCAGACTTCTGGAGTAATCTCTGTACTTGTTTGTCTTGCGTATTATTAAAGTTGTTTTGATTTTAACAAACCAGGGTGTTTACATCACTTATCTAGAATCCAGTAGAGGATTTAGCAACACAGCACAGTGCATAGGATAATCTTCACAATGTCACTGTTTATAGCCTTGCCTACTTAAATACAAACTTTGACTGACACATTATTTTTGCCTGTCACTTTGTTGCATCTCAGCTGCTGTGTATATATACAGCTTGATGCTGTATATCCTCAGGTTTCATTACAACATTCAGTGTTTACTGAGAGCAACATTAAGCTGTTAAAAGCTTAAACTTGAGGCTGGTGCAAGTTCAGTTGAAAAATATTTTCAGTTACTAATGTATTTAAAAATGAATGTGATATCATATGCCTAAAAAGTCATTTTGCCTAGAAAGTAATACACACCTTCTCTTTCCCCCTTAGGCGTTTAATAAAAATAAATGAGCTTGGATGTTTTTCATTCAAAATACTTAGGAATGCATAAACTTTAACCTAAAGCACTTGGTAGAGATAATTTCTAAGATAGCCAATGTTTTTGTTTGCTTGTTCTGTAATCTTTTCTTAGGGTGAGAAGGGAACTGTAGGTGACCCTGGACCCAGAGGACCATACGGCTTGCCTGTAAGTTCCACAGAGTTTGTACACGCTGCACTTTTCATCCATCCCTGATTAAACCTTGTGCGCTTTATGGCCTATTTTCACCTAGCAGTAGAATTAGTTGGAAAAGGCACACATAGATAATAAACCCTGACAGTGCAAGGTCAGTGGCCTGTATCACACTCTTAGGTTCCTACCCACGCACGTAACAAAACAGACCTGAACCAGCAAGAGAGAGCAAATGCATGTCCTGGGGTGACTTCATGATACTGTATTCCCTATCTGTCACCCCAGGACAATGCAGAAGGCAGGTTCTCCTGGTTCAGCAGCCTTTGGCCATCAGCTGCCTAGGGACCGTGTGAGAGTGCCAGGAGTTCAGGATGAACTGTGGAAAGCTGTGAATTTCTTAATGTCAATAAGGGGCTTGGATTTCCATCCTGCAAGATTTCTTCACCATTATGTTTTTGCTTTGTCACTTCAGAGACCTGTTTTGTTTTCATTTCTGTGCCATCTACTCAGAAGCAATGTGAGAGTTTCATTGTTGCTCATTCATAGGTGGAAATTATGTGCTTTAAATCAGTAATTTTAATTACGTTATCCATTCCTAAAATATGAGGGAGAACTTCCTTTGGCCTGACGAGGATATCCCCAATAAAATCAGTTGACTTTCCCTGTTTACACTGCTAATGACTGGGTCAGGTGTGTATATATAAACATGTCTGTTCTGTACTTTGATGCAAGGAAAGACATGTAAATGTGCTTGGCCAGGCACAACCAGCCTTTCCGGGAGACTTTGTGTTTCCATACCCTCTCCAGTCTAATCTGTTTGATTAATTAATTAAAGATGGAATACAGACCTGTGGTTTAATTGGATCCATTTAATTGGATCAGGAGTCAGTGGCTGGAGACAGTTTTCAGGCTCCATGGAGTGTTAAATTAGCTTGCCACGCATTTTTATGTGAGGGTCACTTTTGTGAGTCAAATTAAAAAAAAAAAAAAAATCCAGTTTCTGTTTCCTGTTCCTGCGAACTAAAAATAAAATTTTATAGGCTTTTCCGTATTTTTAGCTTACTCCTGGAATCTGCCTGCAAACAAAATTTTAAAGTCAACCAAAATTTTGCAGCCAGGTTATCAGTTCCTGGAAATGTTAAATACGGGCAGCAGGGTCCTTGTCTGAGGGAAGCTAATGCAGTTCTGTGGTTCTTTTTGGCAGGGCAAAGACGGCGAGCCTGGCCTTGATGTAAGTAATGTGTGTGACCAGGGCACTCTCAGGGGTCGGTAAGAGTCTGCCAAGAAATCTCTTACAGAGCACAAACACCTTTGCTGCCCTTTAGTGTGCATGCAGTAACTGCAGAGAGTGTGCTGAATGCTGCATTTGCTCTTTCTCTGTGGTAAAGAGGACAAAGATTGTGCAATGTACAGCCCTTATCAACAGACACCACCAGATAGTAGTGTTTAGCAATACAAGTACTTGGTCCTTTGCATGTCAGTAGGCTGAAAAACTGCTTGCTAAGAAAGTAGTCAGATGACTCGTGTAGAAGAACAAGGAGCCAGTTAGCACTTAGTTAATTTATTCTAATGAAAGAGAGTAATTTCATAGTCTGTAAGGAATATGTTTCAAAACATAGACTCTTTCCTTGGCATGCTAAAAAGACTTACTGGAAGTCTTTTTCTGTAGTCCTACGCTTAAATCCCTAACTTGGAGGAGTCTTTTTCAGGATGCACGTATGCTATGTAGCATGAGTGATTGCCAATTTGAGTGGTATGATTTCTTTCTGTAGCTGCCAAAATGTCTCTACCAAAGTCCGTGACTTACTCGTCTCACATGCTCTTGTGTCCGTGCGTGTGTCCACACATAACACACATATATGTACAGAGCATGTAGTGAAATCATCTTTTTAGGTTTTCCAAGAGTACTTGAAAACTTAACCTGCATGTTAATAAAAGTCAACCTATCTTTGTCCGTTTTGTTTTTGTAGGGTTTCCCTGGTCCTCGAGGAGAAAAGGGTGATATAGGAGAAAAGGGAGAAAAGGTGACCACAGTGTTATTAACTGTTGCTTGATTCCTCAGCTAATCAGTTCTCCTGTCTTTACACTATAAATTGTCCCATTAAAACTTATTTTTGTTTTTACTGTGTGCCAAAAGGCAAGTCACAGATACATGCTAGAGCAAAATCATGAAAAGCCACAAAAATGTATGTACAGAACTAGAAGTATCAACATGTCCCAAAGCACAGCCTTTTTTAGGCTCATTTTCTCCAATCCACCCTGCACTTGTTGAAAATCCTGAAATATATAATGCAGACATTAGTCATTGTGGTAATAATTTTACACTGAAGAGCCCAGCTCTGTTCCCTGGCAGTATTTGCAGTGAAATGGTTGATCCTGGTGTACCATGCCTGTACATGCTGTCTGTCCCACACCAAGTGGATAAGACAGGAACTGTTTGAATTTTTGGTTGGTTTTTTTTTTTTTGCAATTAAGTACTTTGTGATACTTGTGGATTGAAATTGAATCATATACTCTACCTCTGGTAAATCAACTAGACAGTGAAGTTAACAGAAACAGGCTGACTGCATTTGCAGTGTCCAGACAGAGGGACTTGGAAATCTGTTTCGTAAAAAGCAATGCAAGACTTAATGTGTGTAGAGAAACTTCGTGAGCGAATCTCTTCCATTTCTATCTAACACAAAGCCCAGTTACTAAAATTGCTGAATTAGGCCTCGCACCAAACCACTCGATGTAAAAGTCCATACATGCAGCAGATGATTTTTCTAGGTCAGACAAATGTTTTTGTCGAGCTGACATATGCAGGCTTAGGCTAAGTTAATTTCTCATTATGGTGTCCTAAACAAGAAGCAGGGCTAAAAAGTCACCGTGGGTGTTAGAGTTCATCTCCATTTCTTGATACGGTTAGGCAAAACACTTCTCAAAAATGCACTGAAAAGGGTATTATGAAATACATCTTTCCCTTTTGTCCCTTGCTGTATTGCTCTTTTTTTTGAGCTCAGAGATCACTGGTAAGGTACTGATTTTGCAGAACAACCAGTTGTTTAAGTGAATGCTCCATGAATATTATAAAGGCAGTGTTTGACCTGGCAGAGTAATCACAATGAATGGTGTACTCTGTCAGAGTACGGGTCTGTCTGCCACAAGTGAACAGCTTTTCTCCTTGAGAGCAGCTGTCAGTCAAAAAGTGTAATTGATAACTGCCAGCTCAGAGAGGTGATGGGGAAAATGCTCCTTGTGCTAAGTGGGAGTTACAGCAAGTGCCAAATCAAATGAGCTTAACAGTGTGCTCTCATTCTGGGATACATCCGAAGAGTTGTGTCCAGAAGACAAAAATAAGTTATTATACCTCTCTAATCAATTCCAGTGAGGTTGCTTGAATACTGCAGATGGTCTTTTGAGCCTCACAGTTCAAGAAAAACTTGAGAAGTTAGAGAGTAAGAAGGTTACCAAGCTGGCAGGGATCTGGGCAAACACAACTGATAGAAGAGGCTTGAGGAGGTGGACTAGTTTAGTCTGACAACAAGGAGGCCAAACTACTTGAAAGGGGAGATACAAAGATGATAGAGCAAAACTCTTCTGGATAGTGGCAAATGGGGAAATGCAGGACCACAAGCTGCCCCTGAAAGGTTCAGAGCAATTGTTTTCACAAGGAGGACAGCGCAGCACTGGGACAGTGAGCCCAGAGAGGGGCCTTAACCACTGCCCGGGGAGCACTGCAGAACCTGGTCTGGTCTGACCTGACCTAGGATCAGGAATCATCCTGCTCCCAGTGGGAGACTTAGCCAACCTCCAGAACTCCCTTGCAGGCAGACTTTCTGAGTCTGTGTTTCCACGTCCAGCTAGAGATAGGCAGACAAATTTCAGCCACCAGAGCTCCAGAGGATTTGTGGAAGAAAAAATGGAAAGCTGATAAAAAGTTCAGTATACAAATACAGTGTGAAAGTGGAACAGATGAGATTCAGCACTCAGGATGTAAAAATGTTTTAATGTTCCAGAGTCCAGCGTGCTGCTTTTGGATATTAGTCTGTTATTGCCAGGGACTGACTAAATAGGTTGAACATGGGACTTCCAGTTGCAAGGAAGCGAGGGAATTGTATGTGGGAATTGTGTGTGGCACGGCTAGGCCCTTTTCAGAGTTCAGTTGTGATTTAGGCTGCCTGTGGAGACTAGTTCTCTTGGGCTGCAGGACACATCTCCTAGGAACTCTGGTCCTCCATACCCCTAAAAATTCATGAAAAGGCAAACCTTGTTTCCTGAGAAGAATGCATGGGGATAAAGTAGGTAGCAAGTCTGATAGGTGTTTCAAAAAACACATTATTTTTGTGGACTTTCAGAAAGAGGATTGACAGGAAGTCTGTAGGGCAAAAATGGGGATTGAATACCTGCCCTTAAAATTCCCAGAGTATTTAAGGAAAACTAGGAGGCAAAGGAAGGTCTTTCCCAGTGAAAAGTCGGGGAAGATATAGCTGAGACCACTGTGGAAGAGACTTCTGTTGCACAGTTTTAACACATTTTTCACATGAATTAGGGAATATTTGTATCATGCAAGCAAACTTGTTTCACCAAAGTTTAGCTGCATCAGTAGTTCCTTTTCCAAATAGAAAGCTGACTCTCAAAAGACACAAAGTAATGCAATTAATCCTAAGTTCTCATTATAACAAGTCTCCTGTGTTCTGGTGGTTTTCCTAATGTAAATTACTAATTATGTATGACCAAATTGGTGTAACAGCACCCATTTCAACAGATAAACCGGTATGTATTAACAGATAAACAAGTTGACCATCCAGCTTATGATTTCTTGGTTTTTAAATATTTCTACAGTATTAGCTGTTGGACTGACATCACACAAATTGAGATTAGTGAGTTTCTAGTTAAGAAACTTTAAATTGCACTGCAAAAATATGTATCATTGCTAGCATTCTAAAGAGAACCAGTGACACTTTTTTCATAGACATGCAGGAATAAATCTTTACTTCTGAAGTTTGAGATGAGGCCTAGACTGCTGATCTGTATTTTAGCCCATCATTAGTTCTGCTACAGTGAAAGCAAGTCAGTGTTTGCTTTATAATGTCTTCTTGACTTGACTGTAAAAATATTTTTTAAAATGTTCTAGCTGTAGTTACTCATATAAAATTATAGTCCAGGAGCACTCATCCCAAAAAAGGTTTGTACAATTTATTTTGTATTTTCAGGTTGCATGAATAGAAAAAAATTCCTTTCAAAAAGGAATAAGCTTTAACAAAAGTTAGAGATTGTGTTGTGGGGAACGAGAGGGAAGGGACCCCTGGTCCCAGATGCACAGTTGTGACTGTTGTTATAAATTTTGACAGAGGAATATGATGTGTCTGAACAGAGGATGAAAAGGCATAATCCTTTTCCCTTACACTCTGCATTGATGAAAATCTGTGCATGTGAGGATCGTAGATTTTTCCAACCATAATGGTGTTGCAGAAGTGCCACAATTTTTTATTTCTCTAGGCACTGAGGAAGGACAGAAAGGAATTTTTTTTTAATCTTCATCAGATGTAG
Organism: Rhagologus leucostigma; assembly: GCA_013397725.1. NCBI lineage: Eukaryota > Metazoa > Chordata > Aves > Passeriformes > Rhagologus > Rhagologus leucostigma. The sequence goes on along the minus strand of VZTD01002165.1, from coordinate 242,246 downwards.
AGGCTCTGTATCTCCTGTGGGTTTCTATAGTTCAAGATAAGGAGTAAAGATTAAAGATTAAAAAGAAAGAACTCAGTCTATGGAAAAATCAGTGAAGTACCCAGGAAATTCAGGCTGTTTTCTACACAGGTGACTGCTGCATTGGTTTGAATAAGGTCATAGATTTTTCTGCAAAACTGGAAGTTGAAAATAGTCTGCTGGCTTGTAACACAAGAAGTTAAAGAAATACAAATCTTAAAGATTTCAAAGAGTCAGAAACCAAACCATACTGTTCATTTGCAGAATCCTTTTTGGAGTATGTCCATGCTTTGTGCTCGCATACACTCACTGCGAATATATTGGTGCTACGTTGAGCACAAATAGCACGAGACTTGACTCTAGGCTGTTGGGTCTCTCTGCTACATTGTCCTCTTTGTAGGTTTAAGATGAAAACACAGCCAATTTATGGTTCTTGTCTTCTGAGGATTTTTTTACATCACAGTCTTATCATTTGGTAAGGATGGGTAATGTTTGGGTTGCTTTTTTTCCAAATACTATCCTGTGACCTTTTGGCACACAGAAAAGATAAACAAGGAACTTTGCTTCTATCGTGGCATGAATGCAGTTTGTTTTGTTCATGGAACATTTTGTTTTTGAATGTGTCACATTTGAATGTGTCAAGTATGCTGTTATATTAAATGACTAATGTGCTTTCCTTCCTTTTTAAAATATGATTTATATAATTATTTTTTATGTGTAAAAATTATTTTTCTCTCTTGTTAATGGATTAAGTCTTTCTGTACTGGTGTGGAACAAGTTAAATGTCTGTTTAATATGCTTCACCAAAATCCGTCTGTCTTTCCAAAGGGGCATTCCTTCCTTCTCCTTCTACCCTCATTCCTTACAATTCCTCTGTCTTTTTTACCCTTTTCCTCACAAATTAAATCCTCCCGATAGCCACAACCTCACTTGCTGGTTCTCCGATGTTATACTAATTTTCCCATGACTATTTTTCCCATCTCTTTGTGATATCCTGATTTACTCATCCTTCCTATCCCGTTTTTTACAATCCTAGTCCAATTCGTTAATTTTTTTTAAGTGATCCCTTTTTGATTTTTGTGAAATTGAGAGCAACCTGAAACTCATTTACCATTGTGATCAACTGGTGTGAAATCAGTTATAAAATTATAAACCTCTTATACTGCTTGAAGGTGAGGTCATCTTTGCAGGTAGTTTTGTTGAGGGGAATCAACTAACTTCTATGACAATTAAAGCATTGGAAGTTTCACATTTAAAAAGAAAACTCATTGTGAAATCAAGGGACTGAATTTTGGTAAAACAAACAGATGAAACATTGCCTGCAGCAGAGAGAATATTTGAATGTTGAAATGCTTAAATAAATGATCTAATTATCACTTCTGATTACTTTATGATACCAAGACAATACGAAATCATTGAAAGTGTCATAGCACCTCTCCATCAAGCAGTTTGAGTGTTTTGATTCCTGTAACAGGGTTTGAAATGGTCGTGTTGTATTTGGAGTGACAGCAGTGCACCCTCAGTGATGTCAGTGGGTTTCTATGGACACCACAGAGAACAGGATTTGGTCCAAATTCATACCAGAGTGCAAAGGGTCAGTAAGCAGAGGATGCTTCTGGCCAAGTTCACCCTTGATGTGACACCATGGAAGCTGATGGAATTGAGTCAGCTGTCCCTGTGAAGCATCTGTGCCACAGGTCTTTATCCAGAAGGCTCTGCTGATGGACTCGGCTCTCCCAAAGTTACTTCTGACTAGTGAAAAATCCTCTGGGGAGCTGACAAGTTCAGCTTACTGAGCATGTGCCCTTCAGTGCTATCACTTATCAAAATAGGAGAGCTCTTATTTTGGACTGTGAATGGGGGGATTTGCAGATTTGCCTCAGTCTCAAGAAATCAATGATTTCAAGCCCTGTTCTAGGTTTCAAAACATTCATAATACTGATATGAAATACCAGCACAAACTAATAGAGACTGATTGCAGTTCTTGCTTGTGATCATATAATTTATTTTTCCACATAATGCACCATCCAAACCAGAACACAGTGGTAAGTGTCCTTTCAGCTCTCCATTGGCTTAAAAAGAAAAAACCCAAACTTTAAACCCAATCTTTCTTTATTTTTTTTTCGAAAGAATGAAACTTGTTTTATCCAAACCATTGTATCCACAGGGGGAAAAGGGAAAGAAAGGCAAAAAAGGGCCTAAAGGGGAGAAAGGAGAACAGGGTGCTCCTGGATTAGACGCACCTTGCCCATTGGTACGTCTCACTTGTGTATTGGAAGATCAATCATCCTGCTGTAAACTGATGGAATAAGAAATGAGGGGAGAGGAACAAGCACCAGCTACTGTGAAACCTGTTGCCCTTTGTTAACACAGCTTCATCTCATGTTCTGGAGCAGACTTTGTTTGTCAACCTCCTAATTTGGTTTAAAGCACCAGACTTAAGACACTTAGGCTAAATTTGTGAGGTTTGATGGTGGGTTTGTTTTTTGGTTTTTTTCATTTTATCTGCAAAACACATTGGAAAGGAACCAAATTTGGAATGTGCCAGTCAGTGCCCCCACAGGTTTAAATCACAAGCAGTCAGCTTGCTCCTCTTGCCTCTCTGTTGTTTTTTGTTCACTCCATTTAAGTCAATACTGAAGGCATTTCCTTGACAGTAACATTGCAAGTTAATCTTTACAAACAGGGATTCCGTGGAATTAAGGGGGAAAAAGGGGAGCCAGGCCAGCCTGGCCTGGATGGGCTGGATGCCCCTTGCCAATTGGTACAGTATTTCTCTTTCCTACCAACCCTGCATGCAGTTCCTTTGTTTGTGGTCAGCCATTCTCAATGTAAAGTAATGTTTTCCTGAGCTGACTTTACATTATTCACGTAACACATGCATGTGCATGAACAAACCAGCTGCTTCAAGTGATCACAACCGCAGTTAGAGAACACACGTTTTTGTTGACACCTTAAGCCTAACTCTCAGCAATTTCCTCCCACATCACATGGTAATTTATGAGTTTGTGTCCTCCCTACATTTTCCCTGAGAATCGTTGGTTTGTTACTTTCCTCGCAAAATACCCATTGCCTTACTCACCCTGAACGCAAGTTGTAGAAATCCAGCACAACGTTCACCTCTAATCAAGTCTGATGACTTCTGTCTGCACTGGCTCAGTTCCACTCCCTGGCCTGTCCCATAGCTACTCTGCACCCTGGACTTCCTTTCAAATCCATGCCATTTTAGGGGCATGTTTTCACAATTTGGCCAAAACGAGAGTCACAAACAGAAGGATGTAAATACTGTTTCTAAAAGTCAAGGTTTCCAGTAAGCCAAGCTGGAGCTTGGCTTCCAGACCATGCCCAAGTAATATTTCTGGTGTGTGTCCTGTTCATCAGAGTATTCAAACACATCTGGAAATAAAAAGCTTACCTGATGTTTCTAAGAATATAACGGTCTGCAGCCCAAACCCTGACTGTCTTTGTTATTTAATGTCTTCAGTTTAATGGTCTTACCCTTGGAACTTACCTTCCTGGAATACACACAACACTCCCCACCCTATGCTAGCATGAATTCAAGTTCCCACCTATACTAAAATGCTACTTCTTGACCCTCTCCCTTGTACCAATCTGGCAACAGTGATTTTTATTTAGTGGTAAAGTAAGTTGGAACTCTTTTCCATTTAAGAAAGAAAACCCCAAATGAATAATACATACACATTTCCTAAAGATACAAGGAGGATTTTCTTTTTAATTGTTCACAGTAAAATTTGATCTGCATGTTCTGATATTGTTTGGTGGTTAAGCACGGTTCTCTGAGATGAATGTTGAATTAAGTAGGTTTTATTTCGACTGTAGCACTCCTAATTTGAAGTCAATTGCTTTTTAATTATAAATACATAGTCCATTAAGATTATTCCATAGTCCATGTTGTTTGCTTCCAATTAATGGTAACCATATCTCATATTTTGTTGGGGATAATCAAGCATGCTTTTGTAATTTAAAAATGTTTCTCTGTCTCTATATTATCATTTATATCTGAAGATTCACTAACAATCCTTGATGGATAAAAAATATTCTGTTCGTAGATAATTGCTAGAATAAGCTGCTTAGCATGCAGCGCTGTCTCTTGTTTAGGCAGCAAGTCATTCACATCAGACCACATGCAAGTGTATTCAAAAATCCTTATTAACCACTATCTTCACATGTAAATTAACAGATTAAGTATTGGTATTCTAAGTCCTAAAAAATGTAAAGGCCTGATTTTTTTTCTGCTTATGCATAGTCTAGTTACATCATATGTGCACCTAATTCTGAGCATATAACTCCCTGAATAAACCCTGAATAGCAATGTAAATTGGAATTGGATCCATGAAAACCAGTATGACTGTGGTCAAAAGCTGGCCCTGGTCGTACTGGGCGCGTGGAGATACCTGAAGGTAGGGTAGCAACAGAAAAGGAGTGACTCTCACTAATGTGAGAAGAAATTAGATGGCCGTATTGCCCAAGCACTGAAATAATCAGTGATGCTGTACTGCCCTGCTCCCACTGCTGAGGTTTTCTTCCGCTGTGGCACTCAAGGTATGTTCAGGCCTTAAGATTTTACTCCTTCATTCAAAAACTAATATTGAAAGTGAAAAGAAAAGGTCCTACTCCCGTTCGAGTCTTGCTGTCTTATCACAGGGTGACCTTTGTACGAAGGGCCCATAAAAAACAGTGATCTCCAAATGAAAGTGATAGTATTTTTTTCTCACTGATCTTGTACATTCAGATACAGATTGTTGTGAATAAAACAGATTATATTTAAAACAACATGTAGCCTGAGCTCTAGCAGCAATAAGAGACTGATAAAGATGTTGTAATGATTTAGAGAACATCAAATCTTTATAGCAGAGAGGTGCATGTATGTATTTATAGTATAAACCTTCTCTCCTTTGGCTTTTCCTTCACTTTGAGAATAAGAAAGGAAATAAGTTAAACTGGTAGCTACTATTTAGATAGTCAAAGCTGCTTCAGCTGCTCTAACAGATGTTGATGGAATATCTATTCTATCAAACTTACCCATGCTTTTTTTTTTTTTTTTTCCTTTTGCTCCCCTTGAAACAGGGTCCCGATGGATTACCAATGCCTGGTTGTTGGCAAAAGGTAGGATGGGCAGAGCTTTTTCTTTTCAGGAGCAGTATGTCTTTAGCACACAGAAATGCCTGTCACAATCGTACTGAACAGTATCAAGATGGACTTCAGAGCCTCCTAGGCAGACATATCCAGCAATGCAAGATCAGACCTCTCCATGACAGTAGTTCATGTCATATGTTGTAATTTATGTAAAATAATTCATTGAGGCAGTACTGTAGAAAACGCTGGTGTTAGTTTTCTGGAAAGTCCAAGACTTTTCTTTTTTCACATGAAGACTCACACATCTTTTGGTTTCTGCAGATGATCAGTGCTTCCTATTCATTATAAAAGCTCATGGATGTGGCATTTTTGTGAAAATATTTCTGTTAATCTATTATATTGGTTTTCTGGGATACTGAGAAGGACAGTGTATCCTGACCTTTTCTTTGCCTTACTTTTCTATTCTTCAGTATATCTGCCTGGATTTTGTGTTTTGTGGCAATATTAACTGGCAACATTATTTTAGTAAAGATTTAACCTAGGCAGTGCTTGATTTAAAAACACAGCATTCAGAATAATATAGGTGGAGGGATACTGGCATATAATATATCAGAAAACATGAAGCATGAGTGAAATCCTGGGCACATTTATCTCTGAAGAATAGTTGGTGCTGAGGAAATAACCGTCCATATTTGCAACTCTGCCTTATCTATGTATTTGTAACAGATGTCTGAAATATCTTACTAATTTGATTAATCTGTATCTCTTTTTGTCTCTGCAGTGATGAATCTAACCTTACAAGCATGAAGTTGTGTATATAGTGCTCCACTTTTTTTATTTATAGTTGAAAACTGAAAATTTGATTTTACAAGTCTGAGATATGTTTACATGTAGCTGCTTCTACTTGTTTGCAATAGTCCATACATACATCTTTTTTTCATCTACATCTGCAGTTAGATGATACAATAACTGCAGGATAAACCTGCAAAGATTGTCTCTCTAATGAGAGAGAGATCTCAAAACAATGATCAATAATAGAAATCAATATTTCTGTAAATTCTTATATTTTGGCTTGTGGATATGCATGGACAATGAGTGCCATGAACTAGTTTACAAGAAATTGTGACCAAATAAGAGCAAAATGCTATGAAATGTACTGTACCAGCTGCTGTTGGAGTTTACTGACTTGGCTTCCATGTCCATCTTAAACACGTCACTGATTCATGACACCACATCTGCTCATATGAACTAAAAGCATGAGTTTGTGTGCCAAACCTGCTTGTTGTGTGATCATGAGTGGCTGTTCACGGTGACCTTTGATTCCAGCTTTTGAGTCATTTCCTTTTGTCATCTCAAGGGAGTCACACCATGGCTCATTGCTAAAAAGAGATAAACCAGAAGAGCATAGAGAGAGGCCTTGAATTTTTGGGGAATAGCATTCCAGCTGCAGGTGGATGGCTTCCAGTCTTGCGGGATACTTGGCCCCTTTGATCAAAGAGGGTCCCGCCTGTTGATCAGCATCGGTTTGCCTTGCACTGCTCACGGTCGCGAAGACATTCACGATAGGCCCTGTCGAGTCCTTAATCAAGAGGGACAGAAGTTTGAAGAAGAAACCAGACTTCTCTGTGGGTTGTTTGAAAAGGTTACAGAGGTGCTGCAGGGATCATTTGATGGCAGACACCGCCTGAGACCAGAAGCTTCTCAACCTCACTCGAGGATGGACAGAGGATATACTCTGCATATTGTATTTTGGGACTGCTGGAGGAGAAAGAATTCTTGAGGTGGGGATGAATCAGATCATCCTCCAGAGGAGGATAGCAATGGAACTGAACAGAGATATATGTATCATGGTGTGGTTTTCAGGTTATTCACTTTAAATTACACATAACTCGCTGAACTTCTTTGCAGGATTTTGGAAGCAATGGTTAATTTTGTTTCCTTTTCCTGTTACTGTTGCCATAAAGAATGCATTTAAATAATGTATTCAACATTTGTGATGATGGCATTGAAGAAAATACTTTCAAGCCACATATTCATCTTGTTTCAGTATTAACGGTTTTTATTTCAGAGTCTTTGAAGCCTTTAAGTCTAGAAAAGAGAGAGTTTATTTTTGTGTTTCACAGAATTATGTATTCATCTTGGTCCTTTTATGTTGTTGCAGTGATTTTAGTGGACATTATTACTCAAAAAACATTGGAGAGAAACAATTCTGTGTGATTATCACTGCACACTTGTCACCACGCTCCACTGTTAAATGTGTTGATTTTTCTCCATTTTTGTTCAGATGGCTTTCTAAAGAAACATTTCCTTCTCCACTCTTTTTTATTGCTAGAAATATGTAATTTGTGCACATTTGTAGTTTTGCCACGAGGTATTTTTTACAATTTTGAGTCTTCATATGGTGCACTGAAGTTAGTTTGAGAGATTAATTTATGAGAAATGGTGCCATATTTGGCAGATGGAAATTCTTTTTATATCACTTCTGTTCCTAATGTATATAGCAGGATCATCACAAACATTTTTAGTTACTTTTCAAAGGGTTGTCTTTCATATGTAGACCAAAACTAAAGTTGAAGAAGACAGCCTGCCTCCATTCACATGAGGGCACATTTTGCCCTTCTTGGAACGCACATTTTTCCTTGCTCCATCATTTCTAAATCGTGTGAAGATGGGATCACACTTTTTGTATTGCTTCACAATCTCAGATCAATGGAAATGCCACTATAATGGAATATTTCTCTTTGATGAATCTTTATTGTCGTTTTGGTATGTTGGAGTAAACCCAGCTTTTCATCGAGGAAAACCCAGATTTTTAAAACTAAAAATCAATGTAGTGGCCTCCAATTAGTAGTATCTTACTGATGAAAACAAGAATCTGACACTATGTAGATACGTACATTGAATACATGTGTAATTTTACTGCTCAATTCCATCTTTCCAATAGTAAGAAATAAACAAGTGTTCACAGAGATAAGGAAATATGTTTTGCTTTCCCTAAATTTTCAGACATACAAGTTATCAACCTGTTTGAATAGTCGTGATTACAACAGTGAAAACCTTCACATGGCACAGACCAAATATAAAACGTTACAGTAATGTGACTGAGGGCCTTTCAGAAGGAGGACAGGAGCAGCACCGTGTAAGCCTCTGACTTGCCACTTTCAGTCTGCTTGTTTAGGAAGCACTGTCTCAAAACCCCAGAAGGCTGAGGAGCAAGCTGCCTGCCCAACAGAAAAGAGTCTCTTATGTCAGTGTCCTGACTTGGCACATTTGGCTGGGTGTATGATACATGTGGAAACTAGAAGCTGAATGTTTTTTAAGGTATCAGATACTGGCAATCAATACAGTACGATGAAACATTTTTTAAAGGTCCCTCAGAATATTTACATGCAAAATCAAGCAGGATGTTTAGTGTCTAGATGATTTAGCAACTCCATATTGAGTGTCCACAAACAAAACTCATTTAAGAAAAAGCAACAAGATAAAGAACTATTAAATGCATGCTGTCATTAGCACTTTCTCTTTTTTTTTAATTTGTGTACCTATATTTTTTAACCGCCCTCCTAGCATCCATTTCTATATGCACCAATAAAGCTAGCAGAGCCTTGGTTCATGGTTTTGTCATTCAGGAAATAATTACAGACACTACTGTTAAGTGTTAGTCAAAACACAGTTCTCCTTTAACTCCCTGACACTGAGACCCTGGTGAAGAAACACTTAAGCACCTTTATTTCCTTTCTTTTCTGTCTTGTAAATTAATTTCTTTATTAAATTCCCAGCAGGTAGGAATACTTTTTTTTTCCAAAAATACTTTTTTTTTTCCAAATAATCTTACTTAGCTTTTTTAGCCTTTGTGTTGTTCAATATCATGAAATGTTCATTCCTTTTAAATGATCATGAGTGAGCAGTAGATAATTTAATTTGAAAGGTTAAACTACATACATAGATTGAATATTCGGCATTAATATTTGCATCTCAAAGATTGAATTGAAATGAAACTTAACCATATCTAGAAAAGTTGCATGGTCAGTACAAGAGAAAAAAAGAATTGGGTTTAATATTTCATCAGGAAAAGCACCCTGTGAAGACTTGCGATGTGTTTATTTTGTTCAAGAAGCAACTATTTCTGGTGCTAGTATATCTTCTTCTTTTTGATGGCAAAGCTACAGTTTGAACCGCCAGTGTGTTGTTGTATCTTTTAGTGGCATTCCTCCAAATAGATATGATTTGTTTTGTTTAGTTTGTGACGGGAACAGTAGTTCCTCTACCAGTCTTTTCAGTTGTAGAAATGTGTAGTGGTATTAATCTACACAGTTTCTATATCCCTGACTTTTTCAGGTATGATTAATTCTTGTTTCTTTGAGAGTTTTCAGTATTTGTTTCATATGAAGTTTTGTAATCTATCTGTTACTCCGATGCATTAAAACCACATTGTGCAGAAGTCCTGCTACAGAGGCTGCAAGTCTTTTAAGCACTGTATAGAATATGTCTGATATACATGGTCGTTGTGTTCATATTCATAGACTAACTACGGGAAAGCTTTCTTTCAGGATGCTTTGGACAACTTTTATTTTTTCCTGAGGTAAAGCATGAAATGTTAAATCACAGAGCAATGATACAATGTATTTTTTGATTTGTATTTTTATTTATTGCTGATCTTGATGTCGTATTCTGATAGTGTAGCAAAGCAGAATGATACTCTTCATCCAGCTGTTTATATATTCTTTTAGTCTATGGCGTAAGTAGTATGAATGAGTTTCAGAATGATCAAATCCATATACCTGCACAGGTGTAAAGTATAGAGTTTCAAAAGGAATAATTCTTAAGATGTATGAAGATTGATGTACAGTGTGGAAAGTTAGCACCGGCCCCACTGAGCATTGCACCCATGGACGGGTTGCATGTGGCCACCAGTTACTTGGTTATGCCACAAGAGAGACAAAGTAACCCAAATGAGATCAGCAGACCTTTGGTTCTAGTGGGAGGGTGGTGCTTTTAAGGCCAGGGGTTGTGCCAGGACACGTGGCTCAAATCCTGGATCCCCATGGGGTGTTGAGAGAGTTGTCCCACTGACCTCCCCAGAACTGGGATGGTAACCTGGCTCAGCCATGCAAGGCTCCTCTCTTGGCTGTGCCTCCCCATGCCCAGCAATGACCAGGGGACAGAGATGCATCCTCTCCTTGCAAAGCTCTTTGAGACGTGCGGGAGGAAGGACCCAGCTGTTGTGCTTTGTCACAAGGGGAATATTACCAACTTCAGCAGTGGGGTTTTGCCTAAATCAGGACTACTTCAGTAAGAACCGCAGAGATATTCTCAGCCTATTTATTGAAAGTGATGAAGAGGTTCAAGGCACGCAGAAGTTGACCCTTCCCTTCACATTTCCTGATCTCTGCTGCTTGACCATCTTAAATTACATTTTAAAATCTCTGTATTTTACCTAATGAGATTCCTAAATTTTCACACTAAAGACTCACACAAAACACATCTGCAAAGATAGTGGTCAAAAGAAAGTCTAATTTGTAGTCACTGCAAAAATTCTATTTCGGTGACTGGAATTAAAACTAACACTGATTTTTTTTTCCTTTTCTGCAACTTGTTTTTGTGGATGTCAATGTTGCTGTAATGTACAAATGAAGGTTTTCTTGCACCCTCTGTTCTTAAAGTATTTTACATGGTGGTTGGATTCATTAAATGCAGTTAGAAACAAGTGCCTACCACCATCATTTCTGAAAAAGATATTCTACAGAACAAGTGTAGTTTGTATTTTAAAAAGAGATTTGGAGTGTTGTTTTTGTTTCAATTTATTTTTAAATGCATCCAATTACCAATGCTGCTTGGAAATTGAATTTTCTTTGAAAGCAGGGGGCCTTAACTTAACCTGGGACCTTTAGTGTTTTACTTGTTTCTATTTAAAAAAGAAATTGTATGAATTTCCCAGATCCCATTGGTACTTGCACACTTCTCTGAAGTATTATGGAGAGTTGGGTTGGTGGAAGAATGTTTTACATATTGTTAACATATATGTGGATATTCTTATATTATTGTACATGTTTGGGAAAATATCACACAACTTTAAAAATGTTGCTAAGATGTATGTATCTGACTTTTTCCTTTGGAAAATATTATATATTTTTATTTGTATTTTTTACTTTTTTAAGTTCATCTATATGTGCCGTTATTTTTGTATTGCAAATGGTCTCATAAATGAAGTAGAAGAGATAAAAATACAAAGAAAAGTAATTTGGCAAGGATTTCAATGCTTGGGGGGAAAAATACATGGGTCAGCATCATATTATCAATACTAGAAATATTTTGAGTGTCTTAGCACTGTAAATATGTCACAAGACCTCTTTTGATGAGTAGTGTAAAGAATTGAAAGGTTTTAATCACCCGTTTTAATTTGTTATTATTTACCACTTTCTTGTGGCCACTGGTCTTGACTTAATTGAACCCAATCAAACAGCATGCTTTTGTTTTTATTATTAAATTTTCTCCTTGTTTTTCAGTTGAATATTGTTTTGTTTTCTTTCAGTTTTGTACTTCAGGTTTTGTTTCTTGCTTGTGAGAAGTTGATCTTCAGAATTATTTTTACACTATTTATGATTTATTTTCATAATGTAAAAAGTGTGTAATTATTAAAATATTAATCCAACCATTGGTGCTGATTTTGAATAGTTATAAAGTTCTTAATGTTGGTGCAAAAAAGTGTTGTAGTCTGTCTGGATTGGAAAACGAGTGTGCTGCTTTTAATGGAGCTTTAATTTCAAACCTGGAGTTTGAAGTCTAGAGCAGGTTGTGTCAGACATTCACACAAAAATCAGGGCCTCTGCCACGTGTTCTGTTTTCCTGCAGTGTGCAGTAAGAAAACTCACCTTCCTCTTCCTATTCTTAAGGTGCCTTTCCCCTTCAAGGCAGTGTCTCTTCCCTTATCTTTTCTAAACAGGGAGCACAGGCTGTGTGAATCCACAAATCATGTAAGGAAGTAGCTTTGCTGCAAAGCTTAGAGCCTTTCCTCGCTCAGGGAAAGTTGCAAGGATCTGTGTATTAACCAGATGCTGAAACTATTGCTTAGGCAAGTTCAGAGAGGCACCCTGGGATCTAATGAAATAGAGCTGAAAATCATCAGTCTCCCCTTCCTGTAATTCTGATGGTGAAAAATAAACCTGACCTGCTGAGAAATCAAGATGTGTGCAGGCAGTGTCACAAGTAGCAGTGCAAGCTAGAAAATGTGAAGAATGTGTTTTCCACAGGTACAGTTTGTTCAGAAATGATGGAACATAATATTTATTGCAAAATGGTATATTTTTAAGCACCCTGGTTTCAGAAGACATACATTTGCAGGAGTCTTCTTGAACAAAAGATTTAAAAACCAAAAAAACACGGGGGAGCAGCTGTAATTTCTTCAACACACTATTTAAGTGTTTGTATTTTCTAAATCCCAAAACATTTCAGACAAACAGAATACTCCGCATTGTTTCCCTTTCCATCACCTCAAAAATGCAGTCACTGTAGGTGGAGAGAATTGTAGGTGGAGAGGGTTGGCCTCTACTATTAACTCTTGCTAATCCCCATAAATGTCCCTTAATCTTATCTAGCTCTGTTTTAGACTCTTGGAGGGACTAAAAATATCTTTACTCCCTTTCCTGGATGAGGTACTTCCAGCTTAACATGCTGTGCCCTGCCAGGCTGAGCGTGTGGCCCCGAGGGCTGCGAGTGCTGCTGCCGCCCCAGCCGGGCAGCCCTGACGCATCCTTGCTTCAGCCGTGGCCACTCTTGCTCTTTCCTTGCTTCCCTCTTTCTTTTACTTTCATAGAGGAATGCAGTTCTAGATGTCCTGCCAAAAAACAAATACGTGTGTTCTGGACTGCTGCGAGAGCAAATACCCCGTGGGTTTCCCATTCAGTGCTTTGACAGCATCCCTGTTATTTTTCACTGCTCTGCTCCCTTTAGAGCTTTAGATGCTTTAGCACCAAACCTCAGGTAACCAATATCCTATAGCCTTCACATCCTACTGCAGTCGTGGGATATGACTTTCCTCTGGCATTGCCTCCTGTTCACATGCCTCCTTCATAATTTTGGGATGTGCCAAAGCACATGCAGGACTGCATGTCAAATGCCCGCCACTTCTGCCTCTTTTTTTTAATGGAGCTTTAATTAAATACTTAAAGGCTATTATGCAACTCTGCCTTGTGGACCTACTAATCCTGCTAGTCCCTACCCAAAAAAATAACGCAACAGAAGTGGCTTTTTATGTCCCCATCTCACACAGCTTCACCTTGTGGTTCAATTATAATAACCACACACAAATGTTTAAAAAAAACCCAAAAACCCAGGGAGCTGGCAAAGCATTTCATGTTCCAGCAAGTAGTAACAACTGCACCCAAATAAATATTAAAAGAAAACAAACAAGGGAATGCCAAAAACATTTATGTTGCTGCAGGCAGTCCTTCTGTCTTCCCAGGGTTACTCATCTGTCTTCCGTTGGCTTCTGTGAATTTCCAGGTGGAGTATTCACAGGGCATTCTCCTCTCCCATCTCCTAGGTGCAGTAAAAAAATACAGTGGTTTGTTTCATGTATATGTATCTGTATATATGTGTGTGTACATATGTATGTACACACAATCATATATGGATACATATATATATATCTATTTATGTCTTCATGTGTCTACATGAACACATATAAATGTATATACATATGACACAGTAGAGTGTGTCATATGAACCAGTAGAGTTCAGAAAATAGTGTACACAAACCTCTTCAGAGAGATCACTGTCTGCTAGTATAGTTGTACTCAAGCTGCTTTAATTTATCTCCCAGATCGAAGGTGGACACAGCTCCTGTCACATAACCAAGATGCAGGTTTTTTTCATGTGCTTATACCAAGACAGAATGTTCAATAGCTAGTAAATATCCTGATTATTTTTGTATGTGCAGGTTACAGCTTGACTGAGTTTCCAAAGTGCCCACACCTAAGCGGAGCTGTCACGAGGTCTTTCTGATATCACCTTTGGCTGCTCCCTCCTGGAGCTAACAAGTACCTGGTAACTTTGTGCCAGCTTTTAGGATCTCTTTTCTATTTGGTATATTAAAATTGTTGTGAGGTAATCTATTCTGGTTGAGATAAAACTGATAAAAACAAATGTTGACGACACACCCTGTGCTTAACTGACTTGAGGCCCTGCCAGACCGGTCACTGCATGAACTCACAGGCCAAGTCCATTCCCTTTCCAGAGCAAATGCCAAGCAGCTGCCTGTCCCTGGGAAGGTGCAGACAGGTATGGTTTGTCCATCTTTAAATTTCTGTACTGAAACAGATCTTTGGTGCAGATCAATTTTCCCAGCAAATCCATCTGCAATGGGTTTGCTTCTCAGGATGCACCAGCAATATATTGTTTTTCAGAGGAACTCCTTCACATTTAAAAACGGAGCCAGAGGCACCTTACTTGGATGCCTTGGGTAGCTCTTAGAAATATTTACTCCTTTTCATCCTTCATACAGGAAGCAAGGCTGCTGGTTTCTGGTACCATGCCAGGACAAAGCCCATAAACAAGCGTGGAAAAAAGTAAAATAAAATGTTCGGAAAGCAAACAGAGCAGGATGGAGTAAACGGCATGTTTTGGTTTGCATTTTTGGTTTTTTACTAAAACACAATATTTAAAAAAAGAAACTATTTTAATCTATTCTAATCCTGCTATGAAGAGATAGCTGCCCGTATTTATTGCATAGCATTATGAGGGCAAGTGGTGCTGCAAAGGCCTGTGTCTGTCAGGGTCTCTGCTAATCTTGGGGGAGAGACCTCCTCTGCTCTAAACATGAGGCTTGGCAGGCTTGCTCCTGCTCATAGTATCAAAAGAGCATGAAAGAACTAGGAGCCAAGAGGGAGGGATATTTTCTTGACTGTTAAGCCCCTTTCCATGGCTTTGAAGGAACAGGGAAACAATCTCGCCTTTCTAATAAGCTGCTTCACCTACCACTTCAAGCTTTCCTGGTGGAGTTTGCTGTTGCTTCAAGAAATTACTACGCTAGCTGTGAACAAACTTGCTTTCGCTAAACTTGAAATAAAAGCCCTGATAAAGGCTGTCAGCCCGTGTTTCTAGAGAAGTAGCAGCACATTATTTTGCATATCCCTTAAATCTATTTGTGGTCCAGGGTTTCTGTGTGAGCAAGACCAGGCAGATCAGCATAAGCAGCACGGATTTTCTGGTGCTGGCATCAGCAGCAGCCCGGGAGGAAGGGACAAGGCTGTGCTTGGCACTGACAGAGGGCAGGCACCAGCCTGGTGCGGGAAAAGCATCTCTCTTGAAATGCCTTGGGACTCACAGCCTTGGATGCTGCCATTCACTGCCTTTCAGTACATTGCTGGTACGAAGGGAATGCTGCTAAGTCCAGTATATAATGAGTAGTACAACTTGAACTGCATCTACCCTATGCTAAATATCGTTCCCCAGTTTTCAGAGATGCAGGCAAAATGGAAAAGCATTGCTGAGAACACTCCTGATAGGCTCTAGCCTTGGCTGTTTGGAGGTTAGCAGATCCAAATGTTCTCTTCTTGAGCCCCATCAATGAATCTCATTTTTTCCTGTACAATACTGCCCTAGCTGACAGTCTTGGCAACTCCCTCACGTCTCTTTAAGTCTTTCTGCCTGGACAAGGCACTGAAGACAGGCAGCAGCTGTCTCTACTGGGATATAGAGTTGGAGCTGCTGCGACTTCTGCTACTCTGTTGGTTGATGAGGCAAGGTTTCCAATGGAGCAGGAGTACAGAATGTGAAAGCTTCAAATTTAACACTGAGAAAGCTCAAGTAAATGACTGGATGGAAAGAAGTGCTGTCTAGAGAAGCAGAAAGGTGGCTTGCTGGCAGAGATATTAAAAAAAATGTAAAAATCAGGAAGTGTGTTTCTTCGATCTGCAGAATTTGGGATGACTTGCTGGATACTGATCAAGAAAAAGGAAGTATCAGCACAGGAAATTGTGTGGCTTTACATATGCTCTCTGAAAACTCTTCCAAACATAGTGCTGCAGGTGGCACAGACGAGCTACAGATGGGGTAGCGGGGCCGTGGGCGAGTGTTCCTGCTGTCTGCTCATGCAGCTCAAGGAGCAGCCTCCAGAGGAGTCTGTGCATGCTTGGCAGGGAGAAGGTAAATCTGAGGTGCTCCACCAGCAGCTCCGCTGTTTTGAAATGTGATGCCTGTTGATGCGACTTCTGTCCTTCTTCCGCCGTCTTATTCGCCCCTCTTTTTCTTGTGGGCTTTGATGTCCAGGGAGATGGTCATCAAGTGTAACCATGAAGAAATGCCACATGTGAGCAAGTCACTTCTGTATTGCTGCTGTGGTTACACAGCGATCAAGGACTACGTATGTTTAGATGTTGCCTAGACTTAAGAGTGAACCAGTGTATTTGAGCACTTTTCTACTTACGTGTACAAAATCTGGCAAACCATAAATCTTACTAATTTGCCTCACTTTACTAGAAATGCAGAAATACTGATACTGGCTTTGATGGACGTATACAAGTAGTATCTCAGCTTACTCTTACAAACAGATTTTGGGACATAAGAAGCAGAGAGGGACATTGAATTATTACCTTGATTTTGATTAAATAATCCGCTTTGTGTTCTTCCCCCTTCCCCCCCTTAACCCCCCCCC
>VZTD01002165.1:143704-225233 GCA_013397725.1 Rhagologus leucostigma | reverse complement strand
GCCGTGCCGTGCCGTGCCGTGCCGTGCCGTGCCGTGCCGTGCCGTGCCGTGCCGAGCCAAGCCTGCGGCGGGATGGAGGAGCTCTACAGCAAGGCGGAGACCCTCGCCCTTCGGAGGAAGCACATCGGGTAGGGGCGGCGGCGGGGAGCGGGGCAGAGGGGAGGGGGAGGAGGAGGAGGAAGATTAGTCTCTGGTGACAGCGCCCGTCCGGACCCTCTCGGCGCTGCTCCGGGGCTGCCAGTGCTGGGCAGCCCCTCCGGCCCCGCGGCGAGACCCAGCGGGGAGGGGGACATGGACACACAGAGGACCTGTCAGCCCTCTGGTTTGGGAAGTCTTGGGGCCACCCGGCATTCCCTAGGCGGGCGGGGGGATGCCGTCGTTAAAACATTGCACATCAAACGCATCATTCACTTTTCCAACAGAACAAAGCAAGCAGCCAGAATGTGGTACCCAGGTGTATGTCTAAAATGAGTCTGTGCAGGGTTGGGGTTTTTTGAGCATGCACCTGCAAAACAGCCGTCTCTGCTGAATGAAGCTGTGGCTATTCCTTAAGCTGAGTTTAACTGAGGGACATGCAGGAGGGCCACCAGAGGTTGTGATCTGAGCAATAGTCCTGGCTGTGCATGTATCTGATCCCTCTGTATTGCAATGTTATCTCCTACAGGATAGGATAGCTTTAATTGTTTCTTCAGTAGATGTTGCCAAGTGAAAAATAAGTCCAGGTTGTAAAAACAGAACTATTTTGCTGATCGCATCTTAAATGTGTAGCACATATAGAAAGCTTACTGAAAGTTCATAATTTACAAAAGATTCATTAAAGTCATGGCCTTATAAAGAGAGAAAATCAACTGCTTTTTAGGGGCCAGCTCACTGTTAAGGGAATCCTGCCTAAGCAAGGATTGTAGGATTGAGCAGTGCTGGGCGAACAAAAAAAACTTTCACAGAATGAACTGACAGGTTAGAGAAAAAACCTGTAGTCAAGAAATGGCCAGTGATGATGGACATTGCTTACAAAGTATAGCAGAGAAATAGCCGAAGATGTCAGAAAAGATCTATGCAACAGGGTAGAAGCTGTGAGAAAGAAAGCAAAGTACTTCACTATCCAGGAGTCACATTTAGGCTTTACAAGTTCATAACCTCAGTATACCGAACAATAACTCTAGACACCTGGAAACAACTGTGTTTGTCCAAGGTCATATAAACATTGCTAGAAGTTCAGAAGACTTTCCTTCTGCTCAGTAATATCATTCAACATAATTACATAGCTGGCACATTCTCCAAGAGTGGGGGGGGGAAGAAAAAAAAAGAGTGTTTAAAGAGTACTTTGGTTAATTTTATAAGGAGCTTGAGTTTTGCCGAAAGTCAGTGTGATTTAGATGCTTATAAAAAGCTGCTTTTAAAGATTTTATCCAAAGCAGACAGGATGAGAGTGTGAGGGTTTTAGGGCTTGATCAGCACCTCTGAAAATAAAGTGTTTTGTTCTTGACTGTGACCTCTATATGCTACGGTCATCCATTGCGTAATGATTTTTTGGCTATCATATAAAACAGTGCTTAACAGCTTACTTTAGTCCCAGTGAGTTATTTGGCCGTAGATGTCTGTAAGGCATGTAAACAAACAGAGCTATAGCTTAGAAACACGGCAGGACATACAAGGATCTGGAACAACGTGCAGACACTGTTCTCCTGTGAAATCAATTGCAGGCAGAGTCAAGCTTTGGAAACATCCTTATTAAAGACCAGCTTCTGTTCCCACTGTGCCTGGGAAAATGCGTGGCTTTTCACTGTGAGCCCCTGCTTGACCACCACCTGAATAACTCACAAGCTCTTTGGAGAAGAGAAGAATCAACCCCCTCAACATTCGAGGGGGGAAAAAATGAGAAAACTAAAATGATGTTATTTTATTATGTTTTAGGCCTTCCTGCAAAGTTTTCTATGCCAAGGATCCTCTGAAGATAGTGCGTGCTCAGGGCCAATATATGTTTGATGAGAAAGGAGAGAAATACTTAGACTGCATCAACAACGTTGCACATGGTAAGCAGTTTGACTTGTGAGACTGATTCCATTCCTTAATTTCCAATACGGATTAGGACATGTTTCTGTCAAGTGATGATGTTCACAGTGCTTCTCTGAACGTCTTTCTGTGGATCAGTAATTGACTGCTTGCTAGTAATAACTAATTATTTTCTTCTTTAGTTGGCCACAGTCATCCATATGTGATAAAGGCTGCAACAAAACAGATGGAACTGCTCAACACAAACTCCCGCTTCCTGCATGACAACCTTGTTCAGTATGCGCAGCGTCTCACAGCCACCCTGCCTGAGAAACTCTCTGTTTGCTATTTTGTTAACTCTGGGTAGGTCTGAATTGTACGTTTTTTATATGACTATTTTTTATGACTATTTTGCTCCTTTTTTAGACAGACACTCAGGACAGCTTGGTCTAAATGTATAAATCTTACTAAGTAGAACTTAGTAACATGCAACAAAAATATACTCAGCACTGATCAAAACTTAGTTCTTATTTGCAGCCATCATAGTTAGAGTGATGGCTCAAAGCAAGAGAGCAAAAACATGAAACAGACCTGCTGAATGCTATGCAAAAAAAGTGGGGGGGAAAAAAGCAAGAAGAGGAAATTAATTCTGCAAATTGGTGAATATTATGTACAGACTGAAGAATGCCATCTGTAAATTGACAGATAACCTTGGAAAAAGCTAGTCTTCTTTAGGCAGTTCAGTAGTCTGTGATCACTTACATGTCCAGAACAGACAACCTGCAGGGACCTGTGAGCAGAGGGGCTGTGACAGGTCAGACTGGAAGCTTGAGTCTTCTTCCAAATCTGTGTGCAGATTTGCGATGGTGCAAGCACTGGGGAGAACGGAGTTGTGGAGTGTGGGAGATGGGACATTGCTTTTTGAGGGTTAGTGGCTGCACTGTGTTCTCAACTGCAAATTGGTCTCCTTTGTACCAAGGGGAGGTAAATATCTGCAGGCAAACTGGGGGAGGGAAATAAAGCATCTCTTTGTTTGCTGTTTATACAAAAGGCTGTTTTTTCTTTGCCCCCTTACATGGCTCTCATAGTCTCAACCTCAGCATTGTAATCTGTAGAGTAACAGAGTCTGCTGTGTTGATTTATTACATCCATGAGTCCCATGCCTTGTCTTCTGTCGGAATACCCTTTTAACTGGAAGCACTTCTTCACTGTTTTGCTGTTTTATCTGTTATTATGCAGGTCTGAAGCAAATGATCTTGCTTTACGACTGGCTCGGCAGTACCGTGGGCACCAAGATGTGATCACCCTGGAAAAGTAAGTACACAGAGTGGCTCCTGTGAAGGCAGCCAGCAACTCCTGCCATTACTTCAGAAGCAGCTTTGCAGCAACCCCCTGCTGTTTGTACTCCACTGCCTGCTGAAAGAAAAGTTTTTTTGCTTTTGTATTAGAACAGGTCAGGAAATCCCTTTTTCACATTTGGATAAACACAAATTTTGAAGATCTCTGAAAAATAAGCTTGTCGGTCACTCCAGAAGGTCAGTCCCCTGTTAGAGGGCATTTCCCACAGAGACTCCCAAAGCAATTCAGGCCAGAGACTTAAATGCTGGTTTCAACAGCAGTGAGTGGTCTGGCTACTGGGCTGCTCTGGAAAAGGACTTTCTGTTCCTCATGCGTTGCTGGACATGTTTCATTTTGCACAAATAAATATTCAGTGATCAAGAAGAAAGATCCTGTAGTTCTGCAGCAGTGCTGCAACGATGCTCAGGTCTCCTCCAGTGAACACAAGCATGCACACAAAACCAAGTGGCTGCAAAATCAGGAGGCATTGAGAGGGCTGCCAGCCACAGGGTAGGTGGCCGACCACACTTCAGGGTTTTCCTGTCCTAGATGCAGCTGTAGGTTTGGTGACATTGCTGTAGTGCTGGATTTTCTTCTCAGGCTGTGATTAGAAAGTCCAGCCAGAGCAATTGCAAGGGCACATGTGTCTATCTGAACAGCACAAAGCTTCTTCGACTCAGCTATGTTCAGATCCCTGTTAGCCACGCACTAACCTAGGCGTGTTCTACTAAGAGATCGTGACACGTCTTTGATTTGGTTTGAGGTTTGCTTCGCTTCAAGTTTATGGCTGAACAAAAGTGTTTATTGTTCTTTCAATAAAGATGCTACATGCTTTAGGCTCAAAAGGCTCTGGTTCCTCATTTCTACATCAATTGGCCTCATTTCTAAATCAAGTAGTAGCCAGCTTTAGCACACACTGCAGTATAAAACTTTTATATTCAAACAATATACTTTTCTTGACAGTGTCTTCTGCCAAAGCCTCTCTCCTGCAGTGCCTTCAGGGCAGATAGTGGTGTGCTGCTGCTGCATAAGGTCCCCTCTTCTCAATACCGTTCATACTCCTGAGAGTCTTCACAATGGTGTTGGGGTCTAGCTTGCAAAGCTTGGGCTGCCCAGGGTGGGGCCCACAGGTTGGAAATGAAGGAGCTGGACCCACCCTTCAGGTCTAGGTAAGGCCACCAGGGCAGCCACCTTGAAGTCAGTGCAGTCCAGGGGACATCGTCTTGGTCTGTCCCCATGCTGGCACTTGATTTTATCCTGTTTCCACTCTTGCTAGTGAATTAAAGTCCACAGCAATTTCATACTGTCTTTGAGAGAAAGCCTGAGTAAATTAAATCAAGATCCCTTCACAAACAATGCTACTGTGTTGCAGATACAGTTGCTTATTCTGGATTATGTATAGGCACAGTTGTAAATTTCACTCTTCTATACATTTGGTGAAAAGTGACTTGGATATTTAACACTCACACAGTGCTTACCATGGCCATGTTACATCTCTGATTGACATCAGTCCCTATAAATTTAATCAGCTGGGAAAGGACAGCAAGAAGGAATATGTGCATGTGGTAAGTGTGGTTTTTGTTTTGGTTCGGTTTGTTGTTTTTGGTTTTTTTTGTCTGTTATGCAACATATTGAATTGCCCACTTCTGGTGTAAATGTACTTTCATTCTGTTTTGCTGATGCTAGCGTACATATGCTTAGCTGTTCTTCAGTGGAATGAATACAGCAAAATTGTTCACTTTTGGATTTCTAAGAAAGTGTTCAGCTGTGAGGCTGATTTCCTTCATTGTGCTACAGGTTTTCTTAGTCACTGCATTGTATAGTTACACAGTTTGATGAAATTAGCCAATATCCATTGCGTTGGTTTGGCTAAAGATATGCAGAACTTTGAGTCTAGTTCCAAAAACTGGAAAGGCAGATTGCATGAGTTTACACAGATTTGGATATAGGACTCATGGGTGTCTAAGGAAGTGTGATTTTTCACATAAACTTTTGTATGTTAAAAAGACAAAGATTTTTCTCAGTCCAGAAATGTACACCAAGCAGGTCTTTCCTATCTAGACTTCCTTGTATTAACCACACTGCCAAAGCAGTATCCACCTTTTTACACCACTTCCTTTCCCTTAGTTACTGAACCTTTCCTAACACCAGTTGTAGAGGCTTGAATGTCATACAGATTTGTACCGTGACTAAAATGCTGGAAGGGAAGTGACGGACTGGAAAACCCCACTCTCCAGTTGCAGAAATGGGTCTTCTGCAAGAATCTGAAGTAAGGTGGCGGATGGGTACTCATTATTGTGTCTTGAGGGAGAGGAAGCACAGTCTTGAAAGGTGGATGAGGTAGATGATGGTTCTTACAGCAGCTGCGTTCAGTAATGTTGAATGCATGACAGGCCCAGACTGAGTTTAAGCTCCAGTAAGCATTTTTGCAATTCAAAGCAAACACCCAGGCTGTACTAACTCCTATCACCTATTTGTGTGGAAAGCCAATAAAGTGGAGCAATAGAAAAGAAAGTAAATGTTTTGCAGAAGGATGGCCTTTATAAAAACAAATAAATAAATTGGTCTTTTCAGGCTCCTTCTCCAGATATCTACAGAGGGAAATATAGGGAAGACCACCCAGATCCAGCAAGTGCTTATGCTGAAGAGGTGAAAAAGATTATTGAAGAAACACGGAAGAATGGACGCAAGGTGTGTGTTTTGTACTCTAGAAACGCTGAGGCTTCGTCTATTATGGCATGGGGACATGTAACAGGCAACTAAGGACTTATTTCTTTCCCAATTTCATGTGCTTCCCTCTCCCTTCATTTTTTCTGTGATGGGCTATTCAAAATGGCCCATTTCTCTACCTGATGCTCTTATCATAATTTTCTAGGCATCAATGAAAGGATCAATAACACAGTTGTGTTTAAGCAGATACAATCAAAGCTGTTAAATTTCCTATTTTATGCATTGAATTGGTAGATTGTAAATATTGTAAGGAAAGGTTTGAGGTCAGCTGAGAAACTACATCGCAAATTCTAGCAAGGATATATAAAAAAAATCCAAGACATGGAGAAATTGTCTTGGATAAAATCTTGATACCACATTTCTGAGCCTATTAGCTTAAGATAACTTCGAAGTCATATAAAAAGGTGAAACTTTCAGTCATACACAGTATGACCTTGATAAAAACAGACAATTTCTGAATGGGTGTACCTAAAATGTGTGTTAATGTTTTGTATGATGGCATTAGTGTGCTGAGACATGTAGGACTTGGTCCAAAGCCCGCTGAAGTCCCAGAAGACTTCAGCAGAGAATGGAACATGTTCCCTTCTAGTCCAATGGGCTAACATCACCCTTCTTTTAGTTTCTTCATCAACTTTTTTTTTATTTTCTACTAACGGATAGTTTTGTTTTTTCTTCCCTTGTTTCCTTTCTTCTGCATATTTCTTAGGTTTTGGTGACATAGACCTGTGGCAGGACAAGTTGTGCTAAAGGCTAAGCCTCACATGCTATGGGAAGCTTCGTACTCTTTGGCCGTATGCTCAAATGTAGTGTACGGTTCTTTACACGTTACTGCTCGGCCTTGTTTCCAGGAAGACTGCACCAGCACAGAGACCTCTTGATGCTCAGGGAGGGGTTCACAAGTGGTGTGGGGATGCAATCCCTTAAATAGCAGACTTATGCTGAGACCTCGGGGTAATATCGTATCTCTGCTGCATAGACCTCTGCTGTTGACAAGAAACAAATTTTGATGTTCCAGTGTGTCTGATCTGCTGCTCTTACCCTTCCTGACTTGAAATAACTTTCTTTTTCATTCCTAGCAACTGGAATTATTTCATCTGTAGAATTTTTCTCTTCTTTTGTCAAGTGCCTCATGCTGACATTTTATTTGCATAGTTATTTGCATTAGGCAGGGGTGCCCAAAGGCTAGCACAGGTCATCTTACAATTCAGCTTCTACCCACCTCTACCTGGTGTACAGGATTCAACAAAAAACCACATATTTTATTAACTTTATTTTTAAGCTTTATTAACTTCTTAGGGAAAATGGCACCCACTGTTGTGTGTCTCCTGTAAACTGACATTTGTAAATAAATTTATGTAGCTCCCAGGAGCCTGATCCAACATCCACTGACACCAGGAAGTGCCATCCAATTCAACAACTGTAGGACAAGGGCTTAATGGAGATCCATGCATTCCCATCAGGCTGCAAAGGTGGCCCTGACTGCTGCAAATTTGGGCACTCCTGATTACAAAATGAGTAAATCCTTTAGCCATAGCTGTTTTCAAGAGCTCTCAGCTGTCCAGCCCATTGCGTGATTAAATTAAGGCCCACATTTAAATGTTTATTTCTAGACTGTTAGATGTCTGTGCAAAGGCCAAGTAGATGAACACAGCTCTCACATGAGTTTGTCTCTTGTAGATTGCTGCCTTCATAGCTGAATCCATGCAGAGCTGTGGAGGCCAAGTAATTCCACCTGTGGGCTATTTCCAGAAAGTGGCAGAGTACGTACGGCACTTCAAAAGGGCATAATGGGAAAATTAACCAAAGAAACAGCTTTTTTTACTATAGACTTATCTAATCAATTCAGCTGTTAACCTCTCCTGTTCTTGGCTATCTGTGGTTCATTTCTACTGATTGAAGAATATGATTTCAGTTCAATTTTTTTTAAGGAATATCAGCTAATTTTTTTTGGCTAGATAATTGCCTTTCTTTACCTATCTTTAATCCTCAGCCATAAATTTGATGGAAGATGAAGTTAAACCAGTTATAATCCTGCAGTACCATTACACTATTCCTATTTGACATTAAAATGTCAAATTTTTTTCCTTAACATGTAGCATACTAAAAATTTCATAGCTATAAAATAGATATAACTGTGTTCTTTCTTTTTTCCTAACTTGGTCTCACACTGCAGAATTTCTGTGATGCAGACTGCCTTGTTCTTGATTGCCTAGCCATGTTCTACAGCACTAGACTTTCAAGGTATTGTGTTTGTTTTCAGGTGTGTGCGTGCAGCAGGTGGAGTGTTCATAGCTGATGAGGTCCAGGTTGGCTTTGGCAGAGTTGGGAAGCATTTTTGGGCATTCCAGCTGCAAGGTGAAGACTTTGTGCCTGACATTGTCACCATGGGAAAGCCCATTGGCAATGGACACCCTATGTCTTGTGTGGTCACAACAAGGGAAATTGCTGAAGGTTTTGGTGCTTCTGGACTGGAGTATTTCAATACAGTAAGTTCATAGGAGAAGATTCGCTTTTTTTTTTTTCTTTTGGTGTGCATTTAGCAGTTTAGAAGTTTTCCAGGTAATCCAGATAACATCTGCATCCATCACTGCATCACATTACTAAGAGCTCAAGTCAACCACAGTCTAGTATCTAAAAGCAAGTGGAGAGGCTTTGAAATATGCTCTGTATCAAGTGGTACATCATCATATGGACCAGCACAAGCTCTCTGTCAGGTCATGCATCTCAGCTGCCATCCATACAGATAAATTCTTCCTTATGTCTCTTTGCCTGTCCCCCTCTGAAAAGCTGATCACGTAAAATTTCATTTTCTAGGACAGACTCTGTGCTGGTGGAGCTTGTGCCCTGGTAGACCTTGCTCTGCAGCTGACACCTAACAAAACAGTGATAGTTTACCAGGAAAAATTTAATCTGCGTGCATGCCACAGAGGTTCAGTCTTCTCATTTACTGAGCCCTCTTTCTGTTCCTGCGACTCAGCCTTCTTCCCAGCTACCAGGAATTCCCCTGTTTTTAGTGGAGTTTATGCTCTCTGGTTCAAAATACATCTACATGATAGAATACATACTATCATCCACTGCTCTTTCCAGGAGCATTTTGCCTGCACATGCAATCAGCTGAATGCTTCAGTCCTGAAATCTTTAAATTACTGCAATCTGAAGCTGAGGAAGAGGGAGTGCTTCCCTTGCCCAAGTGTAGGGGACGGTGTCCCACAGCCTGAATGGCACAAAATCCCCACCTTTTCAAGCTTTTCCTCATGACATGCCAAGCAGGAGAGGGCAAGTGAAAACAACATGGATAGCCACAGATGAATGTTTTGTTTTGATGGGTTTTGATTTTGATGACGTGTTTTGTTTTGTCTTTGCTATCAGTTTGGAGGCAATCCAGTGTCTTGTGCCATTGGCTTGGCTGTGCTGGATGTAATAGAGAAAGAAGATCTCCAAGGAAATGCCACACGTGTAGGAAATTATCTCTTGGAGTTGCTGGCTGAGCAAAAGGAGAAACATCCCTTAGTGGGAGATATCAGGTGGGTGCATTACAGCAATGTCAGAGAAGGAAGTAACTGTTCTAGAAAAAGCAACAAACTTGATGTGAGTGGAACACAGAAACGTGTCATGATTTTGCTACACCTCTCTTTTAAAATGGACTACCCAAAACTGGTATTGTAAGGCAATATTTTTTTAAAAAAAGTTTTCCATCCATCTGCTTAATTAGTTACAAGCATAGCCACTAGAAAAGTTCTGGGAGAGTAGGAGAAAGAACCATCCACATGCAATAACCAAGTTGTGAGCACACTGCTGTAATCATGCAGGCCTTGTTCAAATCTCTGGTCCATTTCCTTGGGAGATGTTACTGTGGATTTCCCTCAACTCATGTTACTACCATTGATAATTGCCTTCAGGTTTTTTGGGGGAAGGGGTTGGATTGAGGGGTTTTTATACTTCTTTTTTTTTCATTATTTGTCTCCCTGGCTTGCAATTTTCAGGATAAGAATGAAAGAAAATGTTCTGTCATTCTTATCTGGCCACGTAGCTTTAATGAGCCAAGTAAATTTATTTATGCAGAAATATCTGTTATCTCATTTGATTGTGTGAAGTCGCCAAAAGGCAACCAAAGACAAAGTCTCCTCTGTCATGATCCTTCCCTCATTTGCGCTCCAGGGAAGGGAATTACAATTTTTAGAAACAGGTATTGCATTTGCAGCAGAAGGCTTGGGTTACTGACACTGGATTTCACTTGTCTGTACTTTTATTTTCTACTCCAGAGGTGTTGGGTTGTTTGTTGGAGTGGATCTGGTGAAAGATAAGCAAACGCGAACACCAGCCACGGCTGAAGCCCTACATCTTATTTACAAGTAAGTAGTTCTTAAAGACTGTGTGTGATCAAACCCATCTAATATTCTCCAGCAGTTAGTCATTAATTTAATTTTAAATTTGTGTAGTTTTTGATAACATAGTACTTAAAAAAGAAAACTTTCAAAATCTGTCTCAGATTGAAGGAAGTGACAGGACACAACATAGTTTTATACCTGTGTCTAACACAGGTGTTTGCTCTTTCCACAGACTCAAAGAGCGTCAAATCCTTCTTAGTGCAGATGGACCCTACAGAAATATTTTAAAATTTAAACCACCAATGTGTTTCACAATGGAAGATGCAAAACATGCAGTGGAGACAATTGATGCACTTCTTACAGGTACGTGTGTCTTAGGGCTCAAAGGCATACTCTTCTTTGTTCATTTCCCAATGAAACACCATCATAGCCTAGGCCATTACATGCAAGGGAAGGTAATCAACTGCATTTCTTACCACTCATCAAACTGCTGTTCTTAATGCCAATTATTATAAATAAATACAAATCCCCATATGTACTTCATCCAAACTGCTAGGCAAAATCTTGCTCTTGAGCCGTTCTCTCACAGACTCAGTGTTATTACTCATTTCTGGTCACATATGCTGTTTGTTAAGTAGTGAATATATTAATTTACCACAGGCCCGAAAGACACTGCACATACACTGGTGTAACTTTCCATAATGTGCTCCACCTTTCTTTTTTTTCTTTTTGTTTGTTTTTTAGCTAGTGTACTGGAACGTGATTGTCTCACTCAGATTTAGCCTGAATGTTTTCAGGCTCTATTTGTCTTTTACCTGAGGACCAACCCAGGGGAAAATAACATCGGTTATACTGTTAGCATAAGGGCTCTCGGAGTGTGTTATACATTAAATGCTCCCATCTTCTGAGAATATAACAACTAAAGTTAGACTTCTGTGAACCTGCTGGACAAAGGCAGAATTCCACTCTGAAAGGTCTCTCTGATACCCCTGTGCTACAGTCAAGTTCTTAATTTTATTCTTTTCTCTAAATACCCCCAAGCTATACAGTCCTGATAGACTAGTCACACTGCCTCGAAAAATGTTTTAGGAAGTATTCATCACTCTTCAGTTTTTCTTCTGTGTGATAAATGCCTGGAGGAATAGCTGATTTTTTCCCTTTGGCTGGCTACTAAATAGACTGTATGCTTGCTTACTTCCCCCTTCTTTTTAATTAATTATTTTATTACTTTTTTCAGAAATGGAAGAGGCCACTGGAATGAAGATAGAAAATAATGCATCTACAAATGTACAGTGTAAAAGAAAAGTATGTTTCAATTTTTTTTTACCTCTTTTTTGGATAAGTGTTTAGCAAAGCAAGTATAAATTACTTTAGTAGAGCATGCTTTCATTTTGGTAGCATGGGCGGCTCTGTGCCTTGAAACTGAGCTCAGAGAGTAACTCGCTACTAGAAACCTGAGAGGATTTATCCTGTCTCACTGGGGTAAATCTAAAAAGAGCTGAGTAATCCAGACCTACAACATGTTATAGGCAAGCCCCTCACCTTATCTGCCTATATGCAAACAAGACCAACCAGACTTTGGGCTGCACAAAGTCACGAGCCCAGCAGTCAGCAACTACTGGTTCTTGGTATTACATGCTACTGAAAGATATTTGGCTTTCTAAGCCAGCCTGCAGCCTGGAAGGTGTCCAAGTTTTCAGACAGCTACAAGGGTTTTGTTTCCACCATAGCTCTTTGAGCATGAATGGCTGACATGCATCCAAATTAGGACTTCTTAAGTTGCAGCCCCAGCTTTGGATAAATGTCTTGGGGTGACTCTATCATGTGTATCCCCTATCATGCTCTATGCCCAAAAAGTAATATTGTGCTTTTTCTGTGCCTTTAAACTGGGCTTGAGGAAAATTTTACTCCAAGATTTATTGTCACCCCAAGACAATAAATCATGTATGATTTCTCACACCCTTAAAAACATGTCACCCTCTATACAGGAAAGCTTGCTGAACTGCCCTTTGGTGGGTTTTCCAGTGGTGCTGTGGGGGTGGGAACGCAACAGCTCCACTGCCTAGGGCTGTAGTAATTAAGCCGAGACCTGATGAGTTATTGGCTATATATCTAGATTTTACTAGGTTTGGAGTGCAAGCCCACTCTTACAGACATTTTTACACAATTTCTTTCAGAACTAAGAAGTTGTGGCAATAATATAGAGTCAGGCTACCTAATGGGAACCAAGTTCAGTGACTGCCTGGTGGAAGACACACACATGGCTCCACTGACATCTCCTTTCTGTTTCAGACAACTGAAGAGAGTTCACAACCAGAAGGTGCAAGTGAAAGCATTGGCCACATGAACGGAGCTGCCTGCCGACAAGAAAATGGGATTTATTCGAAAAAACGCTCAGTGCCCAGTAAAAGAATAAGAACATGAAGAGAGAAAGTTTCTTTATTCAGTTTGAATTTGTGTCCGTCTTGCTTTTGAGATGAAGAGTGCAATAGTCTGAGTCCTAGGACCTGTTTGAAGCCTAGTCATGCCTTCCATAAACTGGCTGAATTCCTATTAGCTTCAGTAGGTTTAAAATACCTTTTCAGATAGATGAGAACTGTGCCATGTGGCTTGCAATCTAAATGTGACAGAATGGACAAGTGATTCAAAAAATACCTTGGTGCTGATGGCAGGCGTGACATAGGTACACAAACTTGGTGGAAACTGCAGATTTACCCATATTATGCAGAATCTGATTTGCTTAACTGCCATAAAGCAAATGCCAGTCCTATTAAGTTTAAAACTATATGCTTAACATGCTATTTTTACAATATTTTAAATTTCAATATGTAATATTGAGATGTTAATTACTTCCCATGTTTTAATGGCTGAATTCACTAAACAATGCTTGAGAAAGAAATGATTATTATCTTCTAGTGTAACTTAGGTCCTATGGACCATATTCCCAGCTGATGTAAATTGGAGTAGCTTTCTAATGTCAGCAATGCTCTATTAAGAGTCTACCACTCTGTGTGTAGAGACACGATGTCTATGCAGGGCACTCTCACTATAAATTCAAAGAAAATGAAGAATCTAATTTTCTATGAATAAAGCAAATTTTATAAATATTTATATAGAGTAAGATTTTAAATTCTTTTTTCCAGAAGTTTATAGATTGAATCCTATCAGTCTATAAAATATGCAAGTAAAATATATATAATTTCAAACACACTGATTGATTGAATTTAACCTGAAGGTCTCTCAAAATGAGGTTGCCAGGGACAGCCCAGCTTGCATTCCCATGGATTTTAGTTGTTTTGAGAGTTGTGGGAGTTACTGCCTGATCCTGTCAAAGCAGTGCTGGTACTTTTTGTCAGTGGTGATGAAGAGTTGCACACCAGTCGCGTGGGATCCTGACCTATAAATGCTAACACTGGGTAGATTACTAAAAGGAGAGGACCACTGCATAAACCATGCATGCAACCAGTGTCTATCTGTGCTGCAGATGCTTCAGACTGACTTGCCTCGTTGTCAGTGTTAAATTTCGATGGCAGCATATAAGCCCTGCTTCACTTTCTTAACACATGCACAACTCCATACCATGGAGGACACTGAGGGCTTTCCAAATAGCTTGTACTTCAGAAAAAAATACGAAATGTATTTATTTCCTCTTCAATTTTAATACCCTAAATTCCGCTGTTTCCTAATTGCTGCTAATGATCCTACTGATATGACTGAAAATTGAGCACTTTATCTAATTTCATGTTTTCCACAATTTGCTACATTAATGTTGATGTTTCCGGTGTAACGCTTTCCAGTATCCTCAAGCTGGCTTATTTCCTGTTTCATGATCCTTGAATAATTCTTCCATAAAAATAAATCTCTTGTTTGTAATTACAATGGGATTTTTTTGTTTGTTTTGTTTTAATTTTATTCTTCAGTAACACCTATTTGCTGAGGGAAGCAACTTCAGTTTTAGCTGGAGGTTGTCCCCGTGCCAAAGCAGAACTGACTAGGCTGTGTTTCCCCGAGGCACTCAGCTGCTGGCAGCTCTTACCCTTCAAGCCAAATGTTGCCTCAGCTGCCACAGTTCGTTCCCTGCTAACTCTGCACCAGGAAGGACACCACAGGTCTTTTCCAAAATGAAACTACACGAAGAACTAAGTGAACCTAATTCGATATGTCTAAAGGCACAGTTTAAGTCACTCCGTGTATGGAGTGACTTCTTACATTACGTTACACCTCATCCACTGTGTACAGCAACAAGCGAGCAAATACTTGTGTGATTTATTAGAAGGCTTAAGCTCAAAGGCACAGAGCCCACCAGTCTGTACTATGAAACCAGCTGTTGTGGCAGGTCATTAATATTTAATTTTCAAAAGTATGTCAAGGAAATAGACTTAAAAAATCCAATTAGCCTAAATCTAAGGGAGTGGGGGAGGAGGGTGGCATGGTTTGAAGATTGCAGCCTCGTAAACACAAGGGGCCTGT
This sequence comes from Rhagologus leucostigma, assembly GCA_013397725.1. Classification (NCBI taxonomy): domain Eukaryota; kingdom Metazoa; phylum Chordata; class Aves; order Passeriformes; genus Rhagologus; species Rhagologus leucostigma. The sequence goes on along the minus strand of VZTD01002165.1, from coordinate 210,375 downwards.
GCCTCCCTACTTCTTCCTGTACCTGTGCCTTGGGTCTGCATGTGCTCAAAATATTTGGAACAACTGTTGGTCCAATTCACTTGTGTTTTTCACCCAGCTTCTGCTTCACAAGTCAGGAAGTTCTCTACCTGTTGGTTCTGCTCATTTTGCAAAGTGCAGTTTACCTAGAAAAACTAAGTGTTCTATTTTCTTTAAACAAGAGAGGATATCACTCCTACGATGCACACTAGAAAGAGCCACTATCATTTAAACGGAGGAACAAATCCAACAGTTATCAGTCCAGTAGCTGAGCTGGACTTTCTGGACTTACTACATCAGTGTTCCTACTGTATCTCAGAGTCCACCCGCAAGATTATGCACATTCCCTACTGTGAAGGCCTTACTAATTAGAAGAGCCTGACTAAAGGATGAGAGACTGGAAGCAGAAATAATTAAGGCTAAACACAGGGACCAGAGTTCCAGTCAGCTGAACTGATGAAATATATTCCCTTCACTAAACAGGCAAGGCTTTTTTTCCCCTTTCTGACTCCATTTCCCTTTTTCTTCTTTCTACCTCTTCTGCCCTGGCTGTGCAAGTCCTGGTTTTAGCCATGTAATTGAACCTCCACCCTAGCCCTTCCAATCATCAGACACCTCTATAAGCCAGCTCCACTCACTAACCTTGCAGAATAAAAATAACACCACACCTTTTCCCCACAAGTTTTCTGCAAGGCTAAGAACGGGCTCATGCAGGAGTAAGAGACAGTGGAGTGAGGGAAAGGCAGGAATCCATCCCAAGTGGGCAGCATGCTTGAGTTAGTTGCTTGTATCTTCACTCTAGCTCATCATCCTGCTGGAATCTCAATCAAGATAATTTTATTGCATTCTCATAGTTTGTCACTGTTTCCATCACTTTTATATTGCACATTAGTACTTTTAAACAAACAGACCAGTTAGAACGAGGGAACAAGAAAGGACAGTGCTTACTGCAAATACTGATGAAAATGTGACACTGAGAGTCTGAATCCACTGCCAATTAATTCTGCTGCATAAAAGAAAGCAGGACTGAGGCTCTGCGGAGTCAGGAATCTGCGCCTTAGACAGCACTGTTCTGGAGACAAGAATCAGCAAAGTTGCCATGTCAGCACAACACTGCAGAACTGCCTGGGAAACAGAATATGCCACATGTCCTCATATGGGGAGAAAAGCCTCAGTCTTACCTCTATAAAACATCGCAATGCGACTACAATGAATGGAAGAATTATGCAGGGGTATTATATTTTTTCTGTTGCTTTTTAGATAAATGGTTTCTTAGACATACAACAGCCTCTTCTCAGAGAATGCATTTATAAACTTCACAACTGTTAAGCTTGGTGGCTGGGAAATAACAGACAGCCCCAACACACCAAAGTCCAGAAAATCCCCACGCACATATCCAGAAGCAGCAAGCTCTGATTATATCTCATAAAATAAGGGAGGTAAATGAAGGAGACCAAGAGACAAACCTGAAAAACTTATTTTGCATGTGTCATTGCTATGCACAAGGCATTTTTGTTAAAAAAAAAAAAAAACAAACCAGAGACAAAAATTCATTTTTAATATGATAAAAGTCTGGGTCAAATGTCTGACTGGGGCAAGAATTTCAGCACCAACATGCAAAAAATCACACCTAAAAAAGTCAAAACCACCCATCATAAAAATATAACTAAGTGGATGCCTCTTGCAAAATGAATTTGTACAGGTATTTCTTGGACAGTAAGCCCCCAGTGCTGCAGCGACTCTAAGCTAAGAGATGAAAAAACCAGAATGTGTTAAAAAAGAGGCAATTGGTAATATACCAGAGAAGCCCAAGTAAGGCACTGGGATGTACAGTTATGTACTGGGTATACACACTGAAGCATGTTGTAGCTGCGTCTTTGGCCTGTTCTATGGCCTTTTCCTCCATTTAATAAAATAACTTTGAAAAAAACACAAGCGACTTACACTTGCAAGCAGGGAAAATTAGCTCATAGCAGCAGAAAAGTTGGCTTAATTTTCCAGGTTTCTCAGTGATGACTTGAGCAGGTGTTTTAGTAGTGTCTCTTTTCACCTTGGACCTGGACTGTGCTGCTGCCAGCCAAACTCTGCCAGAAGGGTTATGCAAGGGAACACAAGGCCAAATGACTGCGACGGGATTTCCCTATCTCTGCTATCCACACACATTCGTATTTTCCTGCCTGGAACAGTTGATTTTGTTGGTGCCTGCAGTTCAGCAGAAAAGTTGAATTAGAAAAGGCAAGTTATATCTTCACATTTCCCACTGACTTGTTGTATGCCTGGACTGTGTCATGTCGTCTCTGTAGGCCTCAGCTTCCAGAGATGCACTTTATCTTACAAAGGCCAGGAGAGACAACTCTGCAGAGGAGGACTCTTCATGCTGATATTTCATAAGGAAAAACGTTTGGGCCTAAATGAAAACCCCAGATATAAGGCACCAAATGTTTAAAGCCTTCACTGAGCTTTGCAGCTCAAGACCAGTGTGCACTAAACAAAACAGTCTTCAGTCTCTCCCGCCTCTGCTCACAGCCATTCATGTCTCTTAGGTAAACACTGCTCCAATATCACAATGACATACATTTACAACAATATGGAATTAAAAACTAAATTAAAGGAAGGGGAAGGGGAAGAACATGAAAGAGTGTGTTTTGGCACAGCACTGAAAATTGCTAAAAGTCCTTAATAATCCACAAGGCAGAAAGTCCTTGGGTCACTTGAAAACCTGGAAAGGATTCCTGGCTTCAGCCTACTATCGATCCATTACATGGCTCAGATAGTGACTTAACATCTTTACGTCTCTATTTACTTATAAGAGCAGCTGTAATAACCTTTATTATGGTTTGTAAAGGTTAATCACCTTATAAGGAAAAATACTGATGATACAGGACTGCAAGACCCGAAGTACAGTTAGCTCAATTTACTTATTTGCAGTTATCTCATTTTATTCCTTACTTGCCTGTGGTTTTGTCGGGGAATAAACCCCTACGATGGGCAGTACATAATCAGAGACTGATTATGTGAAATATCAGGAAGCAATGAAGAGACACAACCACAGAACCACAGGGACACAAGTAGTCTGGCTAGCATCTCCAAGGAAGCATAAAGGTCTGTAAATACATTTTCCGCTGCCACAAGACACTTCTTTAAACAAATAGAAAGCTTTTGGTATCCATTCCTTAGTTTCTTCATTCTAGTCACAAAATAAGGCATGAAAGGAGTTCATCTGGAAAATGCGCTGCTAACACGCTCCAGTGGCTGGCTCTTGAGAACAAAGGTTTCTGTTCACAGTGCTTATAACTAGCTCTCAATTAAGTTAGCTTTCTTCTCTTCTCTATTAGGCAAGACACAGGGCTATAAATCATAAATAAATGAGACCATAAGGACAGACTATATTTCGCACATTCACCTTTGAAGAACAGCATTTGAGTGCAGATGAGACCTACAAGTCTCTGAGACAGGACCAGATTCCCTTCCAAATTACGCCTCTATGCAAAAATAATCACAGCATTTAATGTTGCTTTCTTAACCCACAGTTAAATGAGGGCACTGGTTTTTTCCAAATGCCAGTGGAAAAAGAAATGACTTCCAGTGTACGCTAGATTTGATGTAAGAAAGTTTTTTCTGACATAGATGTGTAAATATAACAAATACCTACAGATAAGGACTGCATAGTCATTCTTTTGTCTGAAGTGCCTTAAACTACTCCGCAATTCATGAGAGAAGTTGGAGAGTTACCTGCAAGCACTGTGTGGAACTACTTGCCCACAAATGCACATGGCTTCATATAAAATTGAGAAGACTTTTCCTTCATGGTTATTTTCTTATTTGCTACATCCCAGTGAGAGTCCTGTTCTCTTTTTACTGTACCTACCCTACACTATAAATCTTTTCCCAGTTTGGATTTGAGAGCAGGGGGATGGGACACACTGGAAAGCATGCTAAGAGAACACTTCATATTGCAAACATTCCCTCCTCCCATAGTACAGTCAAAGCAGCATAAATCTTCTGGTGCTGCTGGGTACCCATCTCTAGGTATATTTTCTCCTCACTTTGTTTTGTCTTTCAGCATCATAAAGTTGCCGAACCTCTTCTTCCTCCTTATCTCTCAAAAATTTTCCAGCTACTGACAATACCGCCTTCTGTAAAAACTTGCTATTTTACATTCCAGAACAGTCTAGAAGAAGAACAAACAGCAGCTGTTTACACTAGCATTTCTTCTAGAAATAATATGTGTGCATGTACATTATGCATATATGAGTAGGTTTGTGTATGTATATACATATATGCAGAAAGGCATACAGAAACATGTATACAGACATGTTCCAAAGCAATTTATCTGTGAAGCAACCCCTTTATACTCAGTAAATGTAATATGAAAACAGAGGGAACCTCCATTGGACATATTTTTAAGATGAAAAAAAGAATTTTATGAAGGGAGGTGGGCTTCAGTAGAGACTAATACTGGCAGGTGAACCCTTTAAGAATACTTCATCATACTGCTGTTGTGGGAAAAGTTATGTCCACAGGTAGCAAAGAGAAGGAAAAACCAGTAAGGTACCTGTAGACCAGTTCTGGAAAAGAAGGAAATTCCATCTAAGTACAAATCCTGAAAAACAGAGACTTGAAAGTGGGCTTGACAAGTTAGACTACATTAACAACAACAAAACCCTCACTTAAGAGCCCAAGTCTTGATTGCATGCCATTCTTCAAACTGAGAAATCTTTACACCAAAACATGTTATATGGATTAACCTGGTTTACCTATAGGTTTAAGAGTGTCAGAAATGGGGTTTTGTGGAAAACCTTGCAGCCAAAAAATGCATTAGAGTTCCTTGAAACATTAAATGCCTACGGAATGCCTGTAAACAAAAATACCAAGGCTTCTTCACGCAGGAAAATTATTGGAAACTACAACCACTTTGCAACCTTACATGCAGTCTTTGCAGCAGAGTTTATCTTCCCTGCTATAACCTGGCAACACGTTGTCTTAGGCATCAGACTTCATGGTCTTGAGCTTTCCTAAGGTAGAGTGGCTCAGCTCTGGGGGTGGGTGTGGGGCTGTAAGTCTCTGCACCTGCAAGGATGCTACATCAAGGTTGCAGAGCTCAGACACCTGTAACTTTGCTGCTCAAGTGTCTGAGACCAGTGTTCCACATGGATTATTTAGATTCCTGAAAACAAAATTCTTTCTCAACATGTAAAACTATGGCTCCTACAGGAATACTTGCCAGAAGGCCTAGCATCTTCAAAATTGCCTGGATGAAAATTATCTTTCTGCTCACTTTTCCTCTCACCCTCCCACCACATCCAAAATAAAAGTGTCTGGAGGGAAATGAGCACAGCTTTTACTCATCTTCTTTGCCTAAGGCCATTCATAGACTTCCCTCCCTCCCGCCTTGTTTCAAGGCAAGCTTCTAGGCCAATTGCTAGGGGGCTGGAAGTCAAAGACGGCAGCTTTGGCATGTCCAGTAACAATCCCCCTGTGCTTGCTGAATGGTGAATTACCTCAAGACAGTCCGTTCTTTCTTTCCTGTTTTTCCAGACTGGTTTCTATTCAATTAACTGCTTTATACTTACACAATAAACAACTCCAAGGCTTGCCCAAATACAGTGTTCACTTCTGCAATAACATCCGTCAGTCACACCTGCATTTTCTACCACCGTGTTTTTTGCTTTCACTGGATGAATAGTGCTTCATTTGCAATGTCTCCTTGCAGAGCAAACATGGCTTTTGGTTCCTTTTGGCTGATCATGGCTTGCAGCAGGCTGCTCAAGGGAGAAGGTTCATGGCAACTGAACAACAGGCATGAGGAGCAGATCACATGGGGAGAAAGTGGTGACACATTCCAGCCCACGGGCAACAGGTTGTCTTAAGCAAGAGGCAAACAAGAAATAAAAACAAGGAAGCAGAAGAGTCATACAAGTTTGAGCACCTTTTAAGTGCACAACAGATGGACAGATGGGAGAAATCTCTGCCAGCCAATGGAGCATGTAGCAGTGTCAGTGTATTTCCATACCATGCAAATATCTGTGCGGTGATTAATACAATGCAGCTCCTAGTATGGACTTGCTGAGGGCCTTAGAGCAGCAGCATTGCCTCATCTCAGATGCAGGAATCTCTCCCAGTGAGGATGCAATGATGGCTTTCTTGAACTGGTTGAAGTTTTTTGACAGTACACAATTGTTCCCTCCATAAAAGCCTACACAGCTCCTAATGGTGGATCATGTCTGCCTCACCCCTACTGTTACTGAACAAAACATGCAGCAATCCTTCAGTACCTGAGTTTTCCAAAAGATGATCTACTTTTCATGGGAAGAGATGCACTAGAGACTTAACAAGACCTAATTCCATTGGTCTGAAAAAAATTCTGGTTTCTCACAGCAGCAGGAAATTTAATTTTGCACTGCCTGTCTTCCAAATTTTTTTAAGTCTCATGATTTGTACAATAGCAGTGGAAAAAAGAGTCTCATGACTCTGTTATCAGTCCATTTTATGTAACATATTTGCAGTGAATGATTAAACAAAAAGATTATTGCTTAGTAAGTTTTGAGTAGTTGCCCAGAAATCATGCATGCAGAGCCAAATACTACCAATGATGTTTAAGCACTTTTAAAAGGATTAACTAAAGCAAGCAATGCCAAAATTCATCCTTTGAATAGGGAGGTGTGCTTGCCATTGAAATGTCAGTGACAAAGTCAACATTGATATGAAACTTGATAAAAAATGCACCAGGAACATCATTCTCCTGTTGCTTTAGAGATCCGTGCTAATGTACACTGAAGGACAAATACGTGGTAATGAAGTTGGGACAGCCATGGTTCAGGCAAATGGGGATGTCTAAGTTCATGCCTTTGACAGTTCTATTTGTGTTACCTTTATGAAAATTGCAAACATTCATGTGACCCACTAGGCTATTCCGGAATAATTTACATCTGTAATGCTATGAGTGCTGTTCACAGAAATTTCATTATTTAAGTTTCAAATGGTCCCTGAGTTGCTGATTCCTTAACAATTTTCAGATCAGGCATATCAAAAGTTCTTCTATAAATACTTGGGCATACATTATCACAGAAGAATTGACAAGGTTCTCTATTACTTAAAAAATATGGAGGGGTCAGTGCCAGTTCACAAAATGTTGTGAAAAGCAAATCCAAAATGAACTACAAATGCCACTGCAGATTTTGTAACTAATCATCTTTATTAAATGTTTTTGCAATTTGCTCGAGTCTAATGGAATTACTTGTCTGTACTTTTAAGTTAATTCTGACCAGGATAGAGTAAGCATACACTGCAATAACTATTGCAGAATAACTCGTGTGAAAACCTGTTCTGGAATCAGTCTGCCTCATTCCATTTTATACTAATTCACTCACTCTGAAAGGAAGAATTTGGGACCTGACACATATCAGAATTGAAACCTCTTTTCAGATGTATCTGAGTTTGATATTTTCTCTCACTGTTCCCTTTGCAGTAGGCTTTTTGCCATACATTTAATTTAGCTCTGCAGTGAGGATAAAGAGAATAACAAAAAAGAAGGGAGTTCTTCTGGAGAACCTCCTATTGATTAATTCCTGCTGACATTCTTGAATTCTACAGCAAATATCGTAACTGATGTTCTTAGGGTATCTGTACCTTTAGGTTCAGAACTTCAGCACCACAGTACTCAAGACCCTTCTGTAGTTTGCATAGCAGACTCTGTCTCAATAACTCTGAAAGCAGTAGGGAGAGGATCAGCTTGGACACTACAGCAGCTCAATGAATGACCATGCCATCCAATAACATTATTTTTAGAGATATGCATAGTTTTGCACAACATTTTTGTTGCCATAGTCTTCTAGAGACACTGAACACACCAATGATGACACTGGGAATCAGAATCAGTGGCTCTTTAGACAGTGTTTTACTCCTTTTGCCTGCAAGAGAGATTAGAAATGAGCTCATTTCCAGCACCATCTAGCAGGCCAGAACTGCTTACACAATAACTTTCAGCTCCTGTAGAATGAGATGATCAACCTCCTCCAATGGGGCTCATAACATCAAAAAGGAAATACTCCTCTGTGCATGCAGCCACTCTTTCTATTGGGAATGTTTGAACAGAAACATATATATAAAGTAAAGACAATAAAAATTCAAAGTAGTGTCAATAGATGACTTCAGATCATTGAAGGCACCCTATATTTCTTTTCCTTGGCTCTAGTTCTGACACTCATAAAAACTGGTGCTCTGAACAAAATGGGTGTTTGTATCCTAGCCCTGGGTTAGCCAGGCAGGAAACCCAGTTTTCAGTACTGTGCTCTTGACCACAAAGCATACACCTGGGGCCGGGATTTGAGGTGACTATTTTAGGCTGGCTACTACCAGATCAAAACCACTGTGGCCACAAGCTACACTGAGCTAATTCAGTACAAATACAGTTTATTACGTTTCGGAGACAGAGAGAGTGGAAGTTTATTTTGACAGATATTATGCCAGATGAAGCTTATACTGTCCTGTTGCAGATAGCATAGATTCTATAAACTCTGTATGATGTGCTTTGGTGAATTTGACAGAAATTCAGTCATCAAGTGTATTCATCTCATCCGTGTGGCTCCAGAACTCTTCCAAAGTAAACAGAGCCAGTATCTGGTCCTGGATATGTGCCCTGAGGCTGTGAAGTTAGATACCAGTCTGATACAGATGCCCAACAAAGGCATTCAGTGCTCTGGCAAAATTGCAATTATAAATCACCACACCAGGACTAAGGTGATCCTCAGATTCTGCTGATGAAGAATGCTGCTGCAGATGATACCCAAAGCATGTTCACTTCTTTGAACATGGCAATGATGATGATTTTCAGTGTAAGACAATAAAATGAGAAAAAGAAGAGATACAGCATCTCTGAAAGTGTCTCTACACTTCAGTAGCAGAACTGGATGTAAAATGGCCAGCAGCAAACAGTGCATTTTAAGACACATAAAATCTGTGTGTGGCAACAGTTACAATGCTTACCGAGGTATGTTAGCGCTTGAAACCCTGTGTGGCTTGGGTGGGGAGCCACTGTAAGGAATTTCAAATAACCTAAATGTGCTCCCCTTTATTTCACATGAAAATATCCAACCAGAGCACGATACAGACTGAACTCAGGGACATGGAATAACAGCAGGAGGTCTTCACTGGTGTTTCACTAATTTGTAATATTCACTAATTCGTAATATATAGTAGGATCAATCTAAAATAGACTAAGTGTTTCATATTATGAGAGACTATCTTCATTGCTTATGACTTATGGAGGGAAATGTCTTGATACCTGCCTTGCATTAATTCCTTGCCTCCATGGACTGTTCATTTTTAAAATGCTGGGAAGCACTTTTCCTCAAGAATCTAAGCATTTCAAAGGTCTGGAGCAACCTTGCAGAATAAGAGAGACAGAGGGAAGAGTGTGCATGCCCATCCTGGAACACGCACGTAAATATTTGAACCGCACAGAGCTTTCCACATGAAAGGATGTATCAAGCTTCTACTTGCTCATCAGCTCTATTAAGCAAGTCTTAAATTTGTAAGGATGTATCATATTCCCAGATGGTATAAATTACTGTGGCATTTCTGGCCTCAGTGAAGCTGTGCGAGTCACAACAGCCTTGGATCATTATCTTCATTCACAGTCCTGCGTCCCCCATCCCATGCATTCGAACAACTGTACGAAACACATAGTGTTTTGCACCCAAAGTACACAGATAGCCTGAAGTACGAAGCTACAGTCCATCAGTTTTCCCCAGCTCACACACTCTCAGGTTACGCTATCTTGCACTAACCTAACTTAAAAATGAAGTACCAACACAATTTTTAAAAGCGGTTGAAAGAGTTATCAGTTTGGCTTGAAAACAAGCACCATGCTGGATCCACTTCATTCCTAGCATTAATTTCCTTTGGTGCTCAAAACCTTTAAAGAATTCATTTTTTCCCTCTGGTTTCCTCACCGTCAACATAATACAAGAGAACAACCTCTACTATTCTGTAAAATCTACTTGATTCGTTCTTTGCTAGACACAAATTATCAAAAATTATGAATTGAAATCTCCAATAATCAACATATTCTCAAAAAAAAAATTGTAATGTATTAAAATATTTCTTTGTCTTTTACTTTCAGGGTGTGTTCAAAAGCTTTCTGTGAAGCCACTTCAGAAACCTTTCTTCAGAAAAAGTCATCTGATTCCATGGGCATGATCAAAGGAACACTTTCTGGTGAAACACACTTTCAAAGAACACATCTAAACCTGTACATTTTAAAATAAATTTCTGGGTAAAGAACTTCTCCAATATGCTTTGCTTCATCTGTTAAACTTAGAACTGCTATTGCACAGACCTACAATCAACTTGGAAAGTGAAAAACATCCTCAAGAGCCATAACATTAGGCTAAGCCTCACTACCTAAATCCCTCACACCCCTTGAAGTCAAGCCCACACAGAATCTGCTATAGAGTTACGTGTCTTTTGCTCTCCGTGACATTACTCCTTCCCAGTGCTGTTCAACGTGATCAAACATTTCTCTGCCCTCGCAGGCACCCAGCCCTTCTTGCATCACCCCACTGACAAACTATCACAACGCCTCACACGCTCTGGAGCACTTGGTTTGTCAGGCAAATTCATACCTGCCAGTACTGAAAGCTCTTCATGGTCATGCTCAAGGAAACCAAAAAGCCAGGAGAAACTCATAACTGTCTGTGAAGCCCTCAGGCCAGAGAGGCTGTCAGGATGGCAGGGGCTACCTAGAAAATCACAACTGGCTCTGCTCTATAAAAAGCAGAAATTGTTTCACTAAAGCAACTGTTCCCTCCAAAACATCACAGCCTTGCAGTTAGCCATGGGGCCACCAGGCCTGAAAGTATCCAGGGCACAGATTGTGCCCCACCATGGCCCCAGGACACAGGATATTGTTCTAGGAGCTTCTGCTCTTTGGTCTGGTGTACCCCAAGTTCCCTCCTGGAAGGTTGTTTCTGTTTTGGTTAGGCTGGTAGGGAGAAGAAACTTTCTCATTGTGAACAACCACGTTTACTATCAACAGTGCAGGAACAACCTGGTTCTTTTCAGCTGAAAATAAAGGTCAGATAACTTTAGGCTGTGTCTATGATTAGCAGTGCCTGCAAAAATTTCTGGATAAAGCAACTCAGCTGTCTGTCCTATTAAGTTGTTCTCATGGTGTGGTGCACACATGATGATGGCCCACAGCTTTTTTCCAAACTGTCCTGGATAAGATTAGGGAGTTGGTGCAAGTAGACCATTCCCAAATGACAGGTTGGATGCACTCGCCCTGCTCTTGGAGGCTAACATCGATGTGAGCCGTTCTGGGTCACAAGAGCAGGTGGCAAATTATTAGGACTTTTTATATTTTAGTACAAAACTACTAGGTCATTTGCACCCTTACATCTTTTACTACTCTTATGTCTGCTGCTTTTAAGATTGAAAATACAAGCCTTAAGTCCTTCTGCAATTGTTGGTCTAAATTTACGTGGGAATTTATAAGTAAGCACAGGAACAATTGGGTTTTTTTAATTACTTATGTGAACCTGAGTCTCAGAAAAACGTGGATCTCAACGCAAACTTTGTTGGTTGAGATCATGTCTAATTTTACTATAAAGTAAATTATGCAACAGGATAACCTGCTTACTGTGTTGGTTGAGTCACCTTCACCACAGGCTTTCACAGGAGGTGATATAACATCCTTGCAGGCTTACAGAATTAGTGATTGTGTGTTGATTGTGTGACAGGAACAACATTGAACTGGAACACAGAGAGGATATAACCCAAGCTCTGGGTATGTGATTTCTGTTTTTATACTGCAAAGCCCCCAGGCACAGGGAAAACAAACATAAAATGATGTGCAAGAAACCCTACACGTCATTTGTATTCCCCAAAATAATGCAGTAATCAGGTTTTTTGGAGCACGTATTAGACAGCTAGTAACGCCTGAAAAAAGCAGTCTAAAATGACTGACATTGCTTTTTGTTTCCCCCCCCGAGTTCGTAAGTTCTTGAACCATCTTGGTTCAGCGACGCCCGCAAAGGTTCAGTGAAGCCTGTGCCCTTCAGGAGCAACAGGCTTTTGACGCCACTCATGCAAGAATTTCATGGAATCTGTAATCACAAAAGCTGGGTCTTTTCCTGGGTTGTGTATGATTCAGGCTAACCAGGGAGCAGAGGGAGCAGTGGCCAGCAGATACACCCTGCAGAGGTGGTGAGAGCATGACTCGAACACTATCCCCATAAGCTATCATTTAGCTGTTTTGCTGCATTTAGCTATTGCAAGTTCTTTTGCTTGATGTTTAATTTCTTACTGAACCTTGAGCAACCCGGTAGGACAAATTACATCAACCATGAGTAATCATTTGTTTGTAGCTAGTTACTATTAACACTACCAGGTAGCTGAGTCAATAATAACAAAAAAGGCAAAAACACTCAATAAATACTCTTTACCTGAATTTAAAGGATGTCCTTTTTTGTGTCTTTGATGACTGAGGAAATTAATAAGCACTATGGAAAAGGTGGACATTATTGTGGAACAGAGCTATAAATATATAAATTACTATATATTACTATATATTACTATATAGTAATATATATCACTATTCTAGATTTCTATCAGTTATGGTTTGTACCACTTGCTGGTCTTGCTGCTTGATCCTGTTTTGTCAGACTTACTCCAAAGCTGTCCTGCTGCAAATTTTGTTTCTGATCTCTCCCTCTTTCTCCTTTCTTTTTTTAAAACAAGTATCTGAATGCAGCACTTTTTATGGTGGGTCCTGAGATACAGAATTACCTTCTGCTGACATATAGCTCATTTTTCCAATCCCAGTTTCCAAACAATACCAACATCATCTATCTATCCATCTATATGTCTGTGTCTACCCAAAGCTGTATTGCTGTGACCCGTGTTAACTCCAAGTTGTTTCTTCAACCTAACTCTATTTATTTTCTATCCCTTTCAAATAAATGCTCCAGTTTAGCTGGAAGTTTCAGGCATGAGGTAGGACTGAATGTATTAATAGATCAAATCAGGTAACCTTGACTGTATTTTCTGGTCCTTTACTCCTGTGAATTTCCTTCGGGTTTGTCAGGATAATATTAAGCTGCATCTCACTATTGAATCGCTTTATTAAGTTTCATTTGAAACTTCTGGGGAACTGTCATTTTTGTGTTTAGTTGTGTAGTATCTGGAACATCAAAATCCTAATCCAGATTTATGGTCCCTACAACTGCTACTAAAATACAAAGGGCAATAACTGGTAAATGTCAGTCTCTGCAGTACACTGGCAAAACCCAATCTGGTTGTGCATACCAAAATAAAAGAAGAAATTGTGGTTTTAGACAAATACCGTGGTTTCCTGGGTTATATAACTTACATAGCACGTCTGCATGTCACCCGGAAGCCCAATTCAGTACTGTTTGCACTACATTAGATTAGATGTAAATTATAAACAGATAATCAAACTTCAAAGCACTTACAGGAGAATCACTGTAATTCGGTTCATGTTATCTAAAACAGTTTGTCTGGTTTTAAGATTGGGTAGCTACATTCACTCTTTATAAAGAATAATAGCAAGTCTCCCACAAAAATACCCAGGAATTTTCCCAGATACATGGAAACGCTGGCAGCGCCAGGACACTACACTATTTCCAGGTACTAGGAACATAGTTATCAGGAGAGTAAAAGTCCATGTCTTGTCTGAAAACAGTTAAATAATAGTTCCATAGAGTACAGGGCAGAGATACATCAACAGCCCTTATGCAGGAACGAACTGCCAACAAAATTTCTGATCAAAACAGTTCCAAAACCATGCAACAAGTTTCAGGCCCACAGAGGCATGTCAGACTGAGATGTTGTGAGAAGGAGTCACTACAAAAATCCTGTTCTGTGCAGGAGTCTTTGAGAGAGCCATTCCTCTTAGCTGCCTTATTATTATGGTGGAATTACCCCAAGTCTGTTTAAAGAATAGATTTTCCTTCAGAAACTGCTTTGTCAAACCACACACATTTGTTCAAATTATCAGGTTCAACGTTTTGGACTAGATTTTGCAAGCCCAGTGTACATAAAAGAGAAACAGTTAAATAGAGGGACTGACCTTTTCACTCTGCAAGCAGAGGTTTCAACAAAGTCATGCCTGATTACAAGTTTCAGAAGATTTCAAAAGTTTTGAAAGACTTGGAGGTATTTGTGAAACAGAACCTGCTTTTTTATGGCTTGTTCTAATGTTGACATGCACTGAGAGGCAAAGCAGGATCTGGCACTCCAGGTAATCCAGCAAGCTGACTCAGAGGCATAGCTGGAGACTGATAAGACTCTGGCTTACACAGACTAACAGTTGATAGTCTTTTGGCCAATCTCCTTATTCTGCTGTCTTCTATTTTCTTCTCAAATGTGAAGTGAGGCTTTCTGACTAACATTATTACTGCTGCGCAAGTATCTATGCATTATTTATTTCCAATACAATCTGCAATAGCAGTGTAATTATCCCAGTTACAGTCTCTCCTCTATGCTTATATCAGACAACAGAAAACAAGATGTTGCCTTACACAGAAAACACAGAATTTTGCAGATGATGTTGAAGAGGAGATATCCATGAATCAAAGATGGCACCAAGGGTATTTCACTTTCAATGAACCATGTTCAATTTAGAGGCTTCCTAAGAAACAAAGAATTGGGATTGAAGATAGACCCTCAAAGACATGCTCTCTGGCATACAGCAAATGAAATGCGCAGCAGTTTAACCAAAAGGCTGTTCCAACTGATTAAGACTGTACCAGAAAGAGAGCTTGGTCATTTTTATACACAGTTTTACCTGAATGTAAACCTCTGGAACAATTGATTCAACATGAGAAACCATGAAATACCGCTGTCTAAAGTGACGCATTTCCAAAATGATCATGAAAGTTCCAGAGTCTCTCCTGCTGCCGAAGTAAATTAAATTTACTATAAGAACTTTATTTAAAAATATCTCTTCAGTTGGGGGAGAAATTTGGAGCCAGCTGCCCTCTCTCTCAGCATATGTAAGCGATAATGACAGGTGAATATGCACTATACGGTAGCTTCATATTTCTACTCCTAGAATCCATGTCACTTTCTATTTTTGAGAGCTGAGTATTTACTAGGCTACGCTTCATCCCCCTCCTTCCTTTGTACCATAACCTTGTAACCCAAGATGCTGGTGGCAATATCGGGTTTGCAGGGCTCTGACCTTTTGTTCCTCTGCTTGGAATTGCTTGGGTTTATCCCACGAGGATGCCGGTTGGGTTACACTGATAACCTTTCGTGACATGCTTGGTGAACTTCCCAGCAGAAACAGGAAAGGACCATGGCCTACCTCGATTCAAATAGCAGCAAAGCTGGGTTCCTGTTAGGCTAGGATGGTGTTAGATGTTTCTGAAATTACCCTGGATACACATTGGGCTGTGAAGGCATTTAAGCCTTTGGGTGACTGATCCACGGGTGACGTGGGGTCTGAATTCACAATCTGGGCTCCTTTCTCCAGTCTTTATTCAGGCAAAATACTTAGTGAACTTCTTTTTTTTTTTGCCTAGTAAAGACAGATCAAGCCACACATGTATTCATCACATGTATTTAACAAGAAAAAGGACCTTCTTAATCACTATGCCAATGTGCATCACTCCACATACACACCTGACTCCAAGAAGATATCCAGAGAAGGAATGATAATGACAAATGGGAAGACATTTGAGTTATTTTGTCATTCCCATCTGGAGGGTCACCACCAAAGCTACCTGGGAGTTTTATCTGTGTACCAACTAAAAGATAAATCTGGAACTAGAGCACTGACCATCAGTGTTTGGTGGCCTTGTTCACAGAATAAAAAAAAATGTTGGTGGAAAGTGGACAGTCGCTGGTATTTGTTAGTAAGCTCTGGCTTTTTTTATTTTTTTGAAATCTTTCAGTCTACCTAAAAGTAAAACAACAGATTTGCACTCTTTCTCTTGATTTCTGATGTGCATCTGAATTCACGTTTCCATAACCCCTTCATTTCACTTCAAAAATATTTTATTTTCTATTTCAATTTTCTGTGACTATCCGAATCTGAAATATTAAATCTTGCGTTCTTTTTTATAAGCTACAACTCACACAGGTCAGCACAATTCTCAGAAAAAGATCACAAAAGTTCCTATCAATGAGATAAAGCCCATTATTCTGAACCTCCCCTTTGCCTAGTATTTGAGTTAGTTTTGGCTTTGCCATACAGTAAAACTGTGCCTTACGGAGTGGTTAGTTGCTGCTCAAAACAATGATTCTTCCTCCTCGGACCCTTGGCTGTGTCTTCCCACCCTTCCCTTTGGCCAGCACAGGCACGCATCTGATGCAACAGAGAATCAAGTCAGGAAGCTTAGCTGGCAGAAAATGAATCACTCTTTTCTCATGGTTTAGTTTTCTGCTCTCATGGTTTGAACGAACTCACTGAGGATTCAAAAAACTGCAGAATTACACTAAAAAAAGCAGCAAACGCTTAGACTGGTTCAAACATTTTCTGAAACTTTACTTTTACTATTTGCCAAGAGTAGTTTTTTCTGGTATGGCTAGAAATACTTCTATCTTGCCACTTTTTCAGGCTGTGGTCTCGTACATCACCCCCAGATTTTGACAGTTCTGGAAAGCTCAGTGGACAAGACTCAGATTCCTTCTAGCACATATTTCCATACTTTGCTTTCTCTCCACCTCCAAAACACATTTAATTATACTCAAGGCAATGCTAAATTTGAAAACCCTTACACATAACTTACCAAAGTAACATAACAAAAAGCAAAACCAACTTATTTTGCCTTTCAGGTATTTTAATGCATTGCTAATAGTTTTCCCAAGCAAAATTCTTTGCTTTTAATCATTACCCTCTTTTTAAATTCATGCCTTCTTTGAGGATTTAAAGTCCTTTTTCATAAAGCCATAACCTGTCAGTGGTCACTTGAAATACAACTAACTGCTATTTTCCATACATTTCATAGTCTTATTTCATAGCAATTGATCTTTTTTTATGTGGGTGCACATCAAAGAGTTTATATTTATTCATAGAGAACACTCATTGGCTTTGATTTTGTATTCCTGAGAGTAACTGTTGATCATTCTAGTATTCCCAGAGACCAAATGATGGTCTTTCCCAGATCACCACAAAATAGATGGCAGCAGGGGAAGCACAGTGACAAGGTCTTGTTGAATCATGCCAGCTCCCCAGATGAGCTGTCGTTCCTAGGGTTGCTGTGAGAGAGGTGATAGACCTTCACAGTTGGTTTGTCTGCCTGACCTGCCAGTTAACTGGTGGTTAACAGTTAATGCATTTCCCAACAGTGTTCTGTGATGAAGGATCGTGCTCATGGTTTCATAATGCGTATTTCATTGTCATTGCTGTCTTCATCAGTTAAAAGTCTGTCTTTTCCTATTTACAATAAGGTTATAAAGCTTCACTGATTTTCATGCTCTGGAAAACAGTAGCTAATAAACAGTACAAATTGTAAGCCTTTTACCCATGTATGTGGCTGCTTTAGAGCTCAAAGTATCATCCTTGATAACGATGAGAAATGCTGGCCTGGCTCTTACATGTCTGATAAGTGTGCACAAAACAGCTGAGCGAATTAACAAACCAGGGCCAAAAGGCAAAGATCATACATGGGATTAAGGGAGACAATGATCCTCCATGAAACATGGTGTTTGATCATTTCATTTTGAAAAGGCAATATGACTTTGAAGCTCCAACAGTATTTTCCATAGAGCTGAAAAGTAAAGATGACAGATGTCCCACTTTCTCACTATCCACTGTCACAGCAAAAGCAGTTTTCTTGTCACCACCTACAAATCCCAGGATACAGCTGCCTTTCCTCCCTCCCTCCCATTTATCCCTCCCTGTCTAACTCCACATTTCCTCACTACACCTGTTCTGCCAGAGCTCCTGTCAGCTTCCCTCACAATCACTGCCCCCAGTCCCTGATGAGCAGCAAGTTTCCTGAGCTTGTCTCCAAAGTCCCTATCCTTCTCTTAATGGCTTATTACTGTCATGCTGCTAACTGCAAGCAATTGAACACACATTTTTATTGAATAAAAGAAGGGAAGAATGAATTTCTTGGATAAATCTGAAAATAAATGGTGTTGCAGGGAAAACTTGAATTCCGTCAGGATTTCACTGACACACGCTATTGACTTTTATTGGTATCAGTGAGAATCCCAGAAGGATCTATTTTCTCTTGCAGAGCTTAAAATAGGGCAATGAGATAACAACAACTAAATGATGCTCATAAAAAAAAGACAAGAAAATTATTACAACACTGGCAGAGATCATTCTGTGAACAGTCAGCATGTTTTGATATTTGACCACAATTTTGCTTCCTCCTGCTCCGGCTGGGAGGACTTTTCATTCAGGGCTGCTACATCTGGCCTGAAACTATTCTCCAGACTCAGCAACGACGTCCTTTCTCTTCCCCTGCCAGGCTCCTCAAGACCTTAAGACACATCTTTCCAAGACTCTATCACAATCCATAGATGCTCTTGCCAAAACTCCACCTTCCTACTCCCTTACAACTAATTTGACAAAAGGAAATTCTCAACCTCAGCTGCTTTACTCACGGATTAAATGAAATACACAGGCTATGCTACACAGCACAATTAAGATCTCGGTATCACCAAGTGACCCATTTTCAGGTCTTGAAGCAGCACAGTACAGTGAACATTAGTACCTAAACAGGCTTTTATATCTCTGTGGCACCAAGCTGACGCAGCTGTGCTGCGTCCAGCACTCCCACAAGCATTCCTGCATGGCCCTGTCTTGTGGCATGGGGATATCCTAATTCATGTCAGAATCCATCTAGTAGCTCTGCACCATCTGAGACACACGTACCATTGCTGCTCCATGTATTTGAAACACAAGCGCAGGACTCCAGCTCAGGTGTCTAAACCCTCCTCAGCGTCTTTTGCATCTTCCACAGCAATAAAAGGTGCACTTCTCTCCAAGCATCACCTTTAGTTATCGAGTTCCCTTGCTGCAAAAAACTTTCTTTTTAAGGAGTAGGAGGTAAATAGCTGTGTCTCCTCCTGCCCTTCCCCTGAGGCTTTATCATTCTCCTCTCTTCTCTGTTAGTTACAGCAGATAAGACTGATCCAGCCAGTCAGCAGACTTTGTTGCTCACAAAGCTGTATAATTCTGCGTTTGCCCTGTACTGGATGTCCTCTTTTCGACTCAGGAAAAAAATATGTTTTAGTGTCTGAACTGGCTGACTAAACATTTCAGTAATTGGGTTAAGTATAGTCTGCCTTCCTGCAGATCTCTAATCCTGTTGGGGCTGCATTAACTCTTTACACTTAAAATATCAACAGTCACATAGACAGATGACATATATACAGAAGCTATTCAAAACAACCCACATCCTCTGCTATCCTGGTGGTCACTCTATGGTCAACTGAAATCACATGGCAGATCTTTGACCAAGATAGTACATTTCCCACGTCTTTCTTTTCATCAGCAAAAAAAGTACTTCATTAATAAGTCAAAAGCCATCAAAAAATACAGTGCAATTATATTTCTCAGGCTGTTTGGCTTTAAAAGAAGTTTGTGTTCACAGGCTACAAAACATCTAAATTTCACAGACATAAATACCCGCAGTCCACCCAAAAGCAATTCCCACCACAGAATTTTTCCACGTGTTCCTAGAGGGCATTGGATCTAAGTGAAATGCAGAGCAGTGAGGTTCCATCTGAAAATCAGCAAAGGAAAGATCCTCCCAAAATGCAAAACCGAGTAAGAATTAAAGCTTAGCAGATATTTTTCAAGGAGATAAGAAAACATGTCAAATGTGCAGTGAAAGTGCTTTCTGAAATGTGTCAGAAGCAACCTTCTCGCAGGTACCAAAGAGTTTCAGTTCCACAGTGTATGCAAGTCCACCTGAGACTTCATGTTGGAGGGATGGAGCAGGTAGTACCTCTAGAGGAAGAGCTCTCTAATCATCAGACTCCTCTTGCCTCCCTACCCAACCTCTTGCGAATTCTGCAACGTCATCCCTGGGTTTGCAAAGCCAAATCAGTGAAACCCAGTGGTAGTTTGCTCCTTCAAGCATCGCCACAGAACAAGCAATGACCACATATTTTTAATGACAGTAACCTCAAAAAGTAATCAGTAAGAAAATACAGATGTGAAATGGGAATCGTCAAAGGCCGCTCGTGTCAGAGGTTGTGTGGAGGGCAATTAGCATGGAGCTGCCTTAAAGCTCGTGTGTGAACCCAGTGTGCTCCATAGGACCCAAGGATGTCTCCTGCAGTGCAGACATATCACAGAGGTAGAATAAGTCTCATCCAAGTCCCTAATACAAAACAGGTAAATATGTACAGGGAAAGGGAGTTTCAGTTACAAAAAGTCTTTAATAAAACCTTTTAAAGTCATGTTATGGCAAAGTAGGTACGAGTTACAGCAACCTCCTCTTGCATACTGGCACTTAATCTATGTGCAAGTCCATTTCATAAATGAACATGAGAATACAGGAGACTTTTCAGGCAGATAAAATTCATTCTGAATTTATTAAGGAAACAGAGCAACTCACAGATTACCGACACTGTGCGTGCCTTAAATTATGTCTCCCCTGATGAGGGAGACCCCTTGATCTTTGCCAGTAGTTCGAGAGATAGACGGGATGTTTTCGCATTCAGCTGCTTTCACATACTTGTTTATTAAAGTCTTATCAGAGAGATAGAGCCACCAACCGGGCTCAGACTTAGCACAAAGCAGAGAATGCAAGAAAATGCCGACTTAGCAAGATTACACAGCCTTTTTATAGGTAAATTATCCAATTAGAACTTAAAACGAAAGATATTTTCTTTTTTTCACCAATGTACAGTAAATCATCTTGTCACGTAGACAGGAACTGCGGAACTTTCCATCCAATTGTGCTAAACTACTTTTGCCGCAGAATATGGGGTGCTAGAAGAAGGAGAAGGAGGACTGGAAAACAACAACTATCCTCCATCTTGGAGTTTTTACCTTTTATCTATTTACTGTATTAGCAAACACAAAACCTCTAAATTCTTCACCCTGTGACCATCTTACATAATATTCTATCACCTAGTTTACACCTGTGTGGGTTCTAATTCTTCCTAGAGAGTAGGCAATTTTCTCCACAGACAAAGGTCAAAACCAGTGTTGTCCAGGGGGGTAGAACCCTTCAAAACAGGCAGAGAAATATTCCTTGCACTCTGGATTCCCACAGATTACCACCTGAAATCCAGAGCACAAATTATGGTTCCACTGTGTACATTCGGGAAGTCTATAAACACCTGTCCATACAAGAGAAAAGCCTTAAATGACATCTCCAAACATGGTGCCCCTGTGATATATTTCTGGATGCCGGGCACAACTGGGCCATGACTGTCTTTACAGCTGTCCAAACCGAAACCCTGGACTCGTGTGTATTCACACCATAAGGAAGTTTTTATCTCAGTCAGGAACAAAGCTTTGGACTGTACTCCAAGTTTATCCTCAATGGACAACTGGTCTTTCTAACCCTGTGGGACACTTCTTATTTAGGGATATTTTCCTCAGCCTAAGAAGTGAAAAAATCAACAATAACTGAATATCCTGCCTCCCCCGCAGTTAAGCACTAAATCATTAAATTCCTGCAATCTTTCCTTCTCCTCACCATTTCTGATGCGATAGTCACTCAGAAAGAATATGCACGTGTCCAGCTGCACTGGAGCTGCTGGAGCTTCCTTGCCATGTGGCTGTTTGCCCTACTCTGTGCAGAACTTGCCTCTGCCCGTGGTGTCAGCTCGAAGTACAATAAAAAGTAACATGCTTTGTCTCCCAGATTATCTACCCACGGTCTGCACGTTATTTATTGCAGCAGTCTGCCCAAGCAAGACCTGTCCAGCTGAGGAGAGAACTCTCGTCCTAAGGGAGAGGATGTGACTACGTGGGAATAGTGAATAAGGTTATCCCAGGACAGGCAGCAGACCAAAAAAAACAAGTTGCGTCAGCATGGAAAAGGATTGGGCAGGAGTGGAGGGTGTGTCAGGGCACACTCCCAGGCACAGAAAAGCTCAGAATAAACAGGGAGAAAGTTGCTGGCTCAGGGTTTGAGTAAAGACCTCAGAAATGCAAAGAAATGGGCCACACTAATAAGGGCACCAGCATTTCCCTGCAAGCAGAAAGCTGGGGAGGAGGGTGGAGGAAAAGGAGAGGAAAGCCGGGTGTGGAAAACTCTGGAAAAGTGGCAAAGACTGCTTTAGAAAGAAAATAATCTGAAACCTCAATCAGACAGAAATAAACAGTACAGTTGGTCAGGAATTTGGTGATAGGGTTTCGCTTGATAAAATTTAATTAATGCAAAATCTACTATGGGTGTAACCAAAGTGCTGAGGAGTCCTGAACTTGGACAAGGTGTGGCAGAAACAGACGCTGCCCTTGCCCCAAGGAGCTTACAAATTGCCCTTGGGCGATCTGCAAAAAGATGGGCAACAGGGAGACGGAGGGGCACCGTCAGGCTGGTCTCAGCACCGGAGCTGGACTCTAGCCCTCTTGATTTTGAAGGTACCACAGGATCAGAGGCAGTTTTAAAGCAAGGTGTGCTTGGAAAAGAACAACGTGATATTTCAGCAGAAGTGTATGGGGCACAAGCAAAAAGACTAACAAGTGAAAATTTGACAGAGCTCCTTTCAAAATGTATCAAGGGAGAAAGTTTAGCACAATGAACTGATTGGAGAGAGCTGGGAGTAACCATTTCAATAATATATGAGTTGAGAAGGAGGGTGAAGGAGTGATCTTGCAGTGAAACAGTCTACATTTCAGGAAACAGAAGAGACAGAGCTTGCCAACGAACCAGTAAGCCGGACGTACTGTGCCTAAACCTTCAATAAAATGTTGCTGCAAATTTTTTTCTTCTACAGAAAGCGCCTCTTGACAAAAGCATTTAAAAAGCCTTTGTTACCCTGAAAATATCTAGAATAGAAAAAATATTGTAAAAACTTGAGTGAATGCTTGCTGCTGACAGTCCCCAGTGCTGTTGGTAGGATGCGGAACTGACAATTAGATCTTAATTTTATTCCTAGCACTGTGATTAAGTTGCTACATAACTTTAAGCTAGTCACTTTGCCATCTCAACGTGACATCTCTAAAAGGAGCACAAAACCAGCCACCTGTGTGACAGTAGCGCTTTGAAATGCTCGGACGCAGGCATCTGTAAAGGGTGTTAAAAGAGGTCTTTTCTACAGGCGCTGATAAGCACACATTCTTCTTCCTATTTTCATTTATCTCCCTTTCTTCTTCCTATTTTCATTTATCTCCCTTTCGCTTTTGAGGAGACCTCTACAGGACTTATTTGTAATAAGCTGTCATATAAATTTCTATCCAAGTGAAACAGTAGACTCTCATTGCCTTAAAATATACTAGGGTGAAAACCTTCCCACCTTAGGGAAATGCATCTTAGAGATTGAAGTATTTTATGAGAGCTGTAGCAATACTTTTTCACCTTTTGTTTCCAGACAGATGCCAGCACAGAAAGCCCCAGATTTTGGCAGGAATTCTTCTAAAACCTTGTAGCAGTAAACTTATCCTGCAAAACCCTTTATAACCATATACACAGAAATCCTGGCAAAGTCCACATAGTTTTCTCTACCTATGCAATCTATGCTTTGATTCTAATTTAAGGACATCAGTCATAATTTCAGTACTATGTAGCTCTGATCTGCACACCTACTGCATTTTAAATAGTCTGTTCCTTTTAGCCATTGAGTTCCATCCCCACCCTCAGATATACAGTGGATGTTCAATCAAAACACTGAAGCCTTATTTTTTTTATCTTTCTAGGTAAGCACTGTAGTTCTGTGTAATTAATATGATTTTCTAAAACTCCAGATTTTTTCCCTTTTATGAGCTATGCATAAAGTCCACATGCACACACACGCACGTGCGCGCACGCACACACATAGTGACTTTCTAATTGACCTAGTCTGTGTAAAGTGCGTTGAAATTTTTGGCTGGACTGATCCACAGAAGTGCAAGTTGTTACCCTCTTGCATGGTTTTAAGCCCTGAAATTTCAATTGGAAAATGAATTTGAGTGGAAAACATATACAGAAAAATCTTTCACACACTCAACAAGCAACAAAAATGCAAATATACTCACAGCTGTAACATTTCGCGTACATATTCATCTACAAAGCAATCTGAGATTTCAGTTCCTGCTCTAAAGCCGGACTTTCTTTCCCAGAGCAAATAACGTTGCAGGGACTGCCATCCAGTGGGGAACCAACAGCTTAACAGGGAATTGGAACTGCAGGAAGGTAAAATTTAAAGATGTCAAGATTGAAAAAGACTGAGTAGTAGCTAATGACAGTGCTGCAAGTACTAACGATGGAAGGAATTTCCTTAGTCAGCTTCAGATATAATTGACAGTGTTTGAGTAAAAGGCATTTATTTTCCAAATGTCGCTGCACAAAGGCAAAGCCTTGTACTGACCATGCAAAGCAGGTAAAGTTAGGCTTGTTCAGTCACAGTCTAGCAAACAAGCTGTGGTTAAACACAACCCTTAGACACATCCAAAATTCTGCAAGCATTATTTCCCTCTTTGCATGGGTCTGTCTCCATTGATTTCAGTGAAGTATAGCCTGGGTTTACCTAGGTGTTAGATGAGACAAAAAAATATTTAAGGTGACTGTGTTTCTGCTGCCTTTTAAAACACTAGAGGAAAAAAAACTTCCTCATACATCTGAAATTATTTCTCCTTAGGCTATGAAACCAAACTATGATTTAAATGTATTTGGTTAACAATCTGTAATTAGCAGTCATTTTAAGCATTATGTACCTTGTGTACCTTTAAACAAAGTCTGATGGAATGTTCCATTTCCCTGGTTTTATGATCTTTCATATTTATTGCCTTGTCTACGGTGTATATGAATCTTGGTATTTGTGACAGATTTTTCTTAGTTTGTTCTATTGTGTACAGACCATATGTTGTCTATGCTCATAAAACACTCAGTAACTGTATGTGCAGAAAAAAATGGTTTTTTCAAGTTACTTGCTAAGAAACTTAAGAACTTGCAGGTCATCCCTGCAGAGGTGTTTTGAAATCCAGCCCCAGGAAACAATTGCCTCCTTTTCTTAGAGTTGTGATGAAGCTTTGGCAGGATTCTCAGATGTATTTGGCAGTTAACTTCTATTGATTTAAACAAAAATTATGTACCTGAATTCCATGAGGATCCTGGCTTGACTGCTGTTGATGTAGATTTTGGCGTGCCTTCGTTGGCTCCCTAGTGTAATGATTGGGAATGCAGTAGGATTTTTATTGTTTTCAGGATGAGTCATCCAGGCAGCAGCACAACAGATGGTGTGGAGTGTAGAACAATAAAGACAAAGATATGAGACAGCTAAGAGAAAACTGGAACAGACAAAGAAACAACCAGAGGATGAGAGAGGCTGAAAGCAGGAGAGAAGCCAGGAGGTTAAGCTTTGCCACAGATAGCAGGAGCTAATGAAGTGTGGAGTCAGTGCAGGGTAAAGTAGCTCAAACAATGGCCAGCAGGGAAAATTCAAGGACCTGTAGTCAGAGCAGAAGGCAGGAATACTGAGAGGAGCAAGGCTCATAGACAGCCAAGGGGCTGGTGGGGCTAAGTGATGGATTTCAGTGTGATAAAAGAGCAACTACCAGTGAGGAGGAATAAGGAAGGGGAAGAGCTGAGGAGACTGATAAATAATACCCTTTGAAGGCAGAAATACCTGTTAGAAAGACAGCAATCAAAACCAGCGGTGGTATCCTGAAACTCAGAAGTCTGGAATGACAGCAAAGAAACAAGGGATGGCAGCTGCTGAAAGACTATAGGATAAAGATCTCGACAAAGCTCAGGCCAGAATCAGACAAGCAAAAGGAGATGAAACACAGCCTTCAGACCTGGTTTAACAACCAGCTGTAGCAGAGACAGGCAGACACACTTGGGGAAAACACAAAAGAAGTTAAATTCCACAGGTCAGTGAAGCACAGTTGCTGAAAGGAGGTGTCTGAAGAAGTCTGTGTAATTGAGAAACGTATCAGTGTCTTACTGCTGCTCCAGCTCAAAGAGGGGAAAAACAGAAAGAAAGCTCCATCAGCAAAATACTTCCTAG
This sequence comes from Rhagologus leucostigma, assembly GCA_013397725.1. Lineage (NCBI taxonomy): Eukaryota > Metazoa > Chordata > Aves > Passeriformes > Rhagologus > Rhagologus leucostigma. The sequence goes on along the minus strand of VZTD01002165.1, from coordinate 184,260 downwards.
AAACATCACAGGCTCCTTCTGCCTGCTCATCGCCCTGTTCTAATACAGCAGCTATACTGACAGCTGTCTAATTATAACACATTTTAGGTGAAAGACTACCACGAAAATTTGAAAAGAAAAAGGCCTTAAACATTCCTCCATACAATTCTATTTTCCTTACCCCAGTAGCTAATTCATTTTCTGTTCTGGCAGTAGGCAGTAATGGAGCTACTTTCTGCTGTCATGCCTAGCTCATATAACCACTTGATTTTTCAGACTGAACCAAGGCGAGCAGGATTTTGTCCTACAACTGCACTGCAGGGATATTTTTAAAGGATAGATTTAGCTATTCACAAAGACCTTTCCACAACTAATTTTAAAGACACAGAGCCTTGGTGTTTGGAAGGTCAAAAGTTTTGTTCTCAGCCGTGGAATAATAAATATGGGCAGTCGCTGAAAGACGCCTCAAGAAATCGTTCATCCCAAAACAAGCCAAAGGTACCTGCAAATTTTAACAGGCATTTGCCAAGCCTGTTCTTAAAGCTCCACAAAGCAGAAATTCCATCACTGGCATAGACTATCTAGTCCAGTAGTAAACCATTTTACGCTTATAAAGATTTTTCTAGTATTACTCCAACTCCTCCTTGCTGCTCTTGAAGCTCTGTCTACTACTGATGCAGAAACAAAATTGCTTAGTTCCTTTTCACGCCTAATTTTATGCCTCCTGTACTTGGTAGTTAAAAGTTTTGCCAGTATCTCCACGTGGTGTTGTATTGCTGCACAGAAGGCAATCTGCACTCCTCTTCAGCTTGTGGTGCAGCAGAGGCAGCCCACATTTTGTCAGCTATTTTGCTTTGCTTTTGTTACTTTGCACTTGTTCCCAGAAAGAATAAACCAGCCCAGGTTTTTTAGACCACTCTTTGATTTGTTAGGATCACCATGCATCCTAATTCTGCCCTTCCAGCAGTCTTTTGAGTTTTATGATTTCTGCTTATTTAGTCAGTACACCCTGCTCAATACAGGTCAGCGAGTGTTGAACGAAACTAGCCCCAGGACAGACCTAAAAAGTAAGGTATCTTTCCATTTTGATAGAAGGACATCAACTAATCAGTAAACACTCTCTGAGTGGTTTTTTTTCAAAATATTTTGGAATTCAGCTTATAGCTTTTTTAGCTAAGCCAAGTTTCCAAAACATGCAAGACAGTATCAAAATCTACAGCCCAAACATCTGCTTTTCTTCTATCCATGGGGCCCATAACTCTCATATATGCCTTTTCCTTCATATGACTTATTCTTTAAAAATCCAAGTTGGCTACTCATCTTTTGCCATTTTCTTCCAGGTGCTTAAAACGCTTCTCCCACACCCCAAAACCTCTTCTTCCAAGTGCAGTTATGCTTATTTTTTATTATTCCCCATTCCTCACAGTCTCCATCTGCATTTAAAGATAGATGATACACTGGAAAGCTGAATGCAGTAAACGTATTATCTATCATCCGGGATCTGTCAGAAATACCTAAAAGTTCTGAAATTATTTAAGCTGTCTACTAAGTAATGGAAAAAAGTTTAACTTTCACAGTTTATTTTAGAATAACACAACCAGTCTGAGTTCTTTCTAACTTTTCTTTCCCTGTTTCCAGCTAAAAGCATATTTCCACCAACAAAAAAGGGATAGTAGTCCCCCCATCCACGCTGATCTCTGTAGTGAAAACTGATACCAAAAAGAGAAGGAAATTACAAATGTCAGTCTTTCACAAGCATAAGGCAGCAGATGATACCATATTGATCTTATTTACTCACAGATAAATACTATTTCTTCCAGCCTGCAGGTAGAACAGTCTAAGAGCTTTGACATTTATAGAACCCATATGGGATCACTACATGATGAAGTGTAACTCCATCTTATGCCTGAAGAACATTAGTAACTAAACTGATATCATCAAACAGGAGCTCGGCAAATTGCCTTACAGACTCAAGATACTGGACAGCAGAGTGCAGTGCCCTGCATCTGCATCTCTGATTAAAACATGCTGGAAGTCAGACACGCTTGACTCCCATTCTAGTGCCACAGCTGTTGCTCTAAAATGAGCTCATGGTCTCAGTCCAGTTCTTGGCTGACAGGTATCCATGTCAAACAAAAAGGACACCAGCACAATTCGTTTTTACCAAAGAAACCAGATCACCTAGAAACTCCCAAGTTCCTGCTAGCCACTTCCCATGAAACGCTACCCTTTGAAAATAGTTCAAAGCATTAGTTATATTTTTTGTTGTCACTAAAATCCAGATTTCTCCAGAGTTCTCCAAACATTAGTATAGAAAGCTGAAAGACCTTAATGTGACTGCAAAGCATGACAAAACGTTCTTCTGAGATTTCTACAACTGTTCCAATTCATTTCTTTTAATTGTTTCAATCCTCTTGTACCATGTTCTGGAATAAAAGTATCCTAAAGAAATTACAGTGTTGAGAAGTAGCAATTAGAAATTCTGAAAATAGGCCAGAGTTATTGCTGCAACCCTTTTTGGGAAAGTCATAGTGTTGTAGGAAAAATACAATAATCATGTTCACAAACATGCAATACAAATTACACTATCACAGATCTTGCTATGCTGTAGGAAAACAGTTTCCATTGCATGCAGGATTTCCATGTGTGTCAGGAATATAAATGAGGATTGCTGTCTTTCCCACAGGCACATTGGCTCCCTGTATTCGAAGCAGCAGAAGAAATTCAGGATTGTCTCAGGTTATCAGACTGTAACTCTTAAGAAGTCAAACACATAGTGCTTTCTAATTAATATATTAAGAATGTATATTTATGCATATTTCTTCAGAACAGTTGAATCATCCTCCTTCCTCCACAAATTTTTTCAGTGACGCAAATCTTCTAAGTATGTGTCGGTTCTTGGAGAAGTAAGGAGTGAGGTCAGTGGAACTGCTAGGTTGGACTCCCAGAGGGCAGACTTTGGCCTGCTTATGGCCCGGATAGGCAGAGTCCCTTGGGAGACAAAGGAGTCCAGGAAGGCCTGACATTCTTCAAGAGGGAAATCGTGAAGGTGCAGAAGCAGGCTATCCTGACACGCCTAAAGACAAGCAGGAAGCGGACTGAACAGGGAGCTTTGGCTGAAAATCACGACAAAAAGGAGAGTTTATGACCTTTGCAAGAAGCGGCAGTAACTCGGGAGGAGTATAAAGAGGACATGCAGGGAGAAAATTAGAAGGGTCAAAGCCCACATAGAACTTAAGCTGGCTACTGCTATAAAAGACAACTAAAAATTACAATTAAACATACATTAGCAATAAAAGGGAGGCTAAGGAGAATCTCCATCCTTTACCGCATCTGGAGCAAAACATAATGACAAAGGATGAGGAAAAGACTGAGGTCCTTCATGCCTTCTTTGCCTCGGTCTCTAATAACAAAACCAGTCATTCTGTGGGTACCCAGCCCTCTGAGCTGGAAGACAGGGATGGGGAGCAGAATGAAGCCCCCATAATCCAAGGGAAAGTGGTCAGTGACCCGTTATACCACTTGGGCACACACAGATCTATACGGCTGGGTGGGATCCATCCAAGGATCCTCGGTAGAAGCAATTGGTAGAATTGCTCACTGAACCATTTCCCACCAGTTACCAGCACCTCTGTCCCTGGGGGTATTTAAAAGACGTGGAGATGTGGCGCTCAGGGACATGGTTTGGTGGTGGGCTTGGTAGTACTGGATTGATAGTTGGATTTGATAGTTTTACAGGTCTTTTCCAACCTAAATGATTCTATGATTCTGTTACTGTTCCATAATGTGCAGGAGTCTGGAAAACGCATTGAGGAAAAAAAAAAAGAAGTCAGAATGTCTGTTCTTTTTCACCTAGGGGTATTTTTCAGCTTAATTCAATTAAGTATAAGATCATTTAAGGGTTCATATATGTATATACTAACTTTTAAAAGCCACACAAGTTATATATGTCTTCCTGACTATATTGACTAGGCACGATCTCTCAGAGATTATCCTGAAGCCATGGATTCAGTATTTTCTCCGTCAAGACAGCCAGAAAATCAAGACCTCTACACTTTAGCCTGACTCCTTCTGTTGCACTTGGAAGTAGGCCAAATTTCTGGTTTTAATCAGGAAAGATGTGTTCCTGTAAGCTGTGCTTTACCTTTACCTTGTTTTTAACCTCTCACCCATGATCTAGTTCAGTTGAACCTTTAAGATATTAACATGAAACACAGATGGATATTGTCACTCGTTAGAGAAATTTCCTTTCAGGCACTGAAACATTCCTATTACTATTCCAAGCCCCTACTTTAGAGGCCACCTGCTGTTACCTACAAAGAACAGCAGACAGTTACAGAAAACACCAGCCTTTCTTTAACTGAAAGGGGATTCCTCTAACACACTGCAATAATACCTCTTCTTTGCAGTTTGACAGTGCTCAGTAGAAATTTTACCTTGGGTGACTAAGAAGCCTCCAAACCCCATTCAAAATGAACCATTCTGCCATCTTCCAGCCTACCACGTGCCTCATTTCTGGGTGGTCCATCTTCTGCTCTGCCTTTGTTTTCCTGGTTCTCTCTGTGTCACAGACTTCAGCAGATGATCATACCAGACATAGCTTGGAGCCTGTGACCAAAAAACTGTGATGTTCCTTCAGCCTTATTTGTTGCAAAGAGAGTCACCTAGTTTTACTCTCCCAAAACTATCTTCTACCTTGCAATTACGTCCGCTTCATTTGTTGTTTCACGTTACATCACCTGGCGTTCGATTATAGTGAAAGGCGCTTCACAGAGCACAGGCACTGAACTGCCCCTTTAAAACCACAGTTCAAAAGCACGCTCATTTAGAACCAGCTGCAAACTTGGGAGGCTGAAGCTGAACTGCATTACAACAAGCAGTGAGCCACAAAAGTCTTAATTATACTCACTGAACTGACTTTCTGGTCTGACTTGCCTCTCAGAGTATTAAAAAGTTGACTTAAGATCCAGTTACTTACTTACGTAATATCAATACTCCCCCCGGCAGGCAAGCATGTGTCTCACCAAAACCAGAGTGGCCAAAAGATAACTACTTCGAAAAGACTGGAAATTTTGCAGTTATGAGCCTCATAAAACAGCTTAAACCACCTTAAATCTTAATGACAAACATGTGAGATGAACAGATGCAAAAGCGTCACACTGTACGTAAGAATGAGGTAGTGGAAGTGACACAGCCTGAGGGCAGATGATTAACAACTAGCTCAGAAATCTGATTAAGTATGTGAACAGTAATGCTTACTTCAAAGTTACAGGAATAAACAACTTTTCTACTTTATATTAGTATACTGATCAAAATAGTGCTTCAAACACATATGGCTTGCAAAAAAAGACATTTATGGTGATTCAGAGGGATCTTTCCTTCCCCCAAAATGCAATACATTACTCGAAAGGAACATATCAGCAACGTTCAATCTTTTAAAATCAAGACAAATTAAACTGGAACCTTGCCTCACACAAAAAAGCAGCAGCTTCAGAAGTAAGTTTTCTTGGCTACTGATAACAGTGTGTTGTTTGCATACAGTACAAATTCATGGAAAATGAGGCTTCTTGTCCCTGATATTAAAAAAAAAGGTAAATCATTACCCAACAGTGAAAAACAAAGCTGAAATTATGTGGTCGTGGTATGGCACCTCACGTCTGGATGTCGAACAGTCCATGCACACAAGAAAAAGCTTTACAAGTTGCACGAAATTACAATAATTTTTTAGAAAATAAGTTTTATTTGGCTCCTTTCGTACACTTTTTCTTAAAAAAATGCACATTCATACAGTTTGCCTTTCCCAGTGCATGTCTGGATTTGCTCACATAGAGCATTAATATTGTTAATGTCAAGGCAGAAGGTGCCTTCACAATAATTTCAGACACATTGTATTCTGGCTGAAAAGCATCCAAAGTTACTAATTTTCTGATTATAACTTGGAAATCAGTGTTTTGGGTGTTTCTTCTCTGATTCACATACATAATTGTCCCACACAGGGAAGAGGAGACAGACCTGCAACAAAGAACTGTCAAGTCAATGGCGAATACTCATTTCAGGTAGAGCTACAGGTAGGTTCTCTACTTCATACTGAGATGGAATATAAAAGAAATACTCAGCTATATTACTTTCTCTTTTTCAAAAGCTCTACATCAGAAATTATAAAACATTGCTTGAAAACTACAGATCAGCCACTGGTAGTGAGAGTTTGTTTGCAGAGAAAGCACTCTTTCCCTAGCTGTTTCTCATAGCCAGGTCTCTTTGCTGTTGATGGTGACTACGGAACTTGTTTCTTGCTTTTTCTTCTTAAAACACTTCATGAAGAGGAGTAAATTCAGCTCGAACTTTCACAGGGCAGAAGAGGTACTAACCCATCAAGTAACCCCTGCAGAAAAAAATTAATTTAAAGAAAAAGTTAGCAAACATAGGCAGCACTCCTCAAAAATCAAGAGACATACAATCTTAAACCAAAACTTAAGACTGCAAAAGCCTCTGCTGATCAAGGCTATCTTAACTACATGCTCCTTCCTCAGCTGACTTTCTTCAATGAACACTGAATGAAAATGGATTAGCCTATTCTCAATCCCACTTTGGTAATTGTTAGGAATTTTTGAAGCCCACATGACACCCTATGAAATGTTCTTTATTTGTACCCTTTTAACAAACTACAGGTGTTAAGATATTCAATATAACCTGATCTTTTCTGGCACTCAACACAAAACTGTTCTCTCTCTCACATTTCTCTGAAGCCCTGTTCTTTACATGAATTTCAGAATGAGAACTGTTAAGACACACACGTACTCAATGAAGCAAAAAAAATTATACAGCATCAATGAAGCAAGAAAATATAGGGCAAGTCCCTATCCAGATACCTGCTGCCAGGGAAACCATCACTACGGTGTTATGAAACAAATTTTTTTAAGTACACTGCAGAGGCCCAAAAAAGTTTTAAGAATAGAAGAATGACTGTAACTATTAATTCAACACTTCATGGAGCTACTCCAAAAATTAGCTAACAGTACCTCTAAACATCAGGTTTCAGCTATTCTAAATTAAATAGATGGATTGAAAAATACAGAGGGGGGAAAAATTGGACAACCTGCATTTGGATTTTGCATAACCTGAAAGCTACAAATCTCTTTCTCCTTTGCCTTTCTTCAAGTACTTTAACAGTTCCATTTTCCTCAAAGCCCTACTTTGTAACTACTTACCTGACCAGGACGTACAATGAATTTTAAGGTACACTGAGCATGTCAGACTCACTAATCATATTTTCTGACATACCAAGAAACGTCACCCTTTTCTAACTACAGCACCATCTTACAGTAGCTGGGTCCCAAAGCAGCGCACCTCATCCAAGGTAGCTTGTTCCAAAAAAAGCATTGAAAAAAGCAACTTATATTCAAGCTGAAGATCACCGTATTTTCTGTTACTCTTAAATTTAACATGGCACACGTGAGCCACAAAAGAGAATCCAGGCTGAAAGATAATTAAATCACTTACGGTAATTTCATCCTCATGAAAACTCTGGCCATGAAGAAGCTCAAAAGCACACTAACAAATCCAATAAAGAGCAAAAGAAACCTATTCAACTTGGGGATATTTGGTGCATTGGATCGATCCAGAATTATGAATCCTAGGCCACCCATTGTGAAGAGGAAGCTGGATGCGAGGCCTTCCATAATATACTGTCCATTTACTCTAAAGGAAAAAAAAAAGCGTGAAGGGAAAAGAGTCAGAAGAAGATTGAAGAAATTATTTACATTTCAAACCCCATCTACTCAACATGATTTAGCTGTACAAACACACGGGATGATTAATTTTGATGGCTGACTTTCTAACTAAAAATAAGTAGGAAACTGATGTTATACAATTACATCAAGACTTTAAAACATAGTTTATCTCCAGAGCTGAGAGTCTGCAAGGTGCCCAGTCCAGCACACGGGAGGATTTATACATTTTTGTGCACATTAACAGCTACCACCCAGGCTCATCCGTGTGCAGAAGCACCTAGTCCAAGAAGTCCCTGCTTACACAGATGGGCCCAAGGCATGGCACCACGACCTCCTTAATTCCATCCTGATGTTTAGGCAGGACTGCCTGAATCCTCTCAGGACAAATCCCATTCAAAGCACTATGGAAGCACATCTTCTGGTTCCAGCACACATCCTGCAGGATGTTTCAGTGCCTGCTCACTGAGCCCGCACAGATCCATCGCAGGGACCCAGCCTGAGAGTGCCCCATGGAGCTCTCTGTCAGCCCAGAGAGCTCGACTTCCTTCTTACAAATGGTAAGAGATGGAGGGAGAGAAAGACAAGATGCAGAACGAATATTGCACCTGGATCATGAGTCTGCTGCTTCCCACAGTCACTGAGCCATTCTCCTATCCTTCTAATTAGCAACTTAATAAAACTGGCACTGATGAAACTACAGTGGATGCCCATACAGAAATAAAAATCATCATTACTGTCTCATATCCTGGAAACAAACAAGTTCGTCTTCTTTCATCTTGTTTACACTGACAAATGACAGTGCCAGCAACTCCCTGAAGTAACTTGATTCATCTATATTGCAACAATCCAAGCCTGTCTGAAGCACACATCTCCTCCAAGTCAAAATCTGTCACATCAACCATGTCACAGACCTCACAAATTCAACCAACTCTTATGGTATTTAACAAAAATCATTATTTGTTTCCACTCACATAAGCCCCCCCTCCCAGTTACAAATGAAGATTTAACTCTCTTCAGATCAGTTTGTTACTAGGAGTCTCTAGCTCATTTTCAGTAATAGAAGCCAAGGCTCTAAGAAGACCCTGTTGTTACACATTTGTAACTATGTTCCTCACCCTCAGACACCACAGTCCCAAGTACACTAGAGTTTAACAGGTCAGAACCAAGTTTCCCAAACATTACCTATGCTGCAATAAATGATGATCAAATGTATCTCCATCCACTATACAACTCAACTTGAATAACAAGAAATAGAAGCATTGCCAGCCCAAAACATTTTCTTTTCACCAGACTTCTCATTTTTAAATGTTTTAGGACTAAGTTTTTCAGTGTCCACTGGGTTCAATGCTGGTTTGGTGGTGGTTTTTTTTTAGTATTTGCAAACCAAGAACTGATATAAAACAACTTCTGCCTTGTAGAGAAAGCTACCAAAAAAAAAAAAAGTAGATGCACAGCTCTGCAAGACGGGTTTTATTCCCCAGAGCTTAGGCATTGGCAAGACTTCGCTAATGGGGACAGGGCCCTGCTCTTACCTGTATGCCAAGAAAGCCACCGGCCTCTGATGCCCGTGTTCGTCTGTCATCGACCCCACGCTGGGGGGTTCCACGATCACGTCATAGATAATTCCTACGGGGAGGAAAGCAAGCACTGACTTCGACTCGCAGCAGCGAGAACTGCCCTGACACCGCGGGGACGCTCGGGGCTGGCCGAGGTTCGTGTTTTGCAGGCAGTTCCGACCCGGACACGGGGTGAGCAGCGGCTCTGCCACCCGGGGCAGGGACCGAGGGAGAGCTGCGCCGTGAGCGCGGCCTCCCCTTCAGCCCGCCCGCCCCGCCGGCCCCGGCCTCACCTCCGGTGATGAGGAAGTAGGACACGACCACCAGCGCGTACACGGTCATGGCCGAGGGCATGTGCACCCAGCTCGGCCGCTTCAGCTTGATGTTGGGACACTCGAGCACGGCGAACGGCAGGCGGTACAGCATCTCCATGGCCGCGGTGCAGTCCCGGGGCGGCCGCGGCACCGCTGCTCTCTCCCGGCGCTGCCCGGTCCGTCCCGCCGCGGCCGCGTTCCGCCACCGACACGAAGGCGGAAACGGAAATGGCCTGCCGTGTCCTGACAAGGGGAGATCGATCACGTTTAAAAAAGACAAACTAAACAAAGCACTAGAAATTACGATCAGGCACAAATGACATATTTAAAAAGCCAATTTTTTTTCTGCATAAAAACATCGGAAACGCCGCTAATCCGCCGCCGGAGGGTCCATACGTCTTACTCACCTGCCAGGACCCAGCAGCCCTGACGTGTCGGCGCTGGGTAACGGCGCCGGGGCGTGGGCGTGGCCATGGGCGTGGCCAGGCGCGCGGGCCCCGCCCCGGGCTGGGCAGCCACGTGGCCGCCGCGGCGGTCCCGGCAGCGCGCACACGCGTGTGCCCCGGCAGCTGCCAGCAGCTCACCCGCGGAACGCTGCTTGCAGCGGGGACAACGCCGGCGCCGCAGCCCCTGCCCCGTGGCAGGGGCACTCGCGTGCTGATGCGGTTTTCTGACGGGGGAAGGAAAAGCCACGTCCCGCGTGTGAGTTTGCGCAGTCGGCCTGGGGAGATGCAGACCCGGGGAGCAGACAAAGGTCCGTAGTAGGCCTTACACCAGTCCCTGTGTTTGCAGAGGAGCGTGGGGCTTGGATGCCCCCTGCCCGCACCATGGGATGTGGTGCCCATCCTGACCCATAGCTAGAAGAGACGCCGACAGCTGCACGCAGACCAGGGAGGAAAAGGCACATCACAGCAGCAGCAGCTGAGAGCAAGCAGGGTACTGTGTGTAACAGCCCGTCTCACACGCTCCTGTAAGTGTGCAAACACCTCATCGGCCCAGCCCAGCCAGGCCTCACCTGCCTCTGTCCTCAGAGCAGTACCCGGGCAGCACTTCAGAAAAACTCCCCCTTTGGAGTGGAAGCTTGCCTAGTTCCTCTTGCTTCAAGAAAAGGGGCAGGGAAGAGCTCTTCATTCCAGGTTACAGGAGCTTATTTACAAGCATACATGCCAGCTGAACTTGCCCACCTCGCTACGCTACCCAGCCTGCTTCCCACTGCACAGCCCTGCCCCAAATGACTGCCCCCATTCCTACACTGCAGCCATCTGCTCAAACCGTGTTAAAATAATTAAGGGCCTTATGACCATTTCACTGATGCTTTGTCTGATGACTGCTTTTATTTCTGCCTACAGTGGCAATACCACTTCTCGTAACTCGTAACTCTTGCCTTCTGGTGCAATTATGTCATTTATAGCTAGCTGCTTTCAGTCTTAGCCTTCCTGTTTGGAAGAATCTCTCTCAGTGCCTGTCAGCAGATGTTTATGACATTTATCCTCATTATTCCAAAATTACTCTCCCTCCATCTAGAATCCTTCCCAAAAGCCTGAAGGAAAACCCTAATCTCACAGCCTTTCATGCAAAACAGGACATTTTGGGGCAGGTTACACACACCTGTCCTAGTTGCTGCTTCTTTATTTTTTTCCAGCATGCCAAAGTACTAAAGTTTGTACAAGGACAGTTAGACAACTAAGAAAATTTTAACCTTGTAAACCAACTATAGTTAACAGCACCTAAAACCACCAATGTTAGTCTCAAAATCTCCTTTAATGAGCTACAGCCTTTGCACCTGAACTGAGGGGAAATGCTTCACATACTTCAAGCTAAAACATTTATCCATTTTGAGAATATTGGTAGAATTATTTTAACTACTTGGGACACGGTGAAGAAATCCTTGAGGACGTACAGCTCCTTTCGCCATGCACACTGTTAAGTCACTTATCCTGGACCAGAGCCACCTCCTGTTGTCACACCCAGGAGGTAGCAGAGAGATACCAGGCACCTCACCCAAAGCTCACTGCCACCGAAAGGGCTTTTCTACTCAGCCTTGTCCTCTGTCCCTTGGCTGACCGTACAACCTGACAGAGCTAGGCAAGGTTAAAGAGACAGCATGCATGCAGGAGCGACCTGCACACATCTCTGAGCCGCAGCCCAAGCAGACTCCACCGGTGACCTTAGAACACCCTTCAAGTGGCACTCTCACAGCTCCCAGTAAGTCTGTGTGCTCAGAAATTATTTCTCCTGCTTTCTTACTCTCATGGTGGAGCTCACTACTTTTTGAAAAAATAGTTATTGGTTAAAAACAGAAAAAAAATAGATGCTTGTCAGATACCAAAAGCAGCTCAAAATTCAGAGTGGGGGCTGAGGAATACCACTGCACACACAGGTAAAGAAAGAATTATCCCGACTGTTCTAACACTCCTGGACACTTAGAGACACATTTAAAGTTCTCTACAAAACGAAGCAAAGCCATTTTCACTTTTTACACTACAGTTACATCCTTGATGATAAACCAACAAACTTTGGATCAAATTTCAATACCAGAGGCCCAAATTGCTACTCAAAAACCTAATCAGGAAGCCTTTAAAGGTCTGTCCTAGCTGTGCCCTGGAGCTGTTGGTATCGTACCTGTAACTGCTGGCCCAGGAAGACCTAACAGGATACAGCAGCTGCAGCTTTCTTCCAGGAGATCCAGATGTAGCAGTATTCAACTGTCTGGTGGATACACCACTGGCTTTGAGCAGTTAAAGACTACTCTCTCCACCCTCACTTGAGTAATACCACATACAATAAAAGCAAAAAAAAATCTACCTTAGGCCTATACTACCTCTCCTTTTCATCTGACAATCTCTCTTCTGGTCTTTAGTCATTTTTGTTTGCTCTTCTTTGTCAAAGTCCTAATTTTCTTCTGAGCCCAGTCCTCCAATGACTTCATAAACAGCTGTTGAAAGAAAACCTGCACTGCTGAAAGTTATTCCAATCCCTCTACATGACTGAGCCTGAGCTGGGAGTCCTGTTTAACCAGACTTCCTTCCACTTGCTTGATTTCCCTGTCAGCAGGCAGCACTGAACAGAGAATCCTTACAGGTTTCATTGCACCAAAGCCCAGCTCTGCACTGTACAACCTGTGAGAAGCAGCAGCTCCTACCAGCTTTGAGTAGCACATGGAATGACAGGACACGAAAGAAGTGGAGATTTCATTTATTGGGCTGAAACTACAAATAGATTCACTTTGACTTCTGGCTCTGTGCTTGTGCCTTCAACACTTTCACAACGATCTTCTGCTCCTCAATAAGAAAAGCTCGTTTGATCCTGGAAAAGAAAAACTACTTTAGGGTATGTGTCTATCTACTACAGTAAAAACACAAAAGTAAGACAAATTACAATTGATTTTGCCATCTCCAACATTCATTGCACGGGTGGTGTTAGTTCCACAGTTACATAAAAAGGGAACCCATTGCTGTTCTTGCCAGCAGCAGAAGCCAGGGAACAGTGGCAGTGTACGAACGTAGCAGTTTGGGGACAGCAGCCTAGGGTGCCTGTGGATTATGGGTAAGTGGCTTGCAGGCAAGCAAGGTAATACTTGATGGCTGAACGTGGGAAAATTTACAATCTTCACAAACTTCAAAGGCAAAAAGCGGAACTCCTAACTGGCAAATTAATTTCATTCTGGTAAAGTCAGAATTGTTGTGACCAGTTGTGGTGAACTCTCTTCCTTAGAACTCCAGGAAACTCTACGTGCATCCAGTTACCAAAATCAGGAACACTTTCCCTGTCAGGATTAAAGCTCCTTGGCCATCAACAGGGAAAAGCCTAGCACGTCAAGTCATGCCCAGATACACGTATTTCTGGAAGACATGAAGAGCCACCAGGTAGATGGGACAGATCTGTGTATCAGCACTCATGTAACAGCCTATCTGATGGTTTTGAGTTTAAAAGCACAACTATATCATACGCACTCTTCCATCTTTAAACATGAAAATGCCTTCTATATGGATCTGGCACGTATGGCTACTTCTGCACTACACAAAACCTATCCAACATGCCTAAGCAGGTGCAGGAGACAACCTGATCATTACAGGGGAAGGAGGTGGTTGTGATTTTTGGTTTAGGCAGAGTAAGAATAAAACATACTCATGCACTAAAAACTAAGTATCAAGCTCATGAAGGGTTTGGGAAAACACTCAGAATAAAAGTGGCTTTTAACAGGGAAAAGTTATGCTATGGCTCTGCGGCTGTAATAGTTCATCTTCAGTGGTGCCTGATGTAAGTTATCTTAGAACTTACACATGCCACAAAAAAAAATACTGGCACTACAGAGGAAAAAAAACTGGCATTAGACTGCTGACCCTGGAGATCTGCTTTGTTTACCATTCACAGAGATGACATACTCATGGTCATGTTTTTCCTCAAAAACTTGCCAAGGAAGCACAGGATATGCAGTTGCTACACAGTAAAACTGAATTTAGTGGGGCCCAGCAAAGGCCAGTTCAAAGCTTAACCACATAAAGCTGCTAAACACACAACCAAGTAATACCTCTGAATCCCAAAATTCTGCAAAGAAGCGAAAAATTCAATTAAACTTGCATAAGGCAGAATAGGACAACAGAACAGGAAAATCTTTACTGTGGGGGCTCAATACAAAAGATAAAAATCCAGCACGAGCGGCCTGTTTAGCATCAATGCAACAGTGCAGTAAGAAATCCCAAAGAACATGAAGCCTCCACTAAGCAGCTCCACATGCAGAAACTCCTTCAAATCCAAGGGACAAAATAGCACACATCACTGCTTAACATGCCCCACGCTCACACTCTGCATTTCCCTACACCAGTGTCAGAGAAGAGCCTTCAAAGTTTTGCTCCCTGTTATGTGAATGAAGAGATGTAAAAATCTCGTAGGAAGCAACCTCAGGAATAAAGCTGGCTTTCTATAAATTACCTGTCACGGACACACTTGGCACACATGGAACCACCATAGGCTCTGCTAACGTGCTTCTTCGTTTTTGACAGCCTCATCAGAACTTTGGGGCGCACGGCGCGGACCTACAGACAGCAAAAAGAAAGAAGTGTGTTGTAAGACAGCAATTTTGTGTATCTGCCACATAAAAACCAGTAACACTTTGATAGTTAAAAATAAAAGGCAGCAAGCAACACCTGAAGTTTACTATTCAAGATGCTAAAAAAAAGTAAGCGAGGCCATAGCTCATCGTACATGCCAGCTTCAGCATTCCTAAGCTGATCGTTTCATTCTACCACAGGGGTTCACCAACAGGTGCAGAAAAAAACTGGTTATAAAAAAGACTGTTTTTTCAAAGATAGGAGCTGCTTAAAGATCAACACTGTGCAAGCATTCCCTAAGTGTTAGAAGCAATGGTGTTACTTCAAGAAAACATTCTAAAGAAAAATAGTTAAAAACATTAATTCCTTTTTTCTAAAACTGAAACTTTTCTAAACTTGGCTTACTCTTTTTTCTGCAGGTCTAATAGGTCCAATTTACGTTTTTAAATCTGCCACAGAATCGCCTCGTCTAGCTTTAAAAATTTTAGTTAGATTTTTCTAAAACAAGAGGGTTCATATTTAACAATAACGCATACCATGAGCATTAAAAAAAGTTTGAGTTTCCAAAGCTTATTTTACCAGTAAACTTTAGAACATTTGATTAAGAGTATTTTAAAGGAAAAAGTTATTATAACAAGAACTGGTCAATAAACAGGCACACTGTATTATTTGGAAAGGCTCTTTGTAGTCAAAAAAACGCTGCTACAGACCAACACCCTTAGGTGTTTATGATCATACTTACACCACGAAGTCTTCCTGGGCAAATACCACATGCTGACTTGGGTGCCTTTCCCACTTTCTTGGTGTAAAGGTAAACAATCCTGTTCCCGGGTGTGCGGGACCTAAGTACAGCAGAAAAATACTCAAGTTAACATAAGAATCAAAACTGAAACATCACCTACTTACAACAGAAATTTTCTAAGAAACTGTCTGACTTACAGTCTGGTCTTGTTGGAAGCTGTGTTGTAGGACAACCTACGGCGGTATGTCAGGCGCTGCACCATTTTTCACACCTAAGTAAGTCAAAAACAAAGCGGCACTAGTAAAGAGCTCGATGTCCACACGGCAGTTCACATCTCACAGGATCACCTGTACTGAACCACTGCGCCAGATGTGAACCAGCAGCTGTCGATTCGATATTAGTAAAATTAAAGCCTTTCCTGACCAGTGACAGCCAACACAACTATGTTAGAGAACAACAAAACGCGTGACAGCGAGCATGATGCGATTTGCGATGAAGATTAACCCGAACTAACTCGAACGCTGTTCAAACATCCTGGTCTTGCCTGGATTATGTCATGCGCTCCTAAGAAACTGCTTAAAGCTTTAGCAGCTACGTATTTTATAGACAACATAAGCGTCATCTATAGCCCCGGGAGACGCGGGCCCTTCTCGGGAGTCCCATCTCGGAGGCCTGGGCAGGCCCGGCCTCTCTGCCGGGCAGCTCTGCCTCCCGCTCCAGCCCAAGCGCGGGCTGCAGCAGCGCCGCTGGTCCCTCCCCACAGCCCACGGGCCTCGGGCCGTCCCTGCCGCCCGCCGGGCCGCGGATGCAGGCGGATGAGCGCCCACAGCCCTCGGCCGCCAGCCGCCATACCTGGCGCCGCCGGACCCGGAAGAGGAAGCGGAAATGCGCGGGTCAATATTGAAATCAGGGCGCGCTGGAGGCCGGAAGAAAGAGCGGCGCCTGCGCACTGTAGTCCGGGCCGAGGCACAGTGGCGCTTGGGAGCCGCCATGCTGTACGGAACAGAGGTGAAGGGTGGCGCCATATTGTACGGATGGGGCGGTGCGGGGCGCCGCTCGGCGGCGGGACCGGGAGCAGCAGCGATGGGCACGGTGGGGGCCCGATTTTATTTATTGTGTGTTTTACCGAAAACTGTTTTTCTAAAATATCGGCTTCTGTCCTCAGAAAGAAGGGTTTGTGCATCATTATGGTAGTTACATATCTGCGACCCCAGAAGCCATTCCCCATCCTGCTGTTCTAAGCTCTGAATTACAAGTCACCCGTACATGCTTTTCCACGGCAAACTGGCACGTGACACACCTGGAGACTGTGTGTCTCACACTAAACTTTCACAAGGAAAAGGCTGTTCCCCTAGAATCCCTTGAAAGCCTTGCCTGGAGCACCGCAGGGCTGTCCTTGCCGTGCCCCATTCCCCTCGGGATGCGCTTGCTCCTGCCCAGCACTGGCCTTCCCAGGCACTGGACGAGGCAGACAGAATGATCCCAAAACTGGAGCCTGTGGAAAGCAACACAATACCCACATTTGCCTGACACCTCCTTGCTGTGCCAGCAGCCGCACTGGCAGCCTTGGACGGAAAATCCTCGTGCCTGTTTCCCAAGACATGTACTCACTGTGTCATGTGCTCCGGTGCAGGTGCTCATGCAGGAGCATGAAGCTGTAAACCTTTCTCTGCTGGTCAGGTCAAAGGTCCACCTGACTCGAACTCCTGTTTCCAAGCCACAGGTACCTAGGAAAAGCATAAAGGAAACAGGACACAGCTAGTGGAGCTCTCCTTTAGTACATCCTCCCCGTGTTCACCCGTCAGCATTGTCCAGGTTTCCTGAGCTGGGTCACGTTTTCTGACTTAGGAGATTATCTCAATTGGTGAGAGCATGGTGCTACTAACACCAAGGCTGTGGGTTCAGTCCCTGTATGGGCCATTCTCTTAAGAGCTGGACTCAATGATCCTTGTGGGTCCCTTCCAACTCAGAATATTCTGCGAAATCTATTTAATAGCCTGTGGTAGAGCCCTGAGAAAAGAAAAGAAAGGAAATAGCAAGAGCTAAGGGACTATAGGATGGCTTGTCAGTAGCCAGAAATAGCATTCCAGTGGTGCCAGATGTGCCATATTAAAATCTAAATGCACAAAAGGTACCCCTGGCAGCCCCTCACACTTTCATTAAGCACTGTGTTGATAGGAAGGAAAGGAGGAACAGTCCCTGGGCTACACTTCTCCCAGATGTTTGTTTCAGCTCCTATCCCAGATACCCAGGTCCCTGCCAAGCTGAGGAGCATGTTGACAAGCAGAGCTGGCCTCTGTGCTCTGAAATCAGCATCTGGCCTCTGCTATCCGTGTGTGACCTCCTTAATGGGTCTGGATCCCACCCCACCACCTGGCACTGACACATGAAAGACCAAGAAATTTTAAAGCACACATTTCCATCACTTCTGCTCCCCAGCCTCTGGTGGCAGTGGTGGTGTTCCCACTGCCACACCAAGTCCATCCCCCCCTTCTCACGGCGCATGTGGATGCCTTGTGGCTGCTGCCATAATCGATGATGACCCACATGGTCAAAATCGTCTTATAGCATCGATGGGAAACCACCATCTGCAAGGAGAACGGGGTTGGGCCCACCATCTGTGAGCCCCAAAATGGTCTTTTGCTCCACTGACCTGAGAACTGTTCCGCGATGATACTCAGGGACCCATGCATTAAACACGCAGGGTTCTGCTGCCGCCATTGTTAGCGGCTTCAGCTCTGTTTTTAGTGAGTAGTGGGTGCTCAGAAAGCTTTGATGTGTGCTCCTGGCCTTATTTATGGGTTTATAACTCATAGTTTGTTGTACTGCATCCTCCCTGTTTTCAATCTATAATTATTATTTTGGTTAATTATTGACTCTTTTTAAGTGCAAATTATGGACACCAGAATTTTTTTTTACTTCATGAAAGAAGAGAAAATATGTATGAACTAGATTTTAGGGTATATTTAAAATAGGGGCATATTTTAGAAGACAAGTAAATTTCAGAGCAATTAGAGTATTTAACATGAACTTTCTAGGCCCAGAACCCTGAGGGGAATAAGAAAGCCAATTAAATTAGATTAAATAATCATGCCTAAATATGAAAGTGTAACAGAATCCAATTGTTAAAGAACAACACTATTAAATTATGATAGAATAGTTTAGATGTTGTCAGTGCAACAGGTAACTATTGTCTTATTGAACAATCGTATTGATACATTTTTGAACTTATTCCGTTTAGGCTCTAAACTCAGTTGGTGTAAGTTTGAGAAACTGTCAATTAAATCCCAGTTGTTCGCTTCTGCCGGTGCACTGGCCTAGTTTTTAAGAATTTTTAGTTCATTTTTTAAGAGAAACAGGGCTATCAGGCAAACGGCTCACCAGAACATCTAGAAATGTTAGCTTAATGACAACTGGTTTAATGCTATCTAATGTGGGGATAAGATTTGAAGCAGAAGCTCACTAAGCCCATTTTGTACAGATTAGTCAAGTGATTCGTGTTCTCTGCTACTCCTACCTCTTCACAGGACCAAAAAACATCTCTTTTGGGAGCAGTCATTTTCCACATCCAACATGCCTCATTAACTCTTTCTTCATTTTCTTCTTTCCTTGAATACAACGAAGGGGATGGATTAGCAAATGCACAGCCCAACAATGTGGAAAAGTAACAGTGGCATCCTTTAAATTTTTCCCTTCTAGAATGTCAGTGGAACCTGAGGTTGTGGGCCTTTTTCCTTAAGAAAACTGGAGGCTGGCTTCCAGGGTGTACTTGCTTATTGGCGGTACAAAACTGTAAACCTTTTTTCCACCAGATTAAATTAGAAAGATAATCATCTCTGATGGCAGTGTAGTAATGGAATGTATTTTGCACCAGCCAGCAGGTTGTCACCATATTCTGTTTATTGCACCAGAAGAACGTTTTGTGCACAGCTTAAGACCAATTATTGGTATGCTGACCATCCTTTCTTTCTTTTCCACATGGTCCTCTCTTTCTCTCTCTTTTTACTGAAATCCCCTACCTATGTACATGACCATTTGCTTGGTTGCACGGAAAGTTCCAACAGAGTAAGAGCAAGAGTTCCCAAAGGCATAAGGCTTGATAAGCCTGGCTGGATCCCCTTACACTTTCCTCACACTTCTGTACCACTTCCAGGAATCTACCAGGCCCCAGGAGGATTCTACTGCCCCATTAACTTCTCTTCATGGATCCTTCTAGGGCTTTTCCCTACCATAAGCTTCAATTAAAAAATGAGAGATGTTTTCACTCATATTCACTTGCTGTACCAGTCTAGACTGGCAGATTCTAAGAGGCATGGGAAGGAAAGGGAGCCTGTGGGCAAGCACATACTGGGTACTGCAGAGAGGAAAAGATGTGATGGCTGAGGGGTATACTGCTCCTGTTAAGTCACAGGCACGATACCATTTCTGTGAACAGCGTATGAATATGTGTTTTAGAAATGTCTCACTGAAATCAGAATCCAACCTCAGGTGCTGCTTGGATACAACCAGCAGGCTTAGGTCCATAAATGTGGAAAGGAAACAAGAAACCTTGGAAAAGTACTGGTGACTGTTGGAAAGGGGAGAAAGAAAAGGTCCTAGGGTCCACTGTCTCTCCAGAGCTGATTTTTTTCGTAAAAATCTCATTGTCTTTCCTTGTTAGCTATGTGGCATGTGTCACAATCTGATTATACTAATTTCTATCAACATAACCTTCCACAACACAGACCTGTGCAAATTACGTTATGAGAAGCTGTAGTTCATTTCCATTTCAGTGGAGCTTGTTAAACAAGCAAAATTATTTTGTAGCAAAGAGAAAAACAATTTAGTGGAATGCACTCCTAGCATAGGAAGTACATAATATCGTATTTGGGTTGAAACTTTTTCTGTCAAAAATGTCATAACCCTGTAAGAAAGAGAATTAAAATCCCGTTATTTTAATTTACATCTAGCCACGAGATAAGTAAAGTTATCATTGAAATTCTAATTAAATAGGATGATTGACTAAGGTAGGACATCAAAGAAGAGAAGTGAATATGATAAGTCAAAGTCTTATTAATTAGTCCGCGTGGAAGAAATTCCAGGGACGTCAAGCTGAGGCTGCTGCAAGGAGAAAAAAAGCAGACAAGAAAATGTGTGTTTCTTTGAAGTTAGGAACTGAGATAGTGATGGAGGTAATTGTGTCTGACTGGATCCAGTAATGAAGAGCCGTAAATCAGACCTAGGAATCGGAGGAAAGATTCTAGTAACGAATGTGGCTGCCCCCCTGCTGCGAAGAAACAGAATGCAGAGCTGACTAATTGACCCAGTCTATCTCCCAGTAGCTCTCTGTTATTATTTATTAATTTTTAATTTCTGAATTATTTACGTTCTGGGAAATTATTTTTGACAGCCTGTTAGGCGTGCCAAAGTTAATGGAGGATGAAAGGACCGGTACTAGAATTAGCAGGGATGTAGTCACAGGCTACTGAATTTAATGATTTTGGAAGGGAAAATTGATTTCACACAGCGTGTCACTTTATACTACTTTAGCGATACACCAGCTATTTGATTAATTGAGGAATAACCAACTCAAAGTATATTTGAAGTGTAAATGAATCACAGTGCTCAGCTGTTTATTTTTCCCCTTTTCTGATGAGAACACTGAGTTTGCTTAAAGTTGCTGATTAAAACCAATACAGGTAGGCCCCATACTCACACCTGCTTATTTTATCCTGTCTTAAAAAAAAAAAAAGCTTTCACCATCTGGAGGAGACATGCAATCCTCCATCTCACTTGGGATAGAGTTCATCCTTCCTACACAACACCTAATTAAACAGGCTTTGTGTGCACTCCCCCTCCCCTGTGGAAAGTGTTTAAGACGGAGCAGGGTACTGAGCCCGTGGGCAGCACATGCAGCTGAGATGTGAATTCTGCATGGTGACAGCTCACATTTGCTTTGCATCAGCCCCCGAGCTGAAGTCAGCGTCCCTGGCCTATGACATTCCCTGCGTCGGTTCTCCTGGTGCAGCCGTGATAAGTCAGGCTGTGCATCTTCCACACAGAGCAATGGAAGAATAAAGGGGCTCTGCACAGCTCTTCCAGGCTGTGAAAACTGCATTTCACCCTTGGTGCCAAACAAAGCTAAACCCTGTCTGCTTCTCGTGTCTAAGCCTTCTGACCATCCAGGCATCAAGGGCAGGAAGGCAATCCTTCCCCAGCAATGTGTACAATGCTGAAGGCATCTCACATCTCCAGGAAGACTCACACTGGAAATGTCTCCAGAGCTGCTTGGGATCATCACCTCACACTGCTCCCTCCCCCAACAGCAGCCACCCCAGGCAAGGGGCATGGCCGAATTTTCCCTGACTTACAGGGAGGATGTGCCCTGTGCCCAGGATCAAAGGGGCAGAGCAGCCTCACTGACACAGTTTCCTGTGGCAGACTTGGGTCAATCACTTAATTAAGGGCAGTGTAATCAGCTGTGTGGGCACTGGTGGTGGTGACCGTGATTTTGGGTATCTCTAATGTAATGTCTGCAGGTGACTCAGTGTTACCTCCCAAACACCTTAACAATCTAGTTCTCTAAATACTAGTCCTAACTGGTTTAACTCCAACTTTCCCAGTTTTAAAATAAGCATAATTGATCTTACTATTTAATAAAATCTCAGGGACTCTGCAAAGAGAATTAACTTACAAGTCTTTATCTGCACAAGTTTTGGGAGAGTAGTGAACACCAAATACTAGGAGCAGCTTCCCCTTTCCACAAGAAATTATTCAAAACCATCTGCCATAAGTTGACATGGATCCCATGAACAGGTGAGAAAGGTATAGGCTAGATTCTGCTTCAAGTTCAATAAACAATAAAGCTCCTTTGAATCGACTGAGGCCAAACTACTGAGTGAGAGGCTAAGTGTCAAAGGGATCTGGAATTTTGGATATTTTGCTCTTGCTTTGTTCTTTAAAATAGGAAGGGCTACCTACCATGGCAAATGTTGACCATACAGGGATGATGGAAAAGATAAACAATGAAGAAAGGTCAATCATTCATTAGTTACCTTTTAAAAAAATTACATTTGTCTTAATGATTTAAAGATACATTAACAGTACAGGAAGGTTTTGCTGCTTAACTTCTGTAACAGGTTTATAATTAATACAAACATCTCCCTATTTTTTTTTCTGAGCACTTCAGGAGCACTAGGGACATTTCTTTGTGATGTTTTACCAAGTTGAACATGCGAGAGAAGCCTGTTTTTCTCAGTTACCTTTTGGATTATACCAGTGGCAATTAGCTGTACAAGGAGGATCAACTACAACAGGCTGCTGAAGGATGTGTGTGACCTGTGGCCTCTGCTTGGCTCTGGGGATTCGTACTTTATCAATTTTTTCAGCGTGTGAGACTGGACTGGCTCCTAGAACAAAAGCAGGATGCAAAGACTGTTTTTTCTGGGTCTCCTGAATTGGTGAGGGATCTTTGGGTTTTGGGGGGTTTTTGTGATTATTGTTAAAAATTTCTAAAAAAGGAACACTGTTTATAGTGTTGATAAAACAACATGATTTTTGAGATTGCACATTTTGTTAGTATCACTGAAAGCACACTTACTGCCATGGAATTCTGAAGAGTTCAATTCACCAGCAGCACAACTGACTGCCCCAAACTACATAGAAAATGTGATCTAAATATGACAGCTTGAGGAACAGCAAGTCATACTTCAGATATTAGAGAACAATTAGGCAGTTTATGCTACTTGAAGATTTACTTTACAGTTTCTAAATGCTCAATGGAGAAACAAATACCTTTTATAGTATATGTGGAAATTAACCCTAAAATATTTACATTCAACAAATGCAACTTATTTTGATGAAGATAATTTAGCGTGCTCTGCTGTTCTATAGTGGAATGAATCCATCATAGAACTAGCTTTTCCCTGTTTCAATATTAAAACAAAAGGGATATGCTTGCAGCGCAGCACCCTGGGAATTCAGCTCAGAAGTCCAATTAACAACAACTAATTCCCCATACTGCCTATTTACCCCTAAGATTTGGCTAGATATAATAAGTCATGCATTTTGCATTTAAGCTTTTAATGCCCAGAGGATAACAAAAATCTATCCTGATCACTTTTTATTTTCATCATATAAAGAGAGAAGAAAGCATCACTCCTTCCCTCTTCAGTTAAGTGTATCCATATCTTAGCGCTAAGTCTACGAATGAGCTGCCTCCTGTCTTCTCCACGTGTCTCCTTACCCTACTTCTCCATAAATGCCTTCATTCTTCAAGAAGACATGAAGGTAAGAATCCCTTTGTATGTGTGTTCTGTATAGCTAGCTACATGTAAAATTTTTCACCTTCGAACGATGATCTGCTGCACATTCACTGGACCAGGTTTCCTGCCCTTTAGACTGTCACACGGTATTTATTGCATGCAACATACACTCCCCACACACCAGATTTCACTGCAGGAGCTATCTATGTGTGATGCCCAACTCTGAACATATTTTAAAAGCTAAAACTGTAACACACTGTAAATGGTAATGACCAGGCTATAACATACTAAAAATTAGGCAAATAATTCCAATAATTAGAACCATCTTCTGCAACTCAATTTTGCTTACAATGTAAGCAAATGAATGAAGAATGAAGGAACCAAATTCTCCAAAGGTAAAAGCCCAGCACATAACTACACACTTTACATGCGAAAGGGAGAGAAGCAGAGAGAAAGTGAGCAAGCAGATACGTGCACATGAGGCTTTGGATATTCCTTGCTAGGTACAACCTAAACCGTACATTAATAATTAGAGACATTAAAGTATCTATCTGTCCAGATACATTTTTATGGGTGTTCAACAGGAAACAATTAAGGCCTAGAGGTACCCATATACATCTCTATTTATGAAGTTTTGTAGCAGAGAAATAATGCAAGTTCACCTTGTTTGAAGGGAAATTGGAAGAAAAATTAAATGGTTTGAGAAACAAACAACAGACCATATTAAATCCAGAAGCATCACGCTGATAGAAACACAAGATGTGACACTGCTGAAAGAAATGCCTGGATCAATGTTAGGTTGCCATGCCTGCAGGGCAGCAGGTTACTGTACAGAAAGCTGCCTACAAAATATTTCTGCAACACTGTACTTTGCTGTGCATGGCAAAAAATCCAGAAGGCGTTATTTTTTCACGAGGCTGTGATGAGCTTGGCTTATGCTTGGCATCAGACTAGCTGCTCCTTACAGGGGTTTCCCAGCTGCATGTTTGCAGATTCAAGGCGGGATTTTCAGAGGGGCTCACAGCCAGCTTTCCAAGCACTTGCCTGCCAAACTGCAAGCCCAGCTTCTCACAGGAATCAGAATGACTGAACAGGAACCAATCTCCTATGAACATCCCAGACTCACTGGCCGATTCCTCTCTCAGCAGATATGCCTGTGACGGAAGCTGAGACATCTGAATGCGGTATTTCTGACATAGTCAGATGTGAATTTTAGTACCTGTCTGCACAGAGATGGCAGGTACAAACAAGGGCCTGCTCCAAAATTCTGAAGGAGATTGTTGGCTTCATCTTATTCTTGAGCAGATCTTCTCTGCACCCTCCTCCCCGTGAGCAGCAAGAAGAGCAAAAGTCTGACAGACTGATCCCAAATAGGGCTCTGTGGAGAGCAACACAACACCCCCATTTGTGTAAGACCCCATGGTCAAACTTCCTGCTCGCTGGGAAGCAGAGAACAGCAGCACTAATGATTCTCTCCCTTCTGAAGCTGCTAGATTTTAAGTGCTTTGAGGAGACTAAAGACAAGCATTAAATTTTGATTAAAGGGACACTGCCAACTTACATCAAGCTTAGAATTTAGGGTTTGTGACGGGCAGGCAAAGGTGGATGAGAGCTTGCATTTTGGGTGTAAATACTTCTTTGCAGCGAGACGAAGACCTTATCTGCTGAGAACAGAAGGCGTCAAAATTAACTTGAATAGAAAACTAACAAGGTAGACTTTAGTTTTGCTGCTGAGAGAGAAAGAATGCAAATGGAGAGATACCATGTAGCTTCCCAAATGTAACAGCCCACCAGTTAAGTTTTGTGTGTGAAAAGGTTGTTTGTTTGTTGCTTAATGTGGTTTTCACAGTGATAAGAAGCCACACTAAAGTCCTATTTGGAAGAATTGACGAAGGAGTAGAATGACAGGAAAGGTTAGTACAGGCGAGCTGGCACATGGACTAAATGCCTTTCATCTGCTTTTCCTTTATAGTGAATACTTAGAGATGGTGAAGCTACCTAGTGTTAAATGTATGGTCCACTGCAGCTGATGAGAGAGTAGTTAATTACTTTCAACGATCAGAGATATTTTCTGCAAATCATTTTGCTATAATGAGATCCAAATCTGAACCAAATTTTTCAAGGGAAGAGCCTAAAAGACAGCAACTCACTGTAAGTTTAATGTACCCTAGCCTTATAGAAAGAATATTACCTAGAAATGCTTATTTTCAGAGAAACTATGGAAATGTGAATCCAGATCTTCATCTGATAAAAACCAGCTTCCTGAACAGAGATATGTTGATTTATAATAGCCACAGGTTTGACCCCGCACCCCAATGAGAATTAACTGCAGACACAGAAATATTCTGCAGTAAAGATGTAGCACAGTTTGGTCTTGTCTCAAACAAAAGCTGCGTTTTTGCTGCAGAGTTCTCTGCTATCTTTGCAATATTCATTTGAACAAGCCTTTCAAAGGAACAGGCCAAATAAATCAAAGGGAAAGGCAAAAATGGCCCTAATTTTCTTTTAGTTCTTCATAGAGTACAAAAAAATGAAACAAACCTCAGATAACAAACCTTGTTACAAATACAAGGCTTTGAATACATTTTGAGTGCAATGACACTACCCCCTCCCAAGGTCCATGCAGCAGATGAGACGTGCTTCCCAAAGCTGTAGCACTAAGTATCTGGGATACGTAGCAGGAAGGATGAAATAAGGCCATGCTACTGCTCTGGAGATGGTAGAGTGCGGAAGAGTGCTGGAACACAAATTGAAAACTACTTGTTAAACAAGGTTAATTTGTTCTCCTTCCAGAGTATAAAATGGCTTCAAACACTTCTAAACTAGGTCATTTGACTGCTCAAGAAATACATGGTGCTAGTCAGCTGTCTTTAGCAACAAGTTTATTGGAGAGTTTGATTGCATCCCAAAAGCATGCTAGATATTTCTGACCATATCAAAGAAAACTCAACTATGTTATCAAGGCACACTAATGAGGTGGTTTGTTTAATTGAAATACTTTAAGTTTCCATGTAGTACAGCATGAAAAAATCATTATTTTCATTAGATGAGCTACTCGTTAGCTGAAAATCTAAGTTACAAAATATCACAGTGTGAGATAATAAATACATTGTAAAATGCATTAAACCCAGGTTATTAAAAGGAAGTTCCATTTAAAATATAGAGCCATGTAACTTGGGCATGCTTCCTTGTATTAGGAATCAGGCTAGGTTCTTTGAAAAATACAGCCAAACCCAGAGGACCTCACCACGCTTTCACTGAAATCACTGTCAAAACTCTGACCCATTTTATCTTGGATAAATTACTTCATTATTCTGTGTCACAATTCTGTAGTAACGGGGTTTGTGTGCTGCAGCTGGAAATCCTGAGGGTCATTCAAAGACCCCCATTTCGGCCATGAATTCATCACTGCTCTGTTTGTTGCAATCATTAACAGCAAATCAGGAAGCACTTTATAGATTGCATTTTTAGGCACAAATGTTTGCCTAAAAGTGTAAGACATGGAGGATTTGTGAACTTTATGTAAAAACATGCATCTCCATGAGATGTCTCACATGTGTTTGCTGAGCAGGAGTTTAAGAACTGTACTGATCTCATCAAGAGGTTGCAATTTGAAACCATGGTGAGATTGGGTGTAAAGGGAAAAAATATGACTGGAAGGGTTCTCTGGAACCCATCTAGTCCAGCCCCTCTGCTCAAATCAGGGTCAGCTGGAGCAGTTTGCACAAAACTACATTGAGTTGGGTTTGGAATACCTCCAGAGATGGTGACTCAACAACCTCTCTGAGCAACCTGTTCCTGTGATTGACCACTTTCATAGTAAATATGTTTTATTTAAAGTATAAATTGGATTTACCCTATTTCAATACCTCTTGTATTTCGGGTATTTTGTTCTTTATTCTCCCTCACTCAGTATTTCTTCAGAATGGTAAGATTCCCCTTGAGTCTTCTCTTCTTGAGGCTTAATGAGCTCAGGGTCCTACTGAGAGTTCTCCCTCGTCACTTGCATTTAAACATTGACTTGAGATGAGGGCAAAAT
Organism: Rhagologus leucostigma; assembly: GCA_013397725.1. NCBI lineage: Eukaryota > Metazoa > Chordata > Aves > Passeriformes > Rhagologus > Rhagologus leucostigma. Next base: position 156,606 of record VZTD01002165.1, on the reverse strand, counting down.
TGTATTTTCGTTATCAATTCACAGGTAGGCTTGGTCCACGTGAAAAAAAGACTAAACTAAGACTCTGGTTCAGCTATTGTTTTATGTATTTCTACAATGGAGCCAAGTTTTATCCTTCGTCCCTGTACACTCTATGCCACCACCCGTCTTTTCTATGTCTCAGACTAATAAGGGCATGTTGTTCTCAATTCTCATAGCAGTGGTTCCTTCCTAACTTATTGCTACGCATATGCCAAGGGATCTTCTCTCTTATCTCACTTGTGCTACTTCTCTCTCTCCTCCCCCGCTGAGGGATTAATCCACCAGCCCTGTGAAAGTGTCCTTACAGCATTACTCTGTCACTAATCCAGCCAGCTCAGGTCACCAGGGCTGTGCAGAGACAGACACAAGATTTAGAAGCCACATCTTAATTCCCGAGGAGTCCTGGGCATGCATTCAGGTTGCCTCCACATGTTGGCAGCCAGGGATGTTGACACATCTTCACAGCTATTGCTCTCCCTGTCAGCTAGAGTCAAGTCGGTGACACTGATTGTGCCACCAAGAGCATATGGACATGGAGGAGATACAGCAGGAGTGCTGAAAGATCCCCTTAGCCAGCGAGCCAGCCAGAGATTCAGGAGAGCGTACGGATTACAGATGGTACAGTAATCTCACAACTGGCCAAATTTGGAGCCTAAGCAATACTTATATGGAGATGAGCATGCATTAAAGGCTGCCAGTGTGACAGCGGAGAGAGCCAATATTTCAGCTTGCCCAGGAATGGGCACGCTGCCCTCACAGAGCCACCTGCTGAGATCATTCATGCCAGAAATGCAAGTAATCCTGGTAAGGCAGGTGCCTGGGGGGATCAAGTCCTCAGTCAAAACAAAACAAAACCAAACCAAACAAAACCAAACCCAAAAAAACCCCGAAAGGGCAAAACCCCAAGCTCCAGGCCACCTTCATACACCTGGCAAGAGCCCCTCTGCAGTCAGCCTGCAGACTGTAAACTCTGGAGGTTGGAGCACAAAGGATGAGAGCTGCACCCCATGCTCCTGCCTCTTCACTCAGTTATAAAAGCAGCCTTCTTCCACAGAGACAAAGTTGCACATCTTTGAGTTATCTCTTGCTCTTCTCATTTTCTCTGGGTTTTGTTAAACATTTTTAGAAGTCTTTCCCTTTTTTTCCCCTACTGGAGCCAATAGAGATGTGGCTTGCAGATTAGTACAACTGTTAGCTCCCTTTAATAGGGCTTTTCTTATCCCATTTAAGTAGAATAAAGAAGCTTCATTTGTTAGCTTAAAAAAAATCAAGACTTTAATTCTTGATCATTGCTCCCAAGTGGACCCAGCTGGAATTCTCTCATCATCACTGATCAAGTCTGAACTTTTTTTGTTTGCTATTCAATTTCATTTGCTTTCATCATTTCAAAGCACTAACAGGCTTTCAGTCCTGCTGAAACATAGGATGGGGCTTTAAGTACATTGCAGTGAAGTCCCTGTAGGAATGGAAAACTGCTAGATAGCATTTAGCTATGTGCTATCCCTTCCATAAAACCTGCATTTACTTTATATTAAAATTAACCTGCTGAATAGTTTAATCATAAAAATAAATACTCCATTTGGCTCTTCACATTATTTATTTGGTGTAGAGAGACTGTCAGTAAATTCCTCTGATTTCAGACCTGAGAAAAAATTTTTTCTCAGAGCAGCATAAAAATCTTTCTGGTTACTAAGCCGCTGATCTAAGTAGATCACCATCTGGATCCATTGCTAAAATAATATCCATGGTACGTTTCTCGTGTCATAGATAAACTTCCTCTGATGTTTGATAAATATTGGGGTTTTTTTCTTAAGAGATCCCAAGATAAGCTTGCAAGGAAGATCAGCACAGAGCAAGTCTGCAAAAAAGTTTTCCAGTTAGGATACAGTCCATCCAGGCCCCTTCTCTGGTTGCTTGGGCCTATAATTTCCTAAGTGAGGAGATGCCAGAGCAGTTTTTGAGTAAAATCTTCCTTAGATCTGCTCTATGAGTGCCCCTTGAGGATGAATGTTGCCAGAGCTGTTAGCCCTTGTACATGGAGAAAGCTGTTTTGATAAACTGATCGAGTGTAAGCCACTGCTGGACTATTGCTGATAAGAGCAATGCAAAGCCTATCTACCAGTTATCATTTTTGTTCTTCAGGGTCCTTGTAATTTTCTGAATGGGCAAGTCCCCTGTTTCCAGAGAGTGTCTAAGACAGAAGTGCTCTGTCTGCTTGGCCTCTGATGCTTTTCAGCTTAGTTTTTGTGCTGAGGGTGCTCATCTGTGTTTCTAGTTGTCTCCCAGGTGTTTCACGACTTACATGCCTGAAGGGAGTCATCAGCATCAATTTTGGGGGCATTAAAGATATTTACCTGGCAGAAACAATAAAAAATACATGTTCCTTCAACCACAGCTGATAGAGAGAATGAAAATCTGCTGAAGACTTGCAGGCAGGAGTGTACCCAGCAGAGAGCCCTCTGCCCGAGAGAAAACAGGCACACCGCTCCTTCTAGTGAGCAACGGCTCCACCTCGGCTGGGCTGATACCACCCAAATGCCCCAGATTTTCAGTGCTCCGGGTCCGCAGTCAGCTTGTGGTTTCTCCTTGGAGGGCTGGACTGTGGGAAGAGAGCTCCCTGCACCTTGCCAGAGCATGGGAACAGCTGCAATTCAAAACATATAAATAATTTTTTACCCCAAGCAGTTTCCAATTAATGTGCAGATGGAAACCACATAGATGGTCTGTGGGAGAGAATCCTTGCTTGGCAAAAGATGGATTATTGCTTTTATGAAATGCCATAAGAGCTCTAGGAGCAAAAGGCTTTGTTTTTTAAGATCCCAGCTCCCCGTTCAGGGAGCTCAGATTTATACTGAAGGAAAAATGTTTCTGGAATGTACGCCTGTTATTTTATGGATCTGGGATGCAGAAGATAGTCAAGAAAATACAACTTCTGTAAAAATTACACCATTTTGTATACAAGGGAGGAAGAAATCAATTGGGCTGGAGGAAGCCTGTCAGAGCTTAGTTGTCACTGGCAGAAGAGAACCTAGAAGCATCAGTGGGCACCTATCAAAATAGTGGGTAAATGAGGAAAACTCAGAGAAGTGAACCGTCTCCCACTCTTATCTGGAATCAGCATCCAAAATAGGTGGAATTTTCTTGCAAATTCATCTTCAAATCATCACAGCTTTATCCAGAACACGTAATTTTTCCCTCTTAAATTCCACTATGAAGAAGATGCCACAGTGGGACACTTTCACCTCAAAAATACTAGGTCATGTGGTTTACCAGTATGAACCCCCTGCCATGCTTTATGTAGCTGGAGGTGCTACACACCTGTGAATATTAAATTTTTTTGTTTAAAAGGACAAGAGGAGATGAAGGATTCTAGTTTTAGGCTTTAGACCTAAACACTTCAGACTTGATTTTTCTTCCTCAAATTTCCTTTTATGTAAAAAAAATCAAATTTAATCTTTGCTTGTCCGTTGTGATTTTTGAGATAATTACCTCCACATAATTATTTTGCAAATAATTAATTTGTAAACAATTACTTGTAATCCTTTAGAGCTCTTCAGATGATAAAGTGGCAGAAAAATACAGGACATCATAATCTTTTCTATCTTCTTTTTGTTAGCATCACTATAATTCATTCTGTTCCTCTACATTTTTCCACAAATATTTCCAAAGAAGTAATGATATTGCCAAGGAATCACATTGCCATAGAGTGTTTTTAAAGTCAAGAGGCAGATTTTCTTCTGAGTTCTTTTTTTTTTTTGTTAGGTAAATGCATTGTCATTCTAGTTTCCAAGCATGAGTAGTACAGCTAATTGCTCTTTCGTCCACTGACATTTGAGCTGATTAGGTCAGGGTGAAAGTAAAGGGCCTTTGCCATAATGTATGTGGAACACATTGTGTATGGAACCCTCAAAGCAGCTCCCACCTGGCATCATCATGTCCCAGATGGATTATTCTGGGTTGTCATAACAGGTTGTTTATTAGTTGGGTTATTAATATAACAGATTCTCCATAAGCATATACTGGGGATTGAATGGTTAATCCATGGGGATTGAATGGTTAATTCATTACGATTTTGCCTTCATGTGTGGAACCTGCAAATAGTGCATTAACAAATATGCCAAAAAGCAAAATTGTAAGCCTTGTTTGGAACTGAACAGATGGGCTTTAAAAAGTTGTGGTTTTTTTGTGGGGATAAAACTCTATGCTGAATTTTATTATTAATAACTGCAGTTTAGATTTTTTTTCTGCAGATGGATCCATTCTCAATAGAGGGCAGTAGAGGATGAAAATGTTAACTCTTGCCCTATTCACTTTGTTGTGTTCAGATCAATTCTCTAATATTCTTTTAACTGGCTTTAAAATGGACCCTTTCATCTCGAAAAAGAAGAAAGCAAGAGTGTTGGCCATCTGGGAGACACTCTGCCAACACCCAGATGTTCACATCCTTCTGTACAATTTACTCAATCAATGCATCATCAAGTTGTGCTGGGTGGGTGGGAGAGTGAAAGCATGGGAAGAAGAGAATAGGGCTTTCCTTGAAGGGGAAAGTCACTAGTCCTGTGCCTTCACAAGGGAAAAATCCTGTAATTGCTCCGTGTCTGCAGTCTATTATCTCATGGTAACCCTGGGAAACAACGCTGAATCCTCTCAGTGAAAACATGAAAAGGTAGAAATTTCCCGTGCATGTGTCAGTATAATTATTCTGCCAGAAACAGTAGCGGACGTAACTCTCCAGAGGTTTTCCTTACAGCTGGTGAACTGTGCTGCTTCAGCCCCAGCTGTGCAAGCCGGGTACCCCAGCTGGGTGCCGGGAGGAAATGGCACTGCCCCTCGCAAGCAGGTGGGAGCCTTCGGCCTTGACAGAGTGGCTGCTGTGCTCAGGGCATGGAGAGCAAGGGTTGAGATGGGGCTGGGAAAAGAAGCCAAAACCTGACTGAAGGAAAAGCTGGGACATCTAGGAGCTGGGGCACAGCCAAGGTGGGAAAGGCCAAGGTGGGCCAAACGCAGTGAAAGTTCTGAGCAGCCCTTTGGATGTACTGAAGTCTAGACTAAATACCATAATGGAGACTTTGCCTTTTGCTTGAATCCACAAGCACCTCTGTGGTGTGTCCTTGGCAGAAGTTAGGCTATCTTGGACACGTGGCTAGGACTATACATATGCTTGGTTGATTTATGATGCATACCACAATAGCCTAATTCAGTTCCAAGGGTTAAAAATAGTACAGTCCTTTCCACAGCATTCACCATGCAAAGGAATGAGTCTACCTTTTTGTACCTACCAATCAGAGATATGTTTGCCATCCCCATGCCCTCTTCTCCATTTCGCAGCTTGTTTCCTCATATTCATTCCCTGCCTTGCAGGGCCCTTCTCATCACTGCTGTCTCAGATCTGCTGCTTCTCTTAGTTCTGACACATGCATCTCCAGTGCTGACAGCCACGTTATCCTCTCTGTACTATCATCATGTCATGCCTGATCTATCATCCCTGACCATCCACCTCTGCTAGATCCCCATAATTCGCACTTAGCCTTTCCAGGTCTTTTAAATCAGCTGTGGTAATTAAAGCTTGTCAGAGACCAGGTAAATTATTACGTGTTGTAGCTCTCTGACTACTCTTCTTATTCCAGTGCAGAACAGCAGACAGTGCCTGAGGTAGCCCATGGTGAGACCTCAGTAAAGGCTGTGCATTCAGGTTATCTTTCTCAGTATTTACAGAGAAATGCACCAAGTCTACTCCAGCTGACAACAAAAAGCAAGACAAGGACAGGAAAGAAGAGTCTGTTGTGAATTTGGATGGGGGAGTTCAAAGAATTTGGGGTTTTGAGGGAGAGGACTTTTTGGTTCAGAACATGTTACGAAGAAGTCACAAATGTTGGATCAGAACTCAGTTTAGAGGCAGATTGTGAAAGGCCCTTGGAAGATACATGAGAAGGAAGATACAAGTTGCCTCAAAAGGATGAGGAAGAGGATGCCTGTATAGAAGATTTTCCAGTGGAATCTGACAGCAACATAATGTGGGGTAGAGAGCATATCCTAATCCTCCAAATCTCTCACAGCAGTAACCAGAGTTGGGTATCTTTCCATAAAGGGCAAAAAACCACATAAACAGAAAGGCAAAGCCATCACTCAGTGAATAATTTTTGGACAGGTAGTTGCCTGCATCAGCCAGAATTCTACAGGTGCTCCTTTTCCATTATATCCTATGTATCAAGCTTAAATGGGCTGCACTTGGAAAAGAGAAAAATAGCAATCTTTTCCTAAATAGCTCACTTTTCTGTAAATGCCAGTATGCAGATGGCCAGAAGGTTCACTAGAGAGAGAAGCAAGATGCTACTGTCTCCACTCCCCAGTGGCTGAGCTCCTCCGCCTTATAGCTACCCTGCTGCAGCAGATCTGTTCAAAGCTGAAGAAGTCCCACTGGTGATACTGGCACACTTGGGTCCCAGCGATGAGAGCTGCCTGCTGTGGATGCATCAGTGCAGCCGGCTCAATAGCACGTTTTCCCGGGAGGTGCTACGACTGGTTGGGACAGTAAATAATTAGCTGTTCTGCCTTTGGCTATAGAAATGATTATGAATTTTTAAGCAATGAGAGTGATTGAAGAAATTTCTGTTTGCTTTCTTTTAGTTGTGTTGCAAAGTTTAGCTTCAAGAAGGAAAATACCCTCAGAGGAGGTTGACAGACAGGTGGGAAAATACAAAGATGCTAAGAGATCAGAAGAAATTCAGTGAGCGTTAAAAGCTGGGGGAGAAGGTCCTGATAAAGGGGGATGACTTTCATAACAAAGGAATTATCTTTCTTGTTCAGTCCTTACTTTATCTGATAACAGGCTATTCCCTGAGAAAGTTGGCTCCTGGGAAGTTACTTTCAAGCAGAAATTGAACATGAAAGTTCATTTTTTGGCAGAAGTTACTTTCTCTTTAATTTATTTATTTTTGTAAATTTATCCTACTTTTTTTTTTTTTTTAATTAACAGAATGCTGAAAGGTACTGTAGAGAGAAGTTGTCTCTATTAAGGCACATAGGATTTAATCTCAGAAGTATACTACCTCCCCCATGGCCTGCTCAAGGCTGCCTGCTTATGCCTCCTCTGTTGATGGCAGTTCTGCCTCCAGGACTCTTGTCCTCTCTGGCAGACTGGCAGTAAGGGGTCCCCTGATGCCACATTTTGCAGTCTTGGCTCTTGATCAACCTACTTGGCACAGCAATGAACCTGGAGGTACTTCATGTTTTGCACACAATGCCTCACACTTGTTAACTTTATGTCTTGCCTTGTCAAGTGAAATCAATATTGATACTAATAAATCCATTAGCAATTAATTATGAAGGAATTATCATTCCCTGAAAAATACTTCTAAGGTGAAAAACACAGTAAGACATTTTCTAAAGGTTCCCTGTTTACTTCCTCTATTGCATAAATGTTTTCTAATGGTTTTAAAACCCTTACTAAAACATTCAGTTTTTTCAGATGTTCCTCCACTTTTGCCCTTGACCCACCAGCTGGCTGGGTCAGAAGGCATTTTTCCCTGGACAATTTTAATCCCACTGTTATATGGGCACAGCAAACACCACACTCCTTCTCTTGCTGCAAACAGGGCTGCAGATTTCACCACAGAGTGGTGGCTGGTGCACGCTGACAAGCCCGATGCTGTAACATCAGATGAATGTGCATTGAAAACTTCCTCAGGGTGGCAGTGAGGGCCCAGAACAATTTGCCTGAGTACCTAAAACGTGCAGCTCTGTTATCCCACCATGGCACCATGAACCGTTTTCCCTACTGGAAAGACTGGATTGGTTGTGATTGCAGATTGGGGATCTCTTTTAAACCAGTGGGAGAAGATGAATGAGGCTCCTCCAAGTCCTTCAAGCAGGAGACCAAAGCGTATTTTACATCTCACGGAGGAAAGTTAAGAGGATGAACAAAGAGGAAAGAATGGGAGCTTCTGCTAAACAGAGTAGCTGTATGGCTTTAAAAACTCTTCCCAAAAAAGCTGACATAGGAAAGACTTAATTTCTTACTGTTGAAATGACACCAGGGTGACTGGAGTTACCAGTTAGAAAAAGCAACTACGCGTTTACGCAGCTCAAATCTTTTCCCTTCAAAGTCCTTCTTCATAAATTTACAAAGCTGTAAGTCTTGGAAAGAATCTCCTGCTATCATTTTGTCCTATACCTTCCCATGAGTCAGAATAAGGTTTAGCCACCTCCTCCCTGTAAGGTGTTGGTCTAACCTGTTCTCAAATCTGCCAATGGAAGGGCTCAATATCCAGACAAAACCTAGTTCCCAAAGCATAGCTTAACTTTTTTTTTTTTCTGCAGATGACATTGACTTATTTTTATCCTTCTCACAGTGGCAATGGAGAACAAATGATGGCTGTCCTCTCTAAAGCAATTGTTTACATATTGAAAAACTCATACGTTTTCCCGCATAGTCTTTTTCCTCTAGACTAAACAAACTCAGTTTCTTTAACATTTCCTCATCACTCATGTTTTATGAAGATTTTATCATTCCTGTTGCTTTCTTCTGGACAGTCTCCAATTCATCCACATCCTCAACTCTGCTGGGCCCTGCTTGGCCATGGCTGACAATCTGTTGCTAAGAAAAATGCCACACTTCTGAGTGAGACTCTAGAGATCTGTTTCCAGATTTAGCATTCTTTCATTGTAGATGTAAGCATTTTAGTTTCTGTTAGTACTGATAAATATATACACACACACATATATAATAAAACAAACAAAACAACACAAAGTCTCACATTCTCGAAGGTGATTTGTCAGTTTTGCACTTCAGTGACTACTGTCTTTATAACACTTACACGTGTTCCATGGCACTTTCCCCACCCAGCAGCATGGCTGCTGAGGCAGTCAGAGGCCTTGCACTCAGTAACCCTTGCAGAAGAGCCTCCTACAAGGCAATGTAATTAAAGTCAGCATTCAAAGCACTTCAAATAATCAAAAGACCTACCAGCCCCCAAACAGAGGCAAAATCAAGAAGCCTGGCATGGAAAGAAACCCAGCAACCCTGCAGGCATGAGCAACCAACCAAAAGAGATTACATGCCAACAGAGGGAAGTAGGGGAGGAACTAATGGCATCAACAGTTGAAAAACAAACAAATTCAGGAGACTTCAAAAAAGGAGTGACTGGGCTACCAAATTACATGTTTTTTAGGTATTTGGGATAAGGGGGAACTTATGTGGTTGGGGTGTCCAGGCTTGGTTTAATCCTGGCCGTGGAAAGCAGTGGGTGTTTCCTCCTTGGTATCAGTCACGGCTACCAGCAAACACTTGTGTAGTTTTGAGTGGTCCCACACTAACAGTCAAATCAGAAGCATGCTATTGTCTTCTTGCTAAGCTAGAAAAGGGATTGTGTACTCAAAAGCCCATCTGTTTTATAGATCAGTATCAGCTACAATATCCTTACATCAATATCCTTAAGATGTTGTAGCTGCTATCATGAAGCTTGCAACTTTTGCTGGTAGGTTGTTTACTCAAGAGGAGCACACAACTCAAGAGCAGTCTCATTTCCAGAAGTCTCTTTTTCTTCTGTGGGCTGACAGAGGTTGCGCAAAATTCTCAGCAAAGTACAGAGTAGGCAACTCGTATCTGATTTGAACTCTTTATCAAAAACACCTCCTTGACTTCCTCTTCCAGGAAAAATCATGGATCCCTCCGCATAAATTCAGGGATCTGTTCACTAAGCTAAGCAACAGCTTTATCACCCATATATTGGCACCTTCTGTATTTCTAATAACTTTAGGAGAGAAACACAAATTCCACTTTGTATATATCATGAAGTTCTTTTAACTGGTAGAACTGGGTTCAACTCATCCTGAGGGTGAAACCAACAAAAAAGAATTTGGTGCAATTAATTTAGCAAGCTTTCAGCCTGATGATGCTTATTTAACCAATGTGGATGAAAGCAAAATTTCCCCACGGCCTCTTCTAAACACCTCAACTAAGAAAATAAGCATGAGTGTGGTAAAGAGCATGTTGATACCCCAAGGGACCAGAGAAAGTGCAACAACAGAGTGCCTTATACAGAAGGGGGAGTATTAAGCATGTTTAAACCAAACATTTCTTTCCCTTTCCTTTGGGATAAAGCTATTTCCCATGGAAACTAAGGCTGTGCCCCTACATGTGTAGCCCGGGGAGAGATGCTTTGATGTGAAAGAGAATCCTGGTAAAGTACCGGATGCAGAAGCCAATGTGGAAATAGGAGGGACTTCCAGAAGCAGGAAAAAGCATTGTCCCAGAGGAGCTTCCATCACCCCCCCTAGGTCATCACTCAGACTGTCTGGCTAGTTTCCTCCTGACGGTCACTTGGCCATAAGGAAAATCTTGTCTCAGACATGGGGCAAAAGTTTATAACTTTTCCCTTACTTTAGACAGCTAAATGAATGTGAGATTTTATGGCGTAATCTAGATATAAAAAATATAAAGTGAAAATGTCACAAATTATAAACCAAACACTGCTTTTAAGAGTACCACACAAAACTTGGAGAAACCATGAGAACTTCAGAAAAGTAGAAGTGCTGCAAATTTGATTTAGTCTAGGGAAAAGGGAGAGTGATTTAATCATGTAAATTTTTAGGAATAATACAAAGAAATGAATATGAGAATTAGCATGAAAGTCTTACAAGTGTGTACACTCATCTGCTATTGGAGCTATATGGTCTATATGAAGGGAACCTGCACACAGTGTGCAGATGATTTGCTTTAGGTTATTAGTCTCCAAGGCAGATGGTGTGGGGCATCTGCATGTAAACATTTGCCTGGTATTGCAGGACTCACAGCCCAAGAGGAGCCTGTTCCAGAGATAAAAAGTTCTATGGTGATTCCCCCATCTTGTTCTTTAAAAGAGCCAAACATTATTCTCTGCTTTCTTCACCTGTCCCTGAGATGAATGCTGGTGACGGCCTGAACGCCACCAGCCAGCTTACATAGAGAGCACTGCTAGTGCTGCCACATGACATAGAAGGCGCAGAAGTCCTCCTGCACACCCGTGAGCAGATTATGGTCACATGCGGAACCTGTTCAGCAGCAGCAAAAGATAGTGTGAACCCCGATAACTTGTTATTGTACAGTAAGTCCCTCTTCACTCTCCAAGTTTTCACCACTGTCAAGGTTCTTGTGGGTGCTGGTTCTGAAACAGCTGAAAGGAAACTGAAGTATCATATGATCAGAGACCTTATCTAGGCACATGGGCCATATCTAAGCAAATGGCCCTATGATGGCAATGGTCAGGGTTTGTTCCTGTAAATATTTCAACACGAGGCTCACAGGCAATACACTACATCATTATTTCTTTGTATGCTCTGGCTCACAGTGACACATCCAGTGCGATTTCTGTGACAAAGACTTTGTCAGTGCTCCCTCCCACAGTAAAGTCTGGCACCTTGTTTCACATTCAGAACAATGCATTTCTTTTAACTACTTAACTGAATGTGTTGAATTATTTCTTTGGTGACTAGAGAGGACTTCATATTGGTGACCTTTGAGGCTGACAAATTAGGTGTATTTATTACTAAGTTTGCACTTGGTGCCTACCTCACATAAATTAAGTACACCAGCTATCTTCAACATCATTTACATTGACTGTCTACTAAACAGGTTACTACTTTAGCCCATGTTCTTAAAGATAAATAGAATATTGGCATATGCATCTCTAAGCAACATCTCTGCCGGAAGATACAGGGAGCTGGAGGAGGTCAGAGTTCCTGAAAACTGAGCCACAGGATCAACGTCACAACTAAATCTTTGTGGTCACAGCTAAATCTGATGCCCAGTTGACCACTCAAAGTCCTTTGAAATAAGATCCAGAGCCAGAATAAACTCCAAACCCTCCTGTGCATGGACTGGTTTCCTCTCTCTCCTTAGTGGGAGTAAGAGTATTTTACTCTTACGTAGGGAGCCCTGAGGTGTATTTAATTAACGCTCATTATGAACTCTGAGAGGAGGTTGAGACATAAACATTATTATAGCTTCAAAGCCTCTGGGGATCACTCAGGTTTTACTCAGCTCTCTTATGCTGGCAGAGTTCTTACTGACCTCCAGACAATCTGAATATATGGAACGAAGTGTTTAGAATTTGGCCCATAGTGTACCTGTCTCTCTCCTGGGCTGGACTTTGCTCTAATCCATCCTACATTCTTTGAGTCTCCTCTATTCATTGACTAAAGCACCAAATGCCTTCAGAGGTGTTGCTCCACCAGTAGTGGTTCTCATTCAAACATTGCTCACTCTCAAACCATCTAACTCTATTAATAATAACTTTAAAGAGAACAGAGAAAGAGGAGACAAGAAGTAGATTCAGTTTAATAAGATTTTTCTTTCACCCAAGTTTTATATTCCTTTCTTTTATCTTTTTATCAAGGCAACTGTATTCTGAAAAGCCTGAGGGTACAATAAACAACAGAAGGTGATGCAATGGCTGCTCGTTATTGCTTGATGGGTGAATCATCCTACTGGCTGTTATCTGCGTTATTGGAACAGATCACTCGAGGGCTGCACTGAACATGGGCCACAAAATGTAACACTGCTCTTATATCATGATGTGACACGTCAGTCTCTTTATTTCTGGATGAATTTCCTTTCAATTGCGCATAAATAAAATCACAAGAAAGGGTGCCCGTGGAATATATTAAAATTTATACCTGGGCCTTATTTTTAACAAAGCTCAGTTGGTACTGACTGGCCAAATCCAGCAACCTGTGCTTACACCGGTGAGAAGCTGTTCATGCAAAAAATTCCATTGTTTCATCAGGACATCTCAAGCAAGCGACTGCTCCCTTTCCAGAGCTAGTACTGAGGTTTTTTCCTACGCTACCCTGCTGTTTTACAAAAAATGCCACATCCTACTTAGTTTTTATGGTATGCTAGG